>OX421445.1:1870723-1873223 GCA_949126865.1 Montipora capitata | reverse complement strand
CAGTAAGATTCTAGTAGATGTGTTCCACAATATGAGCATACCATTTACCATGGCAACAAGGTTGAGTAAAGAGGTTATGTCGAGTTTGTGGCCTTGGTAAATGTTTTTCTAGCCTGAGATCACCAAAATATTGAAATCAGGTTGGAGGGGACTGGAAAAGAGTGAGTTGCCATGGGAACCAATTTCTTTACAGTCGTAGGTGTGTTGCCTTCAGAACTATTAGCTCACCACGTTTCAATGGTCTCTGTTGCAAATTGACCGAGATAGCTCTATTTATATCCTTGATGTTCTATTGGGTTGGGTGAATGACGTCATCAGCCTTCTCATTTGCATATTTTACACATTTTTCAAACTTAAATATCTCCGGAACCAATGCAGATATTTCCAAACGGTAAACAGCGTTTTTCATGTTTCATGGTACTCTATGTGATAAACCAAAAAATTCAAGGGATAGTTATTAGTAATATTAATACGTTTTAAAGGAAAATTACTCTAAACAGGTGGATAAGGAGTGAAAAATGAGTTACAAGGAAACCCTCACAAGCCTTAAACTACATGTAAATCCATGTTAGGGTTAGTTTGAATTAAATGAATTAGTATTGGGACGTGGAGGTAATGTTTTAGAGCATGCAAAAGGGGTTCAGATAATCTACATCTATGATATGAAACCATTAAATAAGGACGACTGATTAAGGAACCAAAAATAAACTTTTAGAATCCTTTGGACTGCTTGCTTCATAACTGAAAGATATTTACCTGAGTAGCACATATAACTGGCTTTCCATTCTTGTTGCACCGACCAATCATCATTTTCTGAGCCAAAAACACTTTTTCAGGAGGAATTTCAATGCCCAAATCTCCTCGTGCCACCATAATTCCATCAGCCTCATCCATGATTTCATCAAATCTCCTGACTCCTTCGTGATTCTCAATCTTGGCTACAATCTTGATATTTGAACCTTTGTCACCAAGAACACGACGTATTTGCCTGATGTCATCAGCCTTGCGAATGAATGAGGCAAATATCATGTCCACCTAGAACAGGCAACAAGACAAAAACTTATTTCATACTACAGTACAACAACAACAAAACTTTATTTAACCATCAGGAGCCATGTGCATTGATACTAATACATTACCCTTGACTTACCGTAGTCATTCGGTTATAAGGCACACTCGGTTATAAGACGCACCCCAAACTTAGCAATTTAATCAAGCTAAGTTTTCAAACTGAAAATTACGCGAAATTACTCGGTTATAAGACGCACCATAAAATTGAGAGTTATCAAAAGGATGTGATGAATTTGAGAACAATTATCCTTACACAATTGGCATGCGAACTCTTTTTGTTAACGTAAACAGAGTGAAAAAGGCACGCATTTAATGATACACGTAAAAACAAAAGCTAAAAGTTCACACCTGAAATGATAAACATACAACGCATACACGTTTATTTGAACCTTCCGACTTAATAAATAGTCAGAGTTCAGACTTCAGACTTCAAGCGCAAGCGAACAGCGCAAAAACTCCCACAGAAAGTCATTCAAAGGTGTTCGACAGCTGAATATCAACACGCCACCAAGGATGCAAATTTTAGTGCACAAGAAAGCCTGGATGAACGAAGAAGATATGTTTTATCTCCACTATTTGTTCAGAGAAGAAATTTTTCATATGAGCGACAAACACAATTCTTGGAATATTCGAAACAAGGTTCGAACGATTGTATTGTTGTCACGGGTATCACGTTACTGAGCATGTGCTCTTAAGGACGTATGCAAATTTCCGTTTGTTTGCTTTTCTCGTGAAGTCGTTTAGTGTCTAAAGGTCTCTAAAAGCACTATTCTTTTCTAATAGACAACTAGTGTCTTTTTCTTGTGTTGTTTAAAGTGCAAGTTCTTCTCAAATTGTGATCTTAAGATTTTGTTGCGTGAAAATACTTGGCTATAAGACGCATCCCAATTTTAGCACTAACTTGCCACCCAAAGACAGATTTTTCTTGAAAAAACCGTTCGCCTTATAACCGAATAACTACGGTAGTCAGCCTTTGAGCTTATAACAAACTGGTGGCACCCCCTGCTTGCACCCCTGGAATACTGATGCCAGCCATGGCATGATACCCTTACACATTATGCCCTACCACATTATCTACTTGACAAGCCAAAGAAAGTTCAAAAACAAGTCCTGACCAACTAAACCTAATTAATCATACTGCAAGGCTCTACGTCAGTCAGCTGGCTGCATAAGATTAGATAATTATAGACCAATTTCTATTATAAATCCCTGTTGTTGCTAAAGTCTTTGAGCGTATCATTTACGATCAGATTTACGATTATTTAACTGTAAATGATATAATAACAAGTCATCAATCGGGTTTTCGTTAAATATTACCACAGTTAATATTTTACTCCACGGCATCCCTTTAAATGTGTTTCAACAGTAGACCTGCTGTGCTCTTCTTTGAAATTCATTAAACACATTACCATAAAAAGGCATACCATGG
>OX421445.1:1863223-1865723 GCA_949126865.1 Montipora capitata | reverse complement strand
GCATGGAAATTTTAATTTATTTCATTTTCAAAACGATCAAATGAGACCAGTCAACATGACCGGAAAGACGAAAGGTTGACCGGGCAACTCCAAAATCAGTTTGGACATTGCCCGTTGACCGGCAGTTATTTCAAGCCCTGCAAGCGTAACTTGGTTCGAAAAGATACAAGTACAAGGCAAAAACATCACAGAGAACCAAAAGAGAAGAAAGTGAATCCAATACAATTACACAGTGCCATGCTCACTTTACACTCGTTATACCTACATGTAAGAGGCTTACACATTGAACAGGGAGCAAATTATGAATGAACCCTGGCAGGTAAAAGCTGTCTCATTATAAAGAATAATGTTATTGATTATTACTAGTCTCGTAAAAAATAAACAGTAAGTCAGGGTAATACTGCAAAATAAGAAATACTTATCACGATGAAGTTTGAATGAATTACCTAGTGTGCAAATAATGCCAGAGTTACGAATGGTGCGTGGATCACGGTCAATGTCCAGATCTGCCATAAAATCCAGGTAATTTGTGGCTTCAGTTGCAGCCCAATGCTCCTGACGGAAATCAATACTCTTTTGATACTCCAAGCGTGCGCGTCTAGCAGACATGATTTATCTGCCAAATAAAAAATATATATACAGGTATTATGAGAACAGTTTGGAATATAAAATTGCAACAATGATTATGGTGTTACATGGTATGTACCTCAAGATCATGCAGGATCCTGTGATAATCTTCAGTTGTAGCTTTTTTGCTACGTTCAGTTTCGTCAATTCTTGTATTAGTTTGTTTTTCACTCTTGAATTCACTGTTAGTCCATTATACAGATTCCTACACTAAGGATGATGTAACATTTAATGTATGATTTAATTCACACTTAATAAATTTGGTAGGGAGGCACGGTGGCCTCATGGTTAGTGCGCTCGACTCCGGATCGAGTGGTCCGGGTTCGGGGCCTGGCCGGGGACATTGGGTTGTGTTCTTGGGCAAGACACTTTACTCTCACGGTGCTTCTCTCCACCCAGGTGTATAATTGGGTACCGGCGTAATGCTGGGGGTAACCCTGCGATGGACTAGCATCCCATCCAGCGACTCCTAGTCGCTTAATGCTACTGAAACCAGAGATAAGCGCCAGCCTGATGGGCCTTCTGGCTCGTAAGCAGTGACTTTACCTTAATAAATTTGGTGAAATCAAGACTTATTCCTAACTGCAAGAAGTATGTTTTTTTTTCCTTAAAATACATCATTAATGTCACTGTTCCTTGGTATCAACATAGTTAACTTTTAACGCATAACGTAAGGCGCAATAGAACGAGACAACAGACATATTGGCGTTTTTTGAGGGAACACTGCCTTGCGACTAGTTAGCCTATGCGACTTCTGGATTGTGTGATATAGAACAACCTCACTTATCTCCCCAGCACTACGAGCTGATTGGTAAACAGCACGTGCTGGATCGGACAAGAGTATTGGTAGCGAGCAATGTACAAAGGCAAACGAGCCAACAAGCTTGGGGGAAGTCGCTGCGCAGACTTAACTGCACCTCACAGGAGTGACCCAATTTTAATGAAGACAAGGCGATAAACCCAACCCATCTCCAAAGGGAGGGAGGGAGAGGAACAAACTTTAACAAATGCCAACAGCTAGTTGGTTTACTATAGAAGACAAACTGCCAAGTGAACCTTGGATGGCTAACTGAGGCTTTTATAGCTAGACTCTGTCTATTAAAGTAGCCAGTTGTACAGCTTCTTCTATGAGCAGGTAGGTATTACACATGCTCTTTAATATATATTAACAGTTATGAATGAGGTCTTAACAGATTTGGCCAATGCAGGTGTACGTAAAAACTGATATCTAGGAACAAAGTCACTATGTCCTCATTTTATTTACAACAAAACCATTGATTTTATGACCTTGAACGAACGACTACAAAGAACACGAAGATAACTAACGCGACATGAATAGCCCCTTTTAGTACGCCCACGTTCCATTAACCGTATTTTACTGATGGGGCAGTAAAATCTCATTTTTAACGTTATAATGTTATGCATGAGGGCTAGAAAAAACTTAAGAAACCCTCCAGCCATTTTGGTATGCAGTCTATCTTGATTTGCTCTTCTGCAAATAGAACTAACTACAAGATTATGACTTGTGAACTCATGGCATACATGTTGTATGTAAAGGAAGTAGCCAAAAAAACAAAGAAAACTATGTTGGATTTGACCTCACACCCAGGTAAACCCAAATTTCTTAAATGAAAAATATGACAACTTCAAAGGGACCATTTACACATATTTTTTTGATAAGTGAGCGGAGGTAAAGGAGGTGTCCACAGTGTTATGGACCAAAACTGTGCATTTCACATGTCATGCTGACCTAAAAATAATTTAAGTGCCTTGCTTTAGTTCACCAGTGGTGCATGGATCTTGTGAAAAAAATTCAGGTATCTTGTGAAGAGCTTTAAACTTTGATAACAACTTTTTAAAGTGCACCTAAACT
>OX421445.1:1848223-1860723 GCA_949126865.1 Montipora capitata | reverse complement strand
GATGATTAATCTGTCCAGTTAACATTTTGTTATTGCAATAACAGTACTCTGAAGTTTGTATCTTACACTAGAGCTTATTTAATATTTAAGTACTGGTATGAGTACACCTTGCAACATTTTTATAAAAGTTAACATGCAACACATTTAAGCCATGATTACAATTCTGCCAAAAAAAAACTGGGACCTTCCTTGTGTGACCAAGAAAGAATTAAGGACCAACCAGGTGTTGTATTACTACTATTTCATCCCATCAACAAAATTGCCCCAGCTGTTAGGGCTGTAAGGATGCCTTGATTTTAGAGACATTGCTGGCCAGCAGTGTTACAAACTAAAGCTATTGGGGGGCACCCTTTGCATGCTTCAGGGGCATTTACTAGCTCAAGGTTGCAGATCGTTGTGGATCTTTCAGCTGCGCTTTTGGCTCGTCTTTTTGCTTTGTATTCGCTCTCGTCAATCTCTGGCTCATCATGTCCCTCTCCACATGTAATAGCATGGCTACTGCCTTTTTCCCGGGGTCTTTGGAGGTGAGCTCTATGGCTTCAAGCATTTCAAGTCCAGCTGCTTCGTCTGTTGTTGACTTGATGTCGGCTGGCCAAAACATGTCTTCAACTCCCGAGATCTTTGCTGCCATTGAACTGTTAAAGGCGGTGCAGCCTTCGACCTCAGCACAAGCGGCGGTCACTGCATGTTCTTCAGGCTCTGCGGCTACCACTGCTTCATCAGTTGTTTCCTCGTGCTCTGGATCAAGCGTCAACTTGCATTACAATACAGTCCACTTGCTTTCATCAGGAGTTGGCTTTCGCACTTGACAGCCCCCGTGGTTGGTCCTTGGTTTTTTCCCAATCCCCGCTAAGTTGGTAGCGCAAATCTCCGCTGGCAAAGATATAGATCTGAGCAACCCAATGGCGGCCAATTTAGTTCAGGTCAAAGCTGAGCCTCAACTTTTACTCGATGGGTGGGTCATCTTAACTTCTGGCACGAAACGACGTTGACGTGAAATTGAAGACATTGTTAGCTGGGTGGAGGCATTTATGCTCTTTGCCATGGTCCTAACTTTGTTTTTCCCACATCGTTGGTGGGATTTAAAGGTATACAAACTGCTCCTTCTGTGCACCTATTGTCAGTTTGCCAGGCGAGTTTGGCTGACATACAATAAGGCCTTCACAGAGCATGCCGCAGCAACCAAACTCACCGATTGGTCCCTTATAAACGTGCAACTGTATAACTTCCATGCAGCAGGACCTTCAGCACATTCATCTTCAGAAACTGAGTTCCCACAATCCATGGCTCTTGGCTCTTCTGCAGCAATGTTTGTTGCAACTCTTGGAACTGGCGCAAATTTTCTTCGCCCTACTTTGCGTGCAAGTACTCTCGTCATTGCATTAACTGTGCAGGCAACCACCAGGCCACCACCTGTCCTGGTAATTCTGGGGCTCAGCTTACTTGCCGTTCGCGCTCACCCTCTGCCCCTTGTGATAAGGTCAAATCTTGGCGAAACTAATGAACCTTGTTACAGTGTCTATGTGACATTATAGACTTCTGTTGTGCTTTTCATATTTAGCGTGATTGCCTGTTTGATTATTTCGTTTATTTTATTGTTATTATTACCGTCATTATTTCAGTATGATTATTTTTGTGCTATTAAATCGCACTCAATCAGCAGTGGTTTGCCTGAATTGTTGTCTCCCACTCTAGCTCCCCCCAGCCTTAAACCAGTAGATGGAGTCACATCCTTATGTGTGGAGCAGTTTGCCACAGAACTGAAGAATCACCCAGATCAAGGCAGGGTAGCCTATGTTGCGGAGGGTTTGCGCCAGGCCTTCCACCTAGCCTTTAGCCACAATACTTAGCTTAAGTCGCCCAAAACGGAATAAGCCCTTGGCCTTAATGCACGCTAAAGTTGTTGACGAGTATCTGGCTAACAAAGTCTCTCATGGGAGGGTGGCTGGCCCCTTCGATGCTCCTCCCCTTCATATTAGTAGCTTTGGGGTTATTCCCAAGAGGGGTCAACCAGGCAAGTGGAGGCTTATCGTTGAGTTGTCATCCCCAGGAGAGTCTAGCGTTAACGATGGGATCAACCCTGACCAATTTTCTTTGCCATAATTATAATTATTCACGTGGATGACAGTTTTTCGTCAACTTGATGCTTCCCCTTTGATTTGGTAGTGTCCCTTGTGGAATGGATTATCATTCATAACTACAATGTTTCTGACTTGGCACATTACTCAGATGATTTCAGTTTAGCTGGTCCTCCCGCTTCACCCATTTGTGCCAAGTATTTGGCTACTGCGTTGGACATGTGCAAGCATATGGGTCTGCCACTCCATCCCAAAAAGTGTGAAGGTCTGTCTACATTGTTGTTGTACTTGGCATTCCTTTGGACTCTGTCACGAAAACAGCTCGACTCCCATCTGAGAAGTTGGAGTCCTCACGGGAGTTGATAGAATCCTGGGTGTCTCTGTGCCGGTTTAATAGGCAACAGCTTGAGTCTTTGATAGGTCATCTGCACCATGCTGCTAAGGTTGTCTGGCCCACCAGGACTTCATCAGACGCATAATCCATCTGCTCAGATGTTTCTGGAGGAGAGCTCATCCAATCCGCCTGAATAAAGAGTTTCAGCTGGATTTGCCATGGTGGCATCAGTTCCTCTTGCAATGGCACAGGGTGACTTTCTGGCTGTTTCCCAGTTTGTCCCCCACTGTGGATCTAGAAGGCACCTCTGACGCTGCAGGGTCAGGGGGTTATGAGGCATACTACCAAACTTAGTTGTTCTATGGCTAATGGGCCAGTGAACAAATACCCTTCTCAAACACTTACAAGGATCTGTTTCCTGTGGTTATTGCAGCACATGTGTGGGGGCGGGGATGGTTCCAGAAGCACACTCTCTTCCGTTCCGACAATGAGGCTGTCGTATCTATCGTCAATGCCAGGACGTCAAGGGTGCCCGACCTGATGCACTTAGTGCAACAGAACAAGTTCATTAGCTTCTGTCAGCAACTTGGCAAACTACATTCTTCTGGTTCCCCCTGCCCTGCAGATGAATGGAGCCTGTGTCTCTTTGCCACATCCCTTGCTCACTGCTTGCGGCACATCCATCAAGGTATCTTTATCGGCAGTGAGATCCTTGCACATCGAACAAGGCTTTCCAGATCCTTTGTCTAATTGTCATAGACTCCAGAGGGAGGTTTGAGGCATTAAGCGGGTTCAGGGTTCTACAACGTCCCAGTGACTCCCGATTACAGACTGCTTCCTGGCTACCATTTTTCAGGCTCTGGACATGAATTCTTATGACCACTGCAAGTTCTGGGCAGCCTGCACTCTAGGATATTTTGGGTTCCTACAATCAGCAGAGTTTACAGTCATGTAGATTTTCTCCAGCACTTCACTTAGAGGTTGGGGATGTAGCAGTTGACTGGACACTTCACCCCTCATGCCTGCACGTGAAAATCAAGGCTTCCAAAATGGATCCTTTCCGTCAAGGCTGTTTTATATTATTGGGCGTTTTATATATTGGGCGGGCCTAGCCACCCTTGTGTGCAGTGGAAGCAGTCCTTGCATACTTGGAACGGAGAGGCAATGCCCCCGGTCTATTCTTTTTACTGCAATCTGGTTTGCCTTTGACGCAATCACTGCTTACCTCCTAGTTGTGTCAGATATTGGAGGGTGCGTGTATTCCGGGGAATTTCTCTGTCACATCTTCAGGATAAAAGCAGCAACAGTTGCAGCCAGGAATGGTATTCTGGATAAAATCATTCAGAAGCTGGGATGTTGGACTAGCAATGCCTACCAACTGTACATTCGCACCCCTTCAGAGGCTTGCGTGATGGTTGCAGGCATATTTATTTGGCTGCTTGCCTGGTTTGTTTTTGGGGGTCCATGGTCTCTCTACCACTGTCTGTCCGGTTATTCAGGCACCGGTTCTGGATAGGTGGTGGACTGTGGTAGGCTTACCATGTCTCCCCCTCATTGTGTGTGGACATGCATGTCAATCACGACTCTTTCAGGTGCCTAACTCCAAGCTCATCTTGCCGATGAGTTTAAGTGCACTTTAAGTCAATTTTTCTAATTAACCCTTTGATTTCCAAGCCGACCTGAACCGACCATACTTAGGGTGCGTTCGATTGACCCTATTCCGGAATAAGAATACGTGGAGTGATGATTAAAACGGTATGTTTGGCGCGTTTTGAAGCTGCAAGGATGATAAAAATATGTTTAAAATAGCATTTTAGAAAATGTTTGACAATTTTAATGTGAATCTCCGCAAAAACGAAGGATTTCCAACTTGTATTCCATGTATTCCTATTCCGGAATACAGTCAATCGAACGCACCCTTAGTATTATAATTCAACACATTGTGACAATGCCCAAATATGGTCAAAGCACGCTCAATATTCGCCACACGTAATCAACAGATATTCAGATCCTGTGATATATGTAATTTTGTGTGTCTCATTCAAAAAATGGTAGTTTTTCCAGCTTTTCCCCCCAATAAACGTAGAAAATTGTGCTTTGTCATCAAATTGTGTTAAATAATAAAACAATTATCCTTCTCAATCTTGCGGAATATCACCTGATTTTAGCAACTCGGCCTACCGCATCGTCGGCTAAGTATCAGGCGATATTCTGCGCGATTTTGCAGAATAATTGTTAAATGTCTAAAGGAGGAGTATTTTACTCTGTCTAACGCCAGACGATTTTTCTCGTCAATGGGAAACCCAGGCCTGGGAGTCAATGAGTTAATTTGAGCCCAAAAAAAATTACTAATTGAATTTACGTGAAAATTACAGCTTCAACAAAAACAAGAATTCTGTCAGATTCATAAGAAGACTGTGGCTACCACAATTTCTGAGGTTTGTGCCCTTACATAACCCCATTAATTTTGTTAGTAATAATTATTGATCTTTGACCACAGCCCTGTTCTCGAGGTTTCTTCACATCAACCAAATTCCCTTCAAAGGGAAGCCAGCTAAGTTAAGATAAGTGCAGTGAAGTGTCACAGTGAAGTTAAATCAAGCCGCCAATGGCTAGTCAAAGTTACAGTACAAATAAATTATTATTCTCGTCTGCAATTTTAGTTTAACCAGTGACGCTTCCCAATGCAATAAAGAAGTTATGCACTTCTACAATGTAGTTTCATGCAGGCCACACTTCAATTATTCACATGTAGGAATGGTTTTCAGGTACATTACATTTTATACTAACAGAAAAAATGGTTGTGTTAAGATTGTGAAAAAGTTGTTTATTTCATAAACAAAAAGTAGGTGGGAACAGATCAAAGCTATAGCATATGTACAACATTAATGTATCCTACAAATCAAGACTCTACTAACATTTATTTTAAGTCTCTCCTAGCTTCAGTGACATGTATTGGGAATGGTTAAAAGACACCTTATTCTGTATCAAGTGACCAGCTGAGATGTTTCGGTTTAGTACACTAATATTGGAATAATTAAAAGCTCTTCTTTCCCCGACAGACAAGGCTAATGCGCCGATCAAATTGAAACTTCAACATCCCCCCCTGGGTAAACCCTGGGCATTTGACTATCTTCTGTGCCCGGGGAGTGGGGAATTTGACCTTTGCCTGCGTGGGGTGGGGAAAATTGAACCGGAAGTGTCAGGTTTCAAATGACTTTTTTTTTCGGGTGCCAAAAGTTGCTGACAGCTATAAAACACGTGTTTGGACGAGATGGAAGAGTTTAAAGAAAGAGATGTAGCATTTGTGAGCGACTGGCTTACAAAAAAGGTCTTCAAAAGGTCTTTATTAAAGACAGGAGGAGCCAATGATGATTGTTCTTTAGTAGGGTATGACAGACAAATGGGACTATAGGGTACGGCATTTGAACACCATTTTGGCCCGAGGGGGCAGGAATTTGAACGATCCAATCTTCAAAAGTTCAAATGCCCGGGCTTTGCCCGGGGGCGGGCGGGAAGGGTTTTGAAGTTTCATCCACGTTTTACAGGATTAAACAGGCCAAAAATGCCAACAAATTTGCTTATGCTTAAGATACGGAATTCTAAATACCACCCTGCTACAAGGTAAAACTATGATCAAACTAATTAAAAATGTATTAGCTTTTAAAAAAAAGTTAGCGCATTGATGTTATCTTCTTCGAAAGAGAAAGGCGATCCGTTTAGCAATCAATTGAATGTCAAGACGAAAACAGGGAAAATTTGAGCTTCACAGCGGATTCATCTATTGTAGCTATAGCTATATAGTGCTTGATTTCCATCACGACGATATCGAAAGGTTGCACGATCGCGATTGTTGAAACGCCGGCCCTATCTGTAAAGTTCAACCATTGCTGCCCGATTTCATATGCTATTCAAAGCATGATTCGGACTTGTGTCGCCACACGGAGAAACTCCAAGCGAAAATTTCCAAGATTCCGTTTAAAACTCCTACAATAACACCTTATTTCGATAAGCAAATAAACTCCAAATAGCAACGGTGAAATCCACAGCGAGTGTTTGCTGTGTTCGTTGAAGACTTATATTGGGAGAAAAAATTCACAGCTTAGAGTAGCAAATACTCTTACCTTTGTAGGGTATGACCAACGCGTAAATTACAAAGTTTTTCACCAGAAAAAAAGCAAAGTATGGAAAACAGGACAGGAGCAGAACTATCGAATAGCAGCGAAGCGTGCAAACGTTTTACCCCAGGGGCCAAGAAGAAAATTATGTATGTGAAACGTTCGCTTCGCATCAAACCAATCACATTCCTGCAAATTGACTTCCGTGTGAACAACAGATCACCCCACGTGACGATTTGGTTCTCATGATCCTTCGACAATGCGTAATGTTTGTACTGCAGTCAAAGTGACAAATGTCACCTTGTGTAGTCTGCTGTATATTTCACATTAAATTGGTGTTTCAACCTTTCTTTATTTGAAGACACCATTTACTGAGGATAATGGACAGGTAGCATGTCTTAAAAACAAACATTAAGTTTATTTTGTGATCATCGATACCATTTTCCTGCAGGAAATTTATTGGATTGAAAATGGCTTTAAAAGAGAAGGAGAAAATAACTGTTACAGGAGCTTGTTTTGAAGTCAAAGAAGAGGTAAAGGTTACTCCTCCGGCACGACCAAAAAGAATGAAGAATAAATTGAACGGAAGTTTCTCGCAACAGCCATTATGCGAAGGCAAGAGCATTATAAACTTGGATAATGAACACAGCTTAAATGGGAACATGTCAACAGCTGATCAACTGGATAGCAAAGTTGAACCTGAAAACTTTGCTGCTAAAATTAATGTAACACCACATGTTAGTGCTATGAACCACACTGGTTCTCGTGAAAGGGAGAATGGAATGTTATCGATGAACATTTCCGCGGTGGAAACTTGTGCAGACCAGCAGCGCCCCTCCGGGGTTGTAGTCGAAAATTCCATCGCGGAAACTAGACACTTCGTCGAAGTTGTGAATAAAGCGGGGTTCGAAGTAAGTCCAAAAGAAAGTCAAGAAGTTGTCGTCAATGTATTCAGGGATATTAAAGAAGAACAAAGAGTCGGTTTTGAAAGTTGTATTAGCCCTGATATTACAAGTGGAAGTCAAGATGAAGACTCGTTCTTTTCTGCTGAAGAGGCTGAAACAACTTCTGAATATATTTCGTCGTCTTTATCAACTCTGACGGAAAATGGGAATGAAAAATCCACAGAATCAGAAAACAGCGAAGACCTGTCTTCTATAAAGATTCAAACAAACGGAGAGGACCAAGGTGATAGTCGTAATTTACTGGCGCTAGCTCGAAGTGGTCCGGATCTTTCTGGAATCCAAATCTCCGATACAAACGTTTTGAATTCGACAGAAGATTTTGGAAATTCGTGTTCAGATCATCAACTATCTTTCGTTTGTAACGGTGGCTGCAATAATAATTCTCGTTTAACCGCCGACCCTGTTGAATTGTCGTCTGTATCAGCGGCTGATACAGACGCCAAAGGTGCAGCAGGAGGAGCGCTGGAGACAGACACAGAAAGTGAGGAGGAATTTTCATCCAGTACAAACACGAGCTCTGAAGGAGAATACGATGTGCGCTTCTTTGAGCAGCGCAGTGGATTATTTATGGTAAGTGATGAAGTGCTCAGTTTAGTCATTCTCAGTAATGCCCCCCGCCCCCCCCCCCTTGCAAACCCCGGGCATTTGAACTTTTTAAGATTGGAACGTTTAAATTCCCGCCCCCTTGGGCCAAAATGCCCTACCCTACCGTCGGATTTGTCTGTCCAATGCCCCTCCTAAAGAACGATCGTTGTCAGCTCCTGTCGTCTTTAATTAATAGAGCTTGTGTATAAACATGCCAACACATGTTTCGTGACCCTCTGTATGATGATGGCGTTTTTATCAGACTTGAGTTACCAGAAAAACACAACTTTAAGGGACATGGTCACCGTTGGGACCGTGCCAACCTGGACACTAGTTTACTGATAGTTTTGAAAAGTGTCTACTTCAACCCGAAATCAAATTTTGTGCGTGGAGTTGATCTGCTTGAAATCTGTTTCAATCCTCTCAGGTCTTCATTTGATTTTAGGTCTACAACTGAAAAGCTGTTTTGTTTCATACGGTGCTTTCAATTGGGAAATCCGGATTTAGATCTTAAAATCTGAAATATCTTCGGATTTCCAATCGAACACAAAATCTGACAATGGATTTTTTCGCAGATTCACTAATTAGAAAATTCATGTCGCATAAGGATTTCAATTAACAAAACCTGTCGCGAAATCCGTTTTCGGATTATGTGTTCGATTGGAAATCTGAAGATCCTGATTTTAAGATCTAAATCCAGATTTCCCAATCGAATGCTCCTGTGCTTTAATTCATCCTATGTGATTATTTAAAGGGATGGTTCATTGTAAAATCAATCGATCAGTGACAAAGCGCCAGGCAGCTGAAAGATGGACATGGGCAGCTCAGTTGTTTTAATGAACAGATTTAATACCATACAGTGTAGCTTGTCATATTAACAATCTTTTTTGTTCACATTTTAATAAAGGCTTGTTTCCAAGGCAGATAACAAAGTATTTTGAGTCCATTCTAGGGTGAAGTAAACAAAACTTTAATGGCAGATGCCGGGGAACTGCTGTGCGTGGCAGAAAATTATTCTTCAATTTGCATAGAAATGTCTCAAAAAATCCTATTGGTCCTGTGGGTGTCAAAGACATGCAATAAAGGTGATCAAATTTGCTGAATTCACTATGGAGAATTGGCGGCAATGCGTCATCATGTGTTTCCCGGCTTTTGAAGGAAACATCCTGTGTTGCCTAAAGTCTGGCGGAGATTTGATTTTGCAGTTGTCGAAGTTTGCTTTGAAAGTATGTAAATACTTGTTAATTGTTTGAAATGACCTGTCAAAATTCTGGGGGCACACTGGCAAAGCATGAGCTTCAGGGTGAGTTTTCCTGGCATTTTCAAAAAAATCGCAGGAATCAGACAAATCAAGAGTTATTTGATATGAATGTATTGCAAATTATTGTTTGAAGAAAAAAAAACAAAGTCCTTCATCCTGGGAAGAAAGTTTTTGAAAGCCCTATCAGTTTTCTCTCCGACCCGGTCATCCTTTTAAGTTATGAACATTTTCTAACTTCACCAACAGAGTAGCTAAAATTTATGGTGTTCAGCACACATGTGCAACAGCTGACCGTGTCCCTTTAATCTTGGAACTAGGAACTATTAAAAATGAATCAAAATTGAATCATTTAAGTCAGACAATGTCATTAAAGAAGTGTAAGCAGCCCAGTCAAAATGGTTTTGAGTAGTAGACAGGATGGCTTGACTAGTAGGCATCTGGTCCTTGCCTTGTAGGGGTATCCGGGGCATGCTCCCCCCGAAATATTTTAGTAGTGGAATCATTAAATTTTAGACGCCATCTTGTTTATAACTACAAGAGCTTTTACTGCACATTATAATCATGCTTTGTTTCTTTTAAAATTGAATTAATTATTTTTCCGTAATCCTGCACCTCACTCCAAATGCTGCATTATGTTACATTGTGCATGTTAACTTGAGAGAGTTCTTGTCAAATGTAATTCACTGCTGTGTTTGTCACTTGTCTGTCATTAGTTCATTGTCTCTTGTCGTACTCGTAGTTTTCTTTTTTTCTGATAATTCGTGTGGCAGTAGTCGAAATAAACAAGATCTAGGTCTACTCATGATCAAGTGTAGGTCTCCTTGAACCCATGTACATGTAGATTTTACTCTGCCTAATCCCAGACAATAGTACCGTATTTACCCGTGTATAAGTTGACCCCCCATTTTTAATGGCAAAAAAAGCAATTTCTTAATTACTGGGTTGCCTATGGCAATCCAGTCAGAAAATGGGTAGATTTATTTTTTACTTTTTATTTTCCGTGTCGGTAAAAGTCTTGCCTGTCACTCCTCTGCTAAGTGGTGTCTTGCGCATAGAGCCTTCTGCTCGTATTTTCTTAGGATAGAGAGGGTAGTGGAAATGCGTAGACTTCTCTGGTGGACACAGTAGAATGATAAATTTAACCTGCAATGGCGTCGAAAGTCATGTAATGCGAATGGCGTTTTAGTGGATCTTTAAACAAAATATACCCTTATGGAGCTCAATAATGGAAAGTCAGTTGGATAAACCAGACAGGCGGTGAAAACAAATACCTGGAATCGTAAAAGCGACGAGTAATGGACTTCGACAACAATCTATCGCCCATCGAGCAGAAATCAAAGTGAGCTGTATTTACCTGAAGTACATGGTAATTTGACATGATTGAGTTTCTTGTCTTCACGCACGCAATGAAATAGGAAGAGGTTTTCGCCTCTAAGAGCAAATATGTTGTTTGCTTCAATAAATTTTTCGCTGGAAAAGGATTCTGTGGTATTTTCTGCCTTTGTGAATTATAATATCATGTTGTGTATTGAATTTTCGAGCTTTAGGTTGAAATGTGATATGGGAGAAGTTTTTTAGTATTGCTCTGTAAGCAGGAAGGGTTCACAGGCCTGTTGGAAGCGTGCTTGAGTTTCAATAAAATGAGCCCCAAAATCAGTGAAAAATTGTGACGCAGATGAATAATAAAGTAGCTGCTATTTCCAAAATGATGGAATTACCTGGTGATAAATAACGTTGTATGCGTCTTGGAGAGTAAATTTTGACTTTGCATAAACAAGAGTTGGGCGATTGTGATCTTTGTTTTGACTTCGCTCATTCTATTGTCAAACTTTATAACACTTGACAGAAAAAGGAACTTGCAAAAACCCGGTATCGTGCCATCATTTGAGACAGATACTTCACTGTTTGGCGAGTAAACATGCCGCGGTAACTTAATCACGGCGCCCGCTGAATTCCGGCATGTCACTTTCGATTTTGCGATTTATTTGAACGTAGCAAAAATCTCCCAAAATGTTTGTCGCTGATCGTAACTTTTTATATTCTATATTCATGGTTCAAAATTAATGTTGTTTTCATGTCGTAAATATTTTATTCTCAATCGACCGTTCCGGAAACTTCCTTCTGCTCTTTCTAAAAACTGTGTATCAATAGTTATTTGCTTTTGCATCAATATTTGTTTTGCATAAAGCAAGCTAACAAAATCTGTACTTTGCTGAGTTCGCATTTGTTAGCGTTAATAGTATTTCCGGTCAGATGGTTGTGTCTTACGAGGGGTTTATTGTTTTGGTCTCCCATCCTGACACTAACCCCGCCCGAAAGGGTTTAACTTCAGTGAATTTTAGTATTACAAAACAGTCAGATGCTCATGATCAGAGGGCACACTTGTGGTGTAAAGAAGGGAACTTGAAAATTATCAACATGTCAGCCCAGAAGCCAATGTTTCTCTCTTCTCTTTTATTTGTTATTCTTGGGAGACTGAAATGCTGTATTTCAATACCACACAATTCAGTGCCTTCTGATTTTCTGTAACACGTGCCACAGGCAACCCAGTATATGCTTCATGGAAGCATCTCGTTTCTTTGTTCAATGTTACTGGGACACTAATCTTGTATTCTTCAATTTCTGGAAATGTGGATACACAAAAAAATCAGGGGCCTCAAGCACTTTGTTTTTTGCTTCAGCAGTTGTTGTATATATATGCGGGCATTTTGTCCTTGAGTTTCGAAAAAGTTCTCAGAAAATCGAACATGTAAACCTCAAACTAACCTGCTTCGTTGTTCAACGATAAAGGGCTTTAGAGGATAAGCACAACATCACAGAAGCAGGAGTCAATCTTTGAAAATAACTTGCGAACGATGTGAAAATGTGCAAGGTTTAATTGGTCCTTGACTTATAATTTCTCACATGACAAACAAAACAAAACTCATAAACCAAACAATACGAAGTTTTCAAAAGCATTTAAATCAGCCAGGTTTGTATAAAGAATAAAAAACAATCATTACCAACCAGCATTTTCACGCAACACGAGTGACACTGCTTGCACGCAAACACCAGGTATTGCGCCAGGTTACTAAGCCCTTGAACGATCGTGTTTTATTCAAAGAAACAGAAATGCCTTTTAGAGCTTTCCGCCTTTGGAAAATGAAAATTTCCAGTGTC
>OX421445.1:1825723-1838223 GCA_949126865.1 Montipora capitata | reverse complement strand
GACCGGCTTCTAAAGAAACCCTTGATGACTGACTGAGCAGAATGCTCAAAAGGAACTACCCAAGTGTGATAATTGCTTTGCAACATTTGTTTTACAATGAGATACAAAACTGAACAAATTTGCATCAGCTACACATTATGACATTTATATGAAATGATCTATATACGGTCTTTCATGCATATTATGTGCAGCTTTTCACTGAGAAAATAATATGATATCATATTTCTTGCTGTTGCAGTGGAGGGTGTGCTTGAATGGTAGACCATTGGTAAATGGAATAGACAATGTGTACATGATTTCTAACTGTGTGAAATTTATTATGAATCGTCTAGTAATGTATTGGATTGAGTTGAATTGTCCTGTTCCTTTGAATACAATGCATAAGATTTTCAAATTATTCTAATGCCATCATCGCAGTTGACGTCACCTAGAAACACAATAAATGGTATTGTGTTACATAATTTGAGCCATGTGTAACTTTTGGAGCATCAGATGTTCAGGGGAAAATACTTGATCTTTGTGCTCAGTCAGTCATTCCAAAGAGCATGGAATTAGCCTGTACCCGACATGTCACTTAAAACACTTGCTACTAAGCGTTAGCGTTCCCTTCTCTGGAAGCAGACTAACCCGAAAGCAATAAGTAATGTTACAAATGTACCTCTATGAAAATGTATCTTTGTCTAAAAATGTTTGCTAAGAATTGATTTTTCGGAAAGTGGATGTTCCCTTTAAATGACATGTGATCGCAGTTAAAGGTGAGGTAATGTCTGTTTCTCATACGTAAAGAACAGCTAATTTTGCACATGTCGCACGTGTTTTAGATGTCATGTGTCGATCGAAATGTACTTGTTTAAGGCAAATTATTTCGAAATCGGTTCCAGGATATTTCTAGCATACTGCAAAAAGTGAAAGGATGGAAATCACACCTTTTCATCTACCAAATTATGTGTATTTTCGACTTGACTCACAGAAAGCACTGAAATGGCTTCAAATTGCATCATACCGAAACCCCGCCAAAATCTAGTTTATCGCTGGCCATTTTCCATTCAAAGCAGATCAGAGAATTAAACCTTTATTTTTTCGAAACACCATACATGTATCAAACGTAAAATATATACGCCTTCCCGTACCAATAACCGAAGTGACAGTATGGCAATACAGTTACAACCAACTCAGATAACAAGTTGCAAAATTGTTGAGACACTTTCATTTAAAAAAACCTTTCTTAGCTTCCAATACCCACCTTATCTAGAATTTAAACCTTTCCCACTTCACTTCCCCTCTCCCCTTTTCAATGTTGACTGTTTAAGTTTGCAACAATTTTTTTGTCTTGCTAGCAACACTGATAAGGGGGGTAGGGGGGCTGCAGTGTGAAAGGTAATAAATAAATTAATAGCGCCCCAAGAAGGTGAAGTCTCTCCACTATTTTTGTAACTTGTTGTAGCAATACAAAAAACACTGAGAACTTAAACAGTCAGCATTGAAAGGGGGAAAGGGAAGCGGGAAGTGGAAAGGTTTGAATTCTACATGTAGATTTGGCTGGTATTGAAACCTAGAAAAAGTGTTTTTTAACGGGAGTCTCTCGCCAATTTTGCAACCTGTTGTAGCATGTTAGAAGAGGAAATACAGTACTGTGGATTAATCAGTCTTACCTTTGTTACATGTATGATTCATAAAGTTCTGTGAAGTTTTTTCCTTTTGTTTTACCGCATTTTTGTACAAATTAAAACACTGCGCCAAATTATTGGAGGCTAGGTGCTGTAAAGGAGCACTCTCCTCAGCTGCAAGGAGGTCACCATGGCAACCGAGCCACAGTCCACCTCCTACGGCACCCGTCAACACATTACTGAGACCAGTGTGTGGAATGTATACTTACCCTAAAACATGGGGAGGTGGGGGAGGGAAAAGCAAGCGAGTAAGCAACAAGGTGACTCAAGCCAAAGCACATGGCAATTCCCCTGAAAACCTCCCTGGAGTCCCCCAGATATCACAGGAGAAACCGCTGCATTGGCTTGGTTTTAAGTTTGCCTAAATTATATTTAGCCTCATTACAAAGCATCAACTGGTAGATAAAGTGTGACACTTTGTGGGATCACTGCTCTGGCCAGACTGACACTCAGTCTTAAAATAAGTGAGGAGAAACTGCTCACATCTCCCAATAATTAGAGTTTCAAGTTTTATGAAATGAGGTCCATAAATTGCCTCTCTACCTTTGCTCATAAAATTATGCGAGATGTGAAAGAAGCGACTGTACCCACTTTTAATTTGGAGTAGGGCAAGAAGTTCTGTATGATATGCAGGGTTGTTATTAAGAGTATTTAAGTAGCAGTAGAATCATCTGATAGAACAAAGCTCTATTGTGACTATAATTGACACAAAGAGAAAAGCCAGCCAGAGAATTTCACGAAGTTAAGCCAGAGAATGCTCCAATCCCTGATGGCAAATAAACACCTTGATTATGGTCTGGCCAATTTTTTTGTGTGTGAACCAGTCCTGATGCAGGAAAAAGTAGAATGTCAATCACACTTATATTCACTGGCAAAAAAGTGAGTACATTTGGGCAGCTTTTAGTTAATGGGGAAATGGTTTATTTATTTGTGTTGGAAACCTAGGGGTCAATCACACTTATCACAGATAACATGCCAGCCACATTCCCTGGATTTCCAATTAATCGAAGAGCTCAAGTGGCCTTGGAATTATACACAACTGAGAGGAGTTACGTGAGACGATTGGAGACTGTTCTTCAGGTCAGTGCATGCATGTAGGAAAATACACTTTAGCAGTGCTGAAAATAGTTTTTCTTTATTCCTTTCAAATCTTCCTTTTGGTCAGACATTTGACAAATTGGACCGGACATAATTTATTGACTGACAACACCTTGAAGAAGATAACTCAAGATTTGCTGGTGAGATGTTCGGTTGAATCATATCCGGACATGATGTGAAATTGATCGGACAATGTCCGATGACCGACTTTTACTTCCAGTACTGTTTTAGTGGTTGGGTCTTGTCTGGCCAGAAATAACAAATCAATTAGATTTAGATTGACCCATTTTACATTAAGGGAAAGGTCATTCACTAACAGTCATACAATGTACATCCCCTCGTCATTTTGGTTTTAGTAATGTTCCACATTCTCTCTCCCTTCATACAACTGTAGGTACATGCTCTCTATGTTTTGAGGGTCTCAAAACTTCAAAATAGATCCTTGATTATCTAATCTTGAAACTCAAGCCTCAAAACTTGATCCTCGATTGTCGAGGTCAAGTTTCAAGTCAAGACTGTCAACGTACTTTTTAAAAATGAACTCGGTGACCCCCATTTTTTAATGCAGAATAGTACATTGTAATAAGCAAACTTAGATAAAACTATAGACAAAGGTCTCAGGAATTTTTACAACTTTGCCGATAGTTCTATCTTAGATTGCTAATAATGGGGGTCACCAAGTTCATTTTTGAGATATAAGTAAGTAAAGATGAAATAGAGGGTGTTTTTGGAGAGCTTTCATGTTTCCATGGTAATCTGCTGCATCACAATAATGGGGGTATTTTGTTAAGCAATAATTGGTGTTTTGTATGGTACCATAACATTGCTATGATGTAATACAGTGTAGTAGTTATAATCCTAGTTGTAATAAGAAGGTCTCATAAAAGTGGTGAAACTGGTTCCAGCCACCTTGCATTTATTTTTTATTTTCCTTTTTGTAGCTGTTCAAGAAGCCTTGTGAAGAGAACAATTTATTGGATAAAAAGGAACTTGTCACAATGTTCATGAACATTGAAGAGTAAGTGTAAATGACTTGATATAATTATTGTGAAGAGTAACATCTTTTGAGTCAAGGAGAATAATTTTGCCTTTAAGTTAGTCCATATACAAGATTCATGAATCATTTGTGATCATGCATTCAGCTGAGGCTGGGTTGATTAGGAATTGGTGCTGATGCTAAAATTGGTCAGGAAATTTTCATAATTTGGTAGTGTTACTAATTAAATAAGTCATTACACACACAGTGTTTGTGATAAAAATTAGTACAACGTATTATTCCACTATTATGCCATTTTACCATAATGAGACCCTTCACGCGAAAAGGGGGCTTAATCCAAATTTCACACTATGGCTATTTTCACGGTCCTCCCTGTGAAAATGTTGAAAAGTGATTGGAATGTGAATGAAATTTCCCTTTCACGCCGTGAAAAAAGTCATGGCCACCGTGAAAAAGGTCACAATCACCATGAAAATATTTCACGCCATGAAAAAAGGTTGGTTGTAATGTCTGAGAAATATTTCACACCGTGAAACCAAGTGTACACATGTACTTCTTTCGCAAACATCAGTCTGTTACCCTGAACATTATTCCATCACAATGTCACGCCACCTTCAAAGGTTTACTGAAAGCCTCGAAATCGGCTACCTCAATCAGCGAATCGCCAACTCAGGGTCCATTCGCTCTTTTGTTTTCTTTTCTGTTTTACATGTGATTTCGGGAAAACAAAAGAAAACGAAACAGAAGAAAAAATTTGTAGTTACTAAAACATGGAACATCACCAAATCAATGCAAAAT
Source organism: Montipora capitata (assembly GCA_949126865.1). Taxonomy (NCBI): domain Eukaryota; kingdom Metazoa; phylum Cnidaria; class Anthozoa; order Scleractinia; family Acroporidae; genus Montipora; species Montipora capitata. The sequence goes on along the minus strand of OX421445.1, from coordinate 1,833,663 downwards.
GAGATATGTGTTTCTTTTTTTGTATCTCTGCGAAAAAGAACACAACAGTGAACTTCAGTTTGCCGGAGTGGGTTTTAAATGTTGAATATTTGTTAAAGAACCTCCTTACTAGTCGGATTTTTACTAGAAAATCAAGTGAATGAACTCAGTAAAACCTTAACAGAAATCATAGTGTCATGCGCTGTCTGCAGTTTATGGGATCAGTAAAAAATTACATTCCCTTCCAGACATACACCGTAAGAAACAGACACGTTTGGCACGTCAGAGTCTGGCAATGCTGGCGTTAGCCAGAAATCATTCTCTGTAACTTTGTGGAAAGTTTTTATTTGCTTGCACAAAAGATTTAAAAGTCATTGAAAACTCGCAAGCTCTATTGAAAAGATTAGATTATGGTGAAATTGTGACATAATGAGTCATGTAGCATTATTTATCTTTGGTGAGTAGCAATTTCACTATTTTTGAAAATTTGCATTTCATGGCAAGAGAAATGCACTCAAAGCGGTAAGTCACCGATAATTACAAACATCAATACTGCAACGATGTCAGTAAACAATTCCATAATACATGCCGACCCAAAAATTAGTTTTCGCTTGATCTATTTCAGTCATGTCAGCAAACCAGTGCAAATGTATGAAGAAGTCACCAGCAAAATAACCGATTTTGCAATTATTTTGTGGCTTTCAGGGGGTAGAATTTACTTTTTCCTGAGCTTTATAACAATTAAGTGGGCATCAGAAATTTATTTAAAATGCGACATTTTCCAGGCATGAATATTCAGGATTAAAAATTCTCCTTCTTCTTGGCATTGATCAGCTTTCACAGATTTCTCGTACCCTGCAATCAGGCATTCTTTTTGTCCTGAGTGCCAAAGACGATGGCAGCTTAGGTAAACAAAAGAGACTAGATTATTTTGAATTCATGGCGTGACTGATTTCTGAACAATCTGATCAATTTCACACAGTGAATATTATTTTTCACTCCCAATTTCAAGGTGTGAATTTTTACCCTTAATTTCACGCCATGAAAGTTTTCACCGATCATTCACGCCAAGAGGGAAAGTTTCTTATCATAGTGATCACAGTGTATTCACGCCGTGAAAATTGAAATTCACGCACCATAACTGTGAATTTTCTTTTCACGGTTTTCAATGAAATCCATATGCCCCCTTTTTGCATGAAGGGTCACCTAATTATTTGTTCAAGAGAATGTGCAAAATATGAGACGGTAATACACTGTAGTGCCCTGGTTTGACTGGTACAAAACAGAGCAAAATAATATGGGCGGAATGAATGAAAGAAATTGTTGTCAACATGATGCAAAGCCTGAGAATTCAGCTTGTCATTGCTTATCACTCGTCATTTCATTTATCCAATCAAATAAAGGACATTTGGCTGGCTTTTTGTGCTGTTAACCAACTGCCTCGTTTAAGTGGAAGGTTGGTGCCTGGGATACCCAGGAGCTTCCACTACAACAACAACAACAACAATAAAACTTTATTAATATTTAATAATTAAAAGAAGGACATGTACAACTCGCGTATAGCGTAAGCTAGTCAAGGCGAGTTGTGCAGGGAAGGGGAAAAAGAAGAAAATAAACCAATTTGTAAGCTTCAAATAACATACTATGAAAAATGACAGGAATAAACTATAAATAAAATACAATCATTAGCATCCGGAGATAAATATAGTTACACAATTGATTGAAACAAACTAAACAGGCGAAAAGATTGACAGTGAATTGTTACAAAAAGTTATGTAAGATATAAATTAATTTTGGATAGTAAATTGGGTGCCTCAATATAATCCTCCTCGCTTTCTAGAGCTGCGAATAAAGCTTTGCGAATTGATTTCTTAAACGCCAGTTTAGGTAGATTACATACTCGCGATGGGAGGCAATTCCACGCTTTCACGCCAAAGCATGAAAAAGAATATTGCGCTGTGGCCAGCCAGCCACTAGATAGAATACTGTGCCCCCATGGTTGTCAAATCCCAACAACACAGCCATGAGCCCCCATTCCAGGCACCCATCACACTGATGAAACAGTGGAAGGAAGAAAAATAAGGGATGGGAGCTAAAAGAACTGCTCCACAGACCACTGCTCAAATGCTTGACGAAGAACTCGCAGGTCCTAGCAGTGTGCAAAGCTACAGCTGTACATTGTACCATGTGAGCCTGCACTTCTGGGATTGATGGATACCCGCTATGCTCGTGGGCCGCTTGACCGCTAAGCTTGTGGACCGCTTCACCGCTTAACTTGTGAACGTCTTAACCGCTAAGCTTGTGAACCCCTTGACTGCTAAGCTTGTGAATCCCTTGACAGCTAAGCTTGTGAACCACTTGACTGCTAAGCTTGTGGACCGCTTGCCCGCTAAGATCGTGGTGGTAAACTTAGTTAAATTACATTTAACCAAATTTAACATTGTTCACACATGCCCAGAAGGACAGATGATCAATGCATTTTTTTAAACACTCTTTCCAAATAAATTGAGCAAAATATGTGCGTGTATTATAATTTTATGTTAAACCATTGACTAAGATGTATTTATTCCACTCATTACACTATTGGATGAGAACCCGTGAAAAACCCGTGAAAAACCTGTGAATTTTCCTGTGAAAAAAGCTATGAAATACTAATTTTCATGTGTTTTTTCAAAGGTTTTTCACAGGTTTTTCACAGGATGTGAAATTTTGAAAACCTGTGAACAGGGCACTTCACAGGGTCAAAACCTGTGAAAAAACCTGTTAAAAATCCTGTGAAATATAACCTGTGAAAAATCCTGTGAAAAACCTGTGAAAAAGAATCTTGCTCTGGAGCTTTTTCACAGGTTTTTTCACAGGGTCTAAAATCTCAAAACCTGTGAACAGGGCACTTTTCACATAGTCACAACCTGTGAAAAAACCTGTGAAAAAAAACCTGTGAAAAAGAATCTTGTTCTGGAGCCTTTTCACAGTACGTACAGGTCACACGCAGGGTCAAAATCTCAAAACCAATGAACACGGCACTTTTCACATGGTCCCTTGAACTGATTACATCGTGTTCATTAATATATTGGCAAAATTTGACAGGCAATATGACATGTCATTGATGAGTAACATTCCTTCTTCTGACAATTGAGACATGCATAGCTATAGGTCTGTTGGTGTTCTGGTTTACTTTTAGGTAAACAACATTTCTAGATCTGTCACAAAGCGGCAAGATTATGACGCCTCGCGGTAAACATAATGAAGTAACCTGGAGTGCTACTGGATACCTCCAGATAAAGCCCTGATACCATGCCTTAGGAAAGTTTCGTAAGGCTTTGTATGGGACAACAGGAGGTACCTACGTACAGTGCACACGTTTTCCGTCCTTTTCACAAGGATTAGCTTGTGAGGAGATGTGCAAGATCTGTAAAAGTTAACTGTGGGAAAAGGTGTTTAAGACAAATTAGGAGTTTTTTCACCTTCCCAAAGACTTCTTAATTAGTTGTAAAAATCTCCGAAAAAGTTACTTTTGCACAGTGCAAAAAGTAACTTACCGGTAGTTAAAGTTAATGAGGCTTAAAATAATTTGTATAAATGCCAACAACAAAATGTTCAGCTTTCACATCCCTTCCAAAATTATGAATGCATGCAGCATGCATGCTCTGTATGCCTGCAGCATGCATACAGTGCTTGCATGCAAATTGGCACTTTGTGCATGCATGCAGGGGAATGACTAGTTGCATGCAGAAAAAAGGTGAGTGAGCATGCAATCGAAGGAGAAAATTGCATGCATGCAGGAAAATGCAAAATGCTTTTGCTTGTTTAACAAATTGAAAAGTAATCAAATTATGGAGGGGACATATAGTTTTTGACTGCTTTAACCCGTTGACACCTCAACACCCTAGGAGTCCCTTCCAATTCACAAGTAAAATCTGTTGGCATTAGACAGAAAAATCTGTCAATAGTTTTTTTCCCAGGGGTTAATAAGAGTTAACAATGCTGTGGAGAATAAAAAGGTGACATTTTTTCATTTGTTAACATTTTTATTGCCCTCAAAGAAGGAGCAGTTACTAAATGAAAGAATGTTACAGCCTGAAAGAGAACCTTTCAAAATGTAAAAATTCAACAAATTTATCTCGTACAGTCTTAAATGCTGTAAAAAATGACTTCTATGATAACCATTGTTGTACAAATATTGTAAATAGGTGATTGTAACATGTACATGTTCATTTTAGGTTCTTGTTAAGTTAAATAAGGCTTAAAATTCGTTGTGTTTAATGGCATTCTTCTTAAATGTTGCCACTATCAGCAGATGTCAAAATCGACAAAACAATCTCATCATTTTGCCTGTGCCGACCGCCTCTTGTTTCAATCGCCACCTGGCCAATGTTCCGGTTCACGGTACTTGCACTGTATGATTTGGGGTAAATTTGTCTGAGAAAATCTGAAATTCATGCAAGAAATATAATTATTTTAAGCAATTGAAGAGTTTGAAAGTGAAACCACTGAGAATATAATTTTGGCCTCATTGAATTTCTCACTGCAAAAAAACATTAATTAATATCAGACTGTGTTCTGCTACTTCGCTCGGAGAAATCGGGTACTTTTTCCCCTAAATTCATTTTTGATGGACTTGAATGTACTTTTTTTAACCTCAATTTCAAAATTATTATCAGATTTGACACTGCTATCTTCGAGCTACAGTGAACCTTTTTTTTGTATTTTTGCCTAGACCAACCATAGCATTTTTTACGAAATTCAATTACGTTTTAAGTTGCGTCTGCACACATATCATGACGTTTTATGCAAAACAGGTTGTTATTGAGTAATTGTTACAAAAGAAGGTTAAAACTTAAGATCCTAAGGAAATGTATATTACAATGTAACTGTTATTTTCAGCTCACCGGTATTGTAAGTATCTAAGTAAAAATTAATAATAAATTTAAACAAACTGTTATAAATAAAGCCATTGCTGTTGATAAAAAATCTTCCTTTATCTTTTCTACTCAATTTGGTGCCCAGAACAGAAGTCGCAATACAGAGCTTCCAGATTTCAAAATTTTCCGGGGTAGCATACCCCCAGACCCCCGCCCCTTCCTACACGAAGGTAATGGCTCCTTGTTGATACAGTCAGCTAATTGAGTTAAACCAGCTGCCTACAGTACTTCAAATTTTATTGAAACCCCTGAGTTTACATGTATTTACAAAGTAAAAATGAATAATTTCTTGTTTCACATTATGTGTTAAATGAAACAGTTACCTTGAATTAGAGTCAGCCTGTGTTCATCAAACTTCTGCTTAGGCTCCTTTCCAGGTTGTGGCAGAGATCCGTTCTTGGCTGTTGTACCAGAAATTGTACAGACAGATCTTTCAAACACTGTGAACATAGTGATGGCTAGTATCCTAGCAGCCCTAGACACTGCATCAACATTGGCTGCCTTGGATTTGAGATGTTGAGGAACTTCACTCAAAATGTGCTTTGCACTGAACAGCTGCTGAGGGCAGTTGTGATAACTTGGCTGCTTTACGTTTTCCTAATCATATTTGCTGTTCTCCTCCACAAATTCTTGGCAATCATTAATGTGATCCACAGGCTTTTTTTCAGGCTTTGGAGAGACTTTCAATTCCTGCAGGAAAGAGGGACTTTAAACCATGATTTTTCAACAAATACATTAATAATTTATTGGTTTACTTTTATCTCTTATTAAGTACAATTATGTACATCCTGGCTTTAAAGTGGTACTATGATCAAAAAATCATTTCCTTTTTTTCTTCTGATTTTGAAAGCGTGTTCACTTAACACCTAACTGGCAAAATTTTGAGCTTTGAGTTTTATCCAAAGGCTGTTTATTTTGAGTGTAAGTTTTGGATTTCATGGTCCGCCATTACTCACATTCAAAACTGGCCGATTGGACCTCAGAGGGTTGGATCTAGAGAAAATGACGTCATTTACTCACTAGCTTAAAATTTCAGTGTGTAAACGCAATTTATTATATATGCAAAGCACGGGTTGAAAAGTCTGAAAGCCCGAAACTCCCGTGCTGCATATTAATTAGGCTGCGTACACACGCATTGCATTCTTAAACTAGTGAGTGTTTGACGTCATTTTCTCCTCGACCCAGCTCTCTCAAGATTTTGAAGTTAGTAATGGCGGACCAATAAATAAGAAAATTCCAGCTAAAATAAACAGGTGTCTTTTTAAAATCAGTGAGTTAGCGTTTAGTTAACATAGTTTTGAAATCCAAAGGAAAAACAAAATTTTTTCTTGGTCGTAGTACCACTTTAAAAAACGTTGGAGTTGTCATTTTATTCTCATATTTCTTAATAGAAACATTCACTTTCAAGAAATCTAATTTCCTAATCTAGCTGACCAGTTCTAGTTTATTGGTTTTTTTTCCTTTTAGGTGTATTAACCATTAATTGACAGGGAGTTCTAATGTTGACTAAGTGAAGTGTCTGTTTAACAAATAGATTTCATTAAGAACACGAAAAATGTATCGCCGAATGTGTCACTGATCACTGTTCTTACCAGATTTTGACTTTTACTGTGATTTATTACTGAATAGATGCATGGAACATGGAATCCCATTATTTTGTTATATATTTTTTTAAAAGGGAGTTTTAACCACCAACCGTTAGCTCAGAAGACCCCCATCAATTGACTTAAACGTTTAAGCGTTTTGAGTCTTTGTTGGTGCTGAATAAAGCACTATGTATATTAAATACCTCACATCATTATTTTATATATTTATTTATTAATTATTAGTAAACCATTGTTTGACAACACAGCATTGCTAACATGGTGAATTCCAAGCTCTTTACTCTTCAAACCTTGGATTTGGAATAGTTTCCCTCATTAGTTACCTGTTCAACAACAATGACCTGTTCAACAACAAGACCATGGTTTCAGAGAATGTAGCTCTTGTCAATAAATACAGGAAAAGCATACATTGAGAGAGTTTGAAACAGTTTGTTGTAAAATATCAAAAGGTAAACTGACTCACTGTTACATCATTTGTCTGCCTTTTTCCTTTAACGAGATGCTTCCGTGAAGCATACACTGGGTTGCCTGTGGTACGTGCTACAGAAAATCAGAAGGCACTGAATTGTGTGGTATTGAAATACAGCATTCCAGTCTCTGAAGAATAACAAATAAAAGAGAAGCGAGAAACATTGGCTTCGGGGCTGACATGTTGATAATTTTCAAGTTCCCTCACAACTTCTTTTTACCACAAGTGTACCCTCTGAGCATCTGACAGCTTTGTAATACTAAGGTTCACTGAAGTTAAGCCCTGCCGGGCGGGGTTAGTGTTTGGATGGGAGACCAAAACAATAAACCCCTCCCAAAAACAGAAGCATCTGACCGAAAATACTATTAACGCTAACAAATGCGAACTTAGCAAGGTACAGATTCTGTTAGCTTGCTTTATGCAAAACAAATATTGATGAAACAGCAAATAACTATTGATAAACACTTTTTAGAAAGAGCAGAAGGAAGTTTCCGGGACGGTCGATCGAGAAAAAAATATTTACGACATGAAAACAACATTAATTTTGAACCGTGAATATAGAATATAAAAAGTTACGATCAGCGACAAACATTTTGGGAGATTTTTGCTACGTTCAAGTAAATTGCGAAATCGAAAGTGACATAGCCGGAATTCAGCGGGCGTCGTGATTAAATTACCGCGGCATGTTTACTCGCCAAACAGTGAAGCATCTGTCTCAAATGATGGCAAGATACCGGGTTTTTGTAAGTTTCTTTTTCTGTCAAGTGTTATAAAGTTTGACAATGAAATGAGCGAAGTCAAAACAAAGATCACAATCGCCCAACTCTTGTTTATGCAAAGTCAAAATTTACTCTCCAAGACGCGTACGACGTTATTTATCACCAGGTAATTCCATCATTTTGGAAATAGCAGCTACTTTTTTATTCATCTGCGTCACAAGTTTTCAATGATTTTGGGGCTCATTTT
>OX421445.1:1803223-1815723 GCA_949126865.1 Montipora capitata | reverse complement strand
GTTTGCAGTGACGTCTTCGGCCAGTCACTTCCACGCATATCTTTCTGCCATGTGCGATAAAATACCACAAAATTCGCGAGTACTCACAAGGTAAATGGCCGACTGTTTTGTTGTCCCTGACCACCTTCTTGGCAAATTTGTTGACTGCATTATCAAGCTCCTGTTCTGCATGAATACATCTTTATAGATGTGGTCATGATACCCAGGCCCTGGCCCTGGCCCAGACTCCTCCCCACATTTAAAGCGTGGCTACTAAGCACTCGTTCGTTTTGTTTCAATATCGAAGGAATTTCAACTTTATGGTGAAGCCTTGATTGTTTGTCCTTGTTGGTTTATAGCAATAGAACATTACTGGAACTTCAAACTTTATTGTATTACATTTTTGTCCAAAATCTGCGCTTCTAAATTCGGGGTGCGGCTTATCTACGGATGCGGCTTATACATGGACATTTACGGTAAATGTCACTGGTGATCTTCATGAAATAGTCCTAATCATTTTCATCAAGATTTCAGCCATTACAAACTTCTGGGCGGATACTTTTACCCATTCTCCTTCCAAACTTCTTCAACAAATTTTGTCAACCAAAAAATTCAACTACTCTGCTGTTATGTTAAATTTTGCCCTGTTCCACATCGAACCTTGCTTCTTTGTTCGCTGCTTGTTTGTTCAGCCTTGCATTTTGCAAAAATATTAGACCATTTTGTTAGATATCATGTTGATTTTGGAACAGATTTTTCCAACAGCGCTTTTTCTTCATCAGCATTTTCAAATTCTCTGATCTTTCTCTTACGCAGCTTTTTTAACCAACCTCCTTCAACCATCGACAGCAAAGAATAAGGACTGAAAGAAAAAAACATGCTTTTAAAATCACCATGACACTGTTTATAAGCTCCACTTGTTTTTTGTTTTTGTGGTCATGCACTGCAAGTGCACTACACACTATGTCACCGGGTTGTAAGAGTGTAAGAGCATAAGAGCGTACAGTGTGTAAGAGTGTTAGTCTGTGGTGACAATAGGCCCGCAGTGCATGCATAACTCATGAAAATAAACAGGTCTGTTTGAAGCATGCTTGAGTTTCAACAAATGAACCCCAAAATTGGCAAGTATTTGTGATGCTGATGAATGATAAAACAGCTGCAATTTCCAAAACAATGGAATTACCTGGTGATAAATAACCTCGGCTAGTGGAGTGAATTTTTGACTTTGCAGAAACAATAGTCAACCTCAAGAGTTAGGCAATTGTGATCTTTGTGTTGAATCTGCACATTTCTTGTCAAACTTTATATAAATTGCAAACTAACCTGGTGTCTTGCCATCGTTTTGACACAGATGTATCCTTTTTTTATTGAGTTGTTAGTAAACATGCACGATAACTTGTTCATGGCAGCCACTGAAATCGATTTCGATTTTGTGATTTCCTTGTACAGCCAAAAGTACAATAGAAAAATTGAACATAGCAAAAATCTCCCAAAATGTTTTTCACTGATGGTAGCTTTTAATATGAGCGGTTCAAAATTTATGTTGCTTTCCTGTCGCAAATTTTGTTGCTGATGGCAAAAAAATTTAATATTTTTTTTGCATAATTTAAAGCAGGCAAACGAAATCTGCACTTTGCTTAGTTCACATTTTTTGAGCATTATAATAGAATTTTCGTTCCTTTGTTACTGACAGCAAGTCGTATATTTTGAGGTCCCCCATCCATGTTTTGTCTTGGAAAGCTATTTGATGCTTGTGGTCATAAAAAAGTTGCAAGGGAACTCGAAAATGATCAACATGTCAGCTTCAAAGCCAATGTTTCTCCATTCCCTTTTATTTTCTTTGATCTTTCTGAGTTTAGTACTTTACTAGTAACCACATGTCATCTCAGGGGGATATTTACCTAAGACATCTACCTTGGCACTACAAAGATATATGGTACATGTACCAAAACAATATCATGCATTTTTGGACGCAATGCGTGCCTATATTTCTTGTATGCTGATATCTTCCCCTCAAAATTAGAACCTTTCTTTGGACTCCCAAGGGAAATGCTTTTTGTGGAATGTTTTTGATTCAAGGTTGCAGCGCATGTTTTTGCTGCTTGTTTTTTAAACATCACTTAAAATATATGTGAAAAGCATAAACTTTTACAGCATCTGTTCACCAGTTTTGATTTGAATCTGTGTGGCTTAAGAACAGTTTTAAAAAATTAAGTCCACAGTCACACTTTGCCATCATCATTTTTATGATGTGCGTCCTCAGCACCAGAAATTGTATTCCCATGGGATGTATGCTACATTCTACTAATTCATTGGTTTTAATACTGACAGTGTATGCTCCCTTGGGATGTTTATCTTATGTACGTAGAATGTTTTCATTGGCTTCAGCGGGAACTGAATGATGTATGCGTCGCAACATTGCGCAAGTCATGAAACAAAATGGAACATCCACAATGTTGTCAATTTCTTTGCGATGTTTTTGGAGCGTTCTGTGATGAGTATATTAAAATCATTGTGTGTATTTGAAGATCAAAATTAATAAGACTTTTCTCACAGGGTTCTTTGCTTTTGAAGTTGACACACAATTAAATTTTAAGTGTGCTCACAGTAAAAACAGTGTTTGACAACCACTAACTTGAAACACTTTCTTCTCCATGAAAGCATAGTTAATCGAGGGAAACTCTCAAAAACGAAAACAATGTTGTCACAATCAATGTTGAATTGATGGTGACAGTGCGCAATCTTTTGTTTTTGCAAATTAGGTGCGCATAATTTAATTGAAAGATTTGATTGGTTAATGTCTTGAAAAAAGGTGTGTTTTGTGCACCGTCAAGGCCAAAAATACACTAGACAAAAACATGAAACAAAAAGACTTGTCGAGTTTCATAACCATGCCCATTCATTAACTACATGTATGTTGAAAGCCAATTCTCAGGATTCTCAAAGTCTGGTCCTCAATCATCTATGAAAACAAGAGCTGTAACCGCAGGCCTTTCTTTAACATGATAAGACTGAAGAAGTGTTCTTCTTTTGTTTTTTTGTTTTGTTTCAGGACTTGCTAAAACGAACACCAGAAAATCACCCGGACCATGGCAACTTGAGCAAAGCCTATTCCAAGATGGTAGGTTGAGACTGATGCACTTCAAGTGAAGCAATTGCAAAATGATCGTAGTTTACTTTAGACTGCGAACAGTCTCTCTTTTGCTCTAGAATCGTTGAAACAAATGTGTGCGTTGAACCTTCAATGGCTGAAGCTGCGGGTCGCAAGTAACACAGACATTTGTGAGAGTGACAAGAGAGACTGCAATGGTTTCATATCGTGTTTTGGAACCCCAGTGACCGAAGCACCAGGGTTCCAAAAGGCAATATGAAACCATTGCAGTCTCTCTTTTCACGGTATTTTGCCATGGTATTTGCGACCCGCAGTTTCAACCATTGAAAGTTCAATGTATTCATTTGTTTCAACGATTCTAGAGCAAAAGAGAGACTGCTCACAGTCTAAGTTTCCTTTAAATGTCCAAGCCTAAGAAATTCTTGAGCACCAATTTAAATTGTGATAACTTTACTCGTGAATACTGTAATGGCTTGTACATGACAATGGCTGTTTTGTCGCTGCCAAGCAACTCTTGAGAGACCTTTCTGATATACGGCAAATTCTTTGAACATCATTCTCATTCAAAGTCCCATTCGCAATCAGTTCAGGTCAAGAAATCTCGCCTTATATCGCATAAGGATTCCTGACCGCTAAATATTCACAAGAACATTGTAATAATTGTGAAAACAGAACTGATTGCAAACTGGACTTAAAACAAGATGTTCAGCAAGGTTGTTTTTGGAAAAATGAGCATGTATCAAGGAAATCTGTTTCGATCAAGACTTTTCCTTCATTTGTTTCCTTCATTTGTCGAATTATCTGTGAGAACTATTTTATAAAAGCAATAGAGGACTTTTGTCCGTGTTTCCATAGCTTCATCTGAACACTCGGGGAAGTTGGGAGAATTCTCGACAGTTACATGTATGCAACTGTCTTGAATTCTCCCAACTCCCCCTCATGTTTAGATGAGGCTATGGAAACACGGAAAACATTCTCTATTGTTTAAAGAATAATTATTACGTCAGTTAATCATCTGTCAGTCCTTTTACTCTTCATTATTAACCCACTGACTCCTAGGAGTGTGACTTACATGTAGTAGATTTTATTCTGTCTGACACCAGACAATTTTACTTGTCAATGGGTTTAATGTTGCAGTTCCACAATGCACTTGATTAGGTGTAAGTTTCCATCCATGTTAAACGTACCTACGCTGTCTAATAATTATTGTAGATAATATAATGTCGACATGTGCAAAATGTAAAAACAACAACAGTTGGTCTGTGAATAGGTCTGTGCATAACATTACTTTGATCAAATTAAAGTGTCAACATTGCTAAAGGAAAAATTCCCAGTAAAAGATATTCTTTCTGGCTATTACACATTTTCTATAGGAGCACCTTGCCGTTTACATCAATAACCAAAAGCAAACAGCTGATGGCATGAAAGCAATGGAGCAACTCAGGCTTCGAGTTGAGGGTCTTAAGGTAACCATACTGTAGATACTAAATTACATTGCTGACCACCATTTACTTTTTTTTGTTGTAAAAAAGTTTATTAATGTCACACACAATAATTCTCGAAGATGCCATATTGGTGGGAGGAAAGAGGCTGGGGATAAAGTGTCTTCCGGGACACGAGTGCCATCTGAAACTGCAGCCACTGGGTTCAGGCTAGTGTTGGTGAGTGGTATACTGGCCACGCACAGAGCACAGCTTGTCTGAGCAGTGTTTACCTATGCCAAGCTCCTAGAAGGTTGGGGCCAGCAAGGGGAAGTGGATTATTAAGTGTAACGACTGTACCCCCCTTGGGAAACTTTGTGCACCAGTCCCGCGCAAAGTTGTAGTGTTGATGTTAGATTAAAAAAGAAAGAAAACCACTTGTCACTATCTTATTAACTGGTACTCGTAGTTGAGATATGGAACCATCACAATGGGCCACCATTGGTCACCCAAGCCACATCGTAGGGCAACCCAAGCATCCCTTCAGTGTGGGACTGAAGGGATGGTCTTGTAAACACTTATCCCCAAACAATTTTTAATACAAGTAAAAAAAGCATAAATATGGCAAGAAAGGTATTTATGCAAGAAGGAAGAACTACCTTAAAGCAATCCCAAAAGAATAACCCTATTAGATCACACAGGGAGGGTGGGAGGGGAAAAAGACTCACTAATCGGTCAAGAATAAAGTGAGGATTTCTCAGACAAAATGTGCTAAAAATTTAATGTGCGTATACGGAAATCCATAGGATATTTTAATTGGCTGGTGAGTTTTTTTGCATGTGTCACCCAAAAATCTAATTATTGGTTCAAATAAAAGGGCAGGTACAAAAGTCAGACCAGATCAACTTGGATCGTTCACCTAGGATCAAGTGAAAAACGGTTTTGTAAGCCAAACTATTTTCAAGGTTTGCCCCAATTCCTCCAAGGTCGCTTATAGTTTAGGGCCAGGGTGATTTCTCAAGGCTATTATTTTTTTCATGTCAATCCTAGGTGAGTAATCAGAGTTGATCCAGTCCAAATTATGTACCTGTAATTATGTAATTCGTATTAGAGTATTATTATATTCGCACTTAAATCATTAATACTGGAGGTGATAAAGGACATGTAATATTCATACTGTATGTTCATCTCCAGTCACATGTACAAGCACCCTTACTTCTTCTAAGTTAACAGTATTATTGCTAAAATAGAAAAAAATGAATGGGTTCTTTTGTTGATTTATTGTTGTGGTCCTGGACTGTGATGTACTGATGTTGTTGTCATGATAGGCCCTTGAAGGAAGAGCACTTATCAAAGAAGCTGACGTTGTGGTGAATGGAAGCAAGAAAACACGCCAAGTACTAAAATTACATGTACTTCCCTGTAAATAGTTTTAACCTAGCACAACATTTCTCTTTGTATAAACTTGGTGAACACATCTGGGTGAGGGAAGTCTTTTGATTGGTTTTACCCAGGGGTGCAAATTGATGGGGTATTTAATCTAAAATTTACTGTCCCATTGTTGTGAGTTGGGGCTTACAGTTTATTCTCTTTCCATGAAGAATAGTTGGATTATGTACAGATGCGATGAGATAGGCAGCACTTCCTCCTCTGTTCTCTAGAGACCCTCAGTGTTGACTTGACATTGTAACAAATTGGGTATTGATAGAGGGTCTGTAAATATGATCAGTTGCCATTATTTTTTGCATTATTTTGTAGCTTATACACTGTATTATTATATGGCTCTGTCTCACGAGGACTGGGAACTACAAAATTCACAAATTTGATTGGCTAAAATCGATATTGAACGCGGTCTAGATTTTCCCATCTAGACCGGCATCTAGACCGGTAATGTTTTGCGGTGAAAAGATACAAACTAAAGTGCAAAAATATTGAGTATTTTCTTCTAACAATATTTATTTATGGAAGTGCCAAACAGCATGATGACAAACCTGAGAGAGGATGACGAGCAAACTTTGACAGAATTAAGTTCAACTCAGCGCCACTCATCGCTGTTCACAAGCAAAATGTCAGCCAGTACAAACTAGTTACATTAAACGAATCAAATTGTTCTTGTTTGGCCATAATTATAATAAACATCTTATTAACCGAGCTAGGTCGGTCTGTATGGGAGAATCTTGACCTCGGTCGCTGGTACAGACCTCACTGCGTTCGGTCTGTACTGGCGACCTACAGACCTCCCGCTCAGTTAATAAGAACTAAGTACAGTACATTGTGTGTGGTAAGATTTGAGTTTTTTTTTTCATTCATTTTTACCACTTTTTGAAGACTTGCTGGACTCAAAATCATAAGTGAAATCGCTGTTATTACACCAGAATATTATATAAAATATATATCATTAAAATAGTGTTATTGCTTTCTTACAATGGTGTTTTCTTTTCTTTAGGCATGGCTATTGAATGATATGCTGGTATTTGCAGCAAAAGGTGTGTCAAGATCAAGTGAGGTGGAGAGAACTTTAGAGTTGGTTACACTGTGGTGCATGGACTTAGAAGACAACAATCCTCAGTCAGGTGAGATGGGCTGAGATGGAACTTCAAAGTCCTTGCTTAAAGGTTTTCAGTGCAGCAACTTCCTTCCCTTTTTTCTTGGGATTCCAAAATTATGTTTATCAAAATACTTGCTACCCAAGACGTCAAGCTTTAATTAATCTACAGGGATTTTTTTTTTGAATAGGTACTTTACATGTACTTTTTACTGGTCTGCCAAAACTAATGTAAATCCTGAGAAAGCTGACTGGAGAACAGAGACTTTTGTGCATGTCTGCTGATTAAGTATGCAGCACATTTACAGGGGTTTTTGCCTTAACCCTTTAAGTCCCAAGATGATCCCATTGACGAGTAAATTTGTCTGACATTAGACAAAGTAAAATTTGTAAGTGGTTGTTGGGAGTGAAGTTAATTTTTATTCCATGTTACCACAAAACACTTGAATTGGTTTTCATTTATGAAGCATTTTGTGTTCTTGTAAACTGTTTACTATTTGTTTTAGTGATTGAGGATTCATTGGAAATATACACCCCAGAGCATTCTTACATCATGTATGCTGCAACAAAGAATGAGAAGAAAGTTTGGTTACAGAAACTAAGGACAGCAGTTGCACAGGCACTTCATGGAGAGGAAGCTAATGAGAGTTATGAAATTGGTAATGAAAGTAATAAATAATTATTAGAATTTATTAATAGTAAAAAATAACTCCACCTAAAAGGTTTTTTTTGGTCATTGAAACAAATGAGCATATCAGAGTCAAGAATTCCAATCTGTGGAAGGCAGACTTCATTTTGTTGATTATTCCTTAGGCTAGTGATTTTTTAAATAATGATATTTTTTGGCTATTAATTTAATTTTAGTTAAATTTGTTACATTCAGGGAAGGAGAATGCATCCTAATTTTGTCAATCTCGTTTTATATTCCTCGGGTATTGATTCTGATGCCATATGATTTCAGTGTTTGGATGCTGGCTTGGACTGGCTGGCACAAATTGCCCTGATCTCGTGTGATAGTGTACAGCTTGCTCAAGGGGAAACACTGAATCCCATTGTTTTGTTCAGTGAAGTTAAGGTTACTCCAAACCTTCGCGGGCTACTTTTGCCGATTTTTTTTTTTCGGACCAAATTAAAGTTAATAATTTAAACTTTAATTTTCCAAAAAATTGAATTCAAATCTTAAAACGTGGGCGAGTTATTGAGAAAACTAGATTTAAAAGAAAAAGGTTAATTAATTATAAAGGCGTAAGTTATAATCTTGTAAGGCGTGAACTCCCCAGCAAGCTTTTCGCAGCAAAATGGCTTCTATTCCAAATAATTAGCATTTTTTTGTTTACACTCACGGAATGCTTTTCAAAAATAGTGAAGTCACTTCGTCACGATGAAAGCTCAAGAGAAGAGAAAAGTCCTTGGATAAAGACAAAAGCTAAGCCCGGACCCAAGAAGAAAAAAAGCAACTGATTTTTTGAACGAAAAAAGGAAAAATCGTGCGGAAAGCGATTAAGGTTTGATCAACTCTCGAAGATTTCCCAAGAAGATGTAGAGCAGTCAGCTCTTACCGTGCATCTTTACCTGGAACCAGTAGCAAAAAGAGTTCTAACCGATTGATTTCATGTCTGCCACTAGTGCCTCCCTTTAAACTCGCTCCTCGGTTTCATTTTTTGTCGCCCTTGCAATTTTCTTACCTTTTGGTTTTCCCCATAGTTGTTACCACTGGAAAATAGGCACGAGGGAGCTAAATAGGATGAAACGTGACTAAAAACACTATTGCTTTTCCGCACAGCGCCATTTTGCCTGCTGTGAACTTCCGGGGGCCCTATCATCATTGGCTGGCAGCTCACAGTGTGAGCCCATTGTTGACACAACTCTCAGAAAAGGTGTGACGTGCTTGTATTTCTTTTGAAGGCGAAAACTCGCACTACGATTTTGATGAGATGCATTCTCTTCAAATGAATTAATAGCGTATGTAGAACTGACGGATTTCTGTGAAATTTGGCTGAAATGTTCAATGAACAATTAGGAACAAAAGTGTGTGGGCATTTTTGCTCAAACCAGATACTTCCCCCATGGCAGCTTCAAAATGTGAAGTTAATAGTTGAACTTGACAGACTTTGAAAGATTGGTGCTTTGGGATTGACACTGTACAGTTACATTTCATCAGCGATCACGTTCGATACCCGATAAATTCAACGGAATGGCGCTTGGTCATTTTACTGTTTACCAGCTTCCTTTGCCTTCACAAACAGATAATTAAAAGGCTTATATTTTTTTTGAATTCTGCATTTACTAACCTTTGTATTGATATTATAGTTTGTGGCAGTTTCCTTTAAAACAGCACGCGTAGTACCAATTTCTTTCTGGAGAGCACCCCCGAAGGTTTGGAGTAACCTTAAGTCCTGTTGGGTGGGGTTAATACCTGGATGGGTGACCATCCTGTAAAATCCCGTGTTTTACACTCCAGTCTAGGGTGTCACCCTGCTTTGCAATCCAGCAAAAAAGTCTAGTGATATCCCACAAAACCAATATTGCATTATAACACATGTATTATTAGCAGAAAGATAACAGTCGAAATACTTATAATGTGATACTTTCGTTACTGAACAAAATAATACGGAAAAAGGATACATTTAACTATTCTCTCCAAAATATACATGTACAACTACTTTTAATTGCCTCATCAATGACAAAACAGGAATCAAACACACCTAACAAATCCTTTATTATTGGTGGTTTATTTTTTTCTTCTCTCTTGCACCCTGCAGTTAGGGCTAATACAGTACATCAGCAATGTATTTCAAATGACTTCGACCTCATAGGTCATACTATTAACTTTGAAAATTCACTGCCATTCTCTTTGCTAATGTCCATGTAGGTTCTATAATAACTGACTTATTTTTTGGTTGTTAACTTTTCTAATGTCTATAGGTTCATTAATGTACACTTTTTTCAATAGGGCAGACATTTTTATCATCCCAAGCACTGTTCTTGCTTAGTAATTTTTAAGACCCATGACAAGTGTTAGGCTGGTTGTCATCTTAAAGCAATTTCCTTTCACACCACCATATGCTGCTCTATCATCTAAGCTACAACAAATGTGTGTGGTCAGTGATCGGTAAAGTAATTTAACAAGATTGATATCCAAAAAACAGTGGCATATTAATTCCTTCCAGCTAACTTTAATACATGTAAGGCACAATCAGCTGAGCCTGACATCTTTCAAGAGTGTCAATTGCTACTTAAGGATAATACGTATTACCCTTGACCAGTACTGCCTTGCCAATGAGTGTTCTCTATAAAATGTTATACTTGTACATAGAATTGTTTACTACATGTAAGTGCAAATTGTTTTCAAAATATGCTGTGTTCTTTAATTTTAGAGAGTCGGAATGCCACATTCACATACAAAGATGGCAGAAATTATTGTGGGAATTTTGTTTCAGGAAAGGTGAATAGATTATTTTAAAGTAATGAAAAAAATCCCTCTTTTAATTGTGATTGTCTGTCCAACTGCCAATTATTCTGCATGTAAGTGTTCGCCAATGCCTCAGGTATGAAAGGCAAATTCTATAATTAATGTGAATGACTGAATGTGTCAGACAAGAGTAGCATAATTATGTGATTAATGTTTCAGTCAGGGGGTGTCCGTAAAATTAAAGTTGGCAGCTGGTTCAAGTAGAGTAACTGACTGTATCAGTAAGTGAAGTAAGGTGACCCCCGGCCAGTTGGCTCTGTCAGTTTGTTGAGCATTAGACTTGTGTGTGGGAGGTCACATTATAGAATCCAGTCGTCCCGTTGCAATTTGCTCTTCATTTTAAAGATCTTTGATGTTCCCGTTGTTTTACTGTAAGTAAACGTTTGTACTGATAAAAATTGTACATGTAAAAGAACTTGTGTTTCTTTGTTTAAGCAAAACGTTTCTAAGTGTCTGCTTTTTCAAATTAAGAAACCTAATTATCTCCAAAAAATGCATGGTTACCCCCTATGTTCATTTCACATAATTCCAAGAAGCCAAAGTAAGATATACTTCCCTGCGTAGTCATGCCTTGGGAAAAACTTTTTTTTTATTGGGTGGTGCCGTCCTTAAATAGCTGAGGAGAAAGTCGAATGAGAGAAGCGATTCTCACATTTAGCTGGAAAATTTAAGCAATTTATACTACCAGATGAGAAATTTCCCACCTCATAGTTAACACACATTAATATATTAAGTCAAGTGCAAATGATTGGCTTTACAACATGTGATCACACAAACATCACCCAAATAATTTTCTACTGATTCTACACTGCACTTGAATGTCTGTGAATCTTAGTTTCAAAGAGTGAAAGTTCTTAACAGTCTCAACAATCAATGTTATCAATCTTTGGCTTGCCAAGCTTTTGGCTAAGCTGGTAGTTAACGTTGACTTGACAGCCATGAAAGTTGTTGATTGTCTTTATTTGCTGCTCTTCATTGATCATCAGCGTGTTTGCTACAGTTGAGCTAAGGCCAGCATTTTCTAGTGGACGGTGTAGGCAGGACGTGCTTGCCTGACTGTCTGAGCTTATTATGGGGTTGAGGAAGTCAGGCGTGGCTTGTTCTCATCGGCTTCCTCAAAGTCGGTTAAATTTAGATCTCTCGCTTGTACAACCAGTTACACCATAATTGTGGATCAAAAATGGTTGACTACTTTGAGTCCTTGGCAATGACGGTCCAGGGACGCCAACATACCGCGCAAACTGCCTGGCTTGCAGTCCGAACCGTCCTTTGTTCTTGCCTCGGCCGAAACTCCTCTAGTTTCTCATAGATTTCCCTTGGGTTCGTAGCTTAGAATAGTTATCTGAACTGTATCCTTCTTCTTCATCTCTGGTTGTCCAAACAGGAAGCCAGGTTTTATTCACTACCTGCACAAATCCCATAATACACCTCTTTTACTCCCCTCCCCCCCCCCCCCCCCAAAAAAAAAAATCTGCAGAGGCATTGTTTTCAACTTCTCTTGGACATTTTCATGTCCCAGGAGAAATTGCAAACAACGGTTATGCAAAAGTTTTGGGGGTTAATAGAGGTGTATTATGGGATTGTGCAAGTAGTGAATTGCTTTATTCAGAGTTGCATCGCAATTAGGAAATTTTTCTGACATTGTATCAAAATTAAACAATATCATTTCGGTCACCATGTAAACTAATTTTTTCATGTACATATTGTGTAAGTATTTCAAATTTGGCGAAAATACTACTGGTCTTAGCCAGTCACATTTCAGAAATTTCTCTGCCTGTAGTATAAAATGTAAAATATGAGGTAAACTGTGAGGCCAGGATTTAGGCTTGACTACGGATTGATTGTACTCGCAACCAACTGGTATTTGCAGGTCACTGACTAAGAATAACGACTCTACTGCAAGGCCTC
This sequence comes from Montipora capitata, assembly GCA_949126865.1. NCBI lineage: Eukaryota > Metazoa > Cnidaria > Anthozoa > Scleractinia > Acroporidae > Montipora > Montipora capitata. The sequence goes on along the minus strand of OX421445.1, from coordinate 1,803,286 downwards.
AGTTTGAGATTGTGCTATAACAACCTCACTCTCGTTTATTTGGTATTCATTTCTTCCAGTAGG
>OX421445.1:1793223-1798223 GCA_949126865.1 Montipora capitata | reverse complement strand
CGCTCAAATTGCAGTCGGCTTTGTTGCGTTTTTACACACCAACAATACCATTCAAAGGTGCCAAAATGAATAACAAAGACCAAATGTGTTGAAAAGAAACTAGTTTGCCAACGCATTGTTTTTTCGTTTTTTTCAATTGCATTGACTCTTCATTCTCAGCACGTTGTGTTTGATGGCTCACTTATCTTTGAGCGGTGCTGTAGTAATTTATGTAATTATTTTTGTTGAAAAATTGTTTTGATCTGAAGAAGATCAACTTCAACATTTCCATCATGAATTAATCATTACCATAGTATCGGACAAAAAAGAAACACTGGGTAAAAATATTTATAAAAAATGGAACAAATATAAAGCGCGACATGCAGCGACTGAGTTAAGCTGATGAAACAAACAATTTGGACAGTGGTAGCTTTAGCTTGTAATGTTGCACCAAGAAATTGCAGCGTGATTTATTGTTTTTTTGTCAAAGGTCAGCTGTTGGCCATAGTCACTGTGGTTTCAGTGTTATAGCTTTACTATGTCCTCTTCTGTTCATATAGCGGGGTGGTGAGGGAGAGTTTACTAGCTCTGATGGGACTCATTATAAGGGAGGATGGAGCAAAGATCTCATTAATGGCTATGGATGCATGGAATACTCTAATGGAGATAGATACAATGGCAACTGGTTCAAAAACACTGTAAGTAAAATAAATTATATTGATTTAGTCACTTTATCGACTAAGATATACTTTATTGACCATTTTCACTTTCCCCATAATACACTTTGTTTGCCCCCCAAATTTTGCATAAACCATTGTTTTCAAATGCTCCTGGGACACTGCATGTTCCCAAGAGTGAACTCATGGTAAAGTGATTGGAAATCTCTGGTTTTTAGTGATGTCTCCAAATGCTAATAATTTTTTATGACTCAAGACCCGTATTTTGTATCTCTTTTCTGGACTCTCTACATTCTTGTAAACTTTCAGAAAACTATTGTGGCGTGCCTCACTATAAATTTACTTTTGTTTATGAATGGACGTACAATGTACTCGATTATTTATGATGGCAGAGCCACATCAATCCCATGGAATCAAATGATGTACTGAAAAGTTTGATTTTCCTGCTTTTGCAGAGGTATGGACAAGGTGTCATGAAGTACTCCAATGGAGATGTCTATGAGGGTGTTTTCGAATATGATTTGTGCAATAAAAATGGGAAGATGACGTATAAGGATGGATCTGTGTATGAAGGCTCTTGGCTAAATGGCCTGGTAGGAATCATTGTTGCTACTTTGACAGATAAAATTTTCCTTCAGTGCATGAAAAAAGGTGAGTTTCGACTGTTTAAAGTTCAGTAATTGGACACAAACAAACTTGCGTTGTCGAAGAGATTTGAGGCAGTGGTTAGCAGATTAACCATTTTTAGTTTCTTTGCAATGAATCTACGCTGTATTGAGACTGAGGTGACAATAATGTGATGTACAAATATATGCTGGTTTGAGCACAAAAGTGACACAAAGATTTTGCAAGTGTCGTAGACGCAGAGAAGGACGAATGCCTTTATTACCAGTAGAAACAAGCTTGAAGTTCAGAAGCATGGCTGCAGAACTCCGTATATAAGCGGAAATTAAAGTTCCTAGGACGCATATAAAGACATCATGGATTCCTTGGAAAAGGCTGCTTTGGAAGGATAAGTACCTGGCAAAAGATCTCGAGGCAGTCCGAGAGGTGAGGAGATGGGAAGATTGTATCAGCAAGAGGCTTGGATACACCTTGAAGGAGGCAGGGAGATTAGCACAGAATCGTGTTCTGTACTGAGTTGTTGTGCATGCTGCTACATCCTGATAAGAATATGCAACCATTCACATTCACTGGTTGAACAATGCTGATGGATATGAACAAAAGAAGCTAGGTGGCGATCTTTTGTTTTCAACCACCAAAATGGCAGTGGTGACGTAACATGAAAACCAGCTAGCCCTTGTTCCCTTGGACTCTTATACAGTACTATCTGACAGACTGTGATCTGCTTTTGGCATTATTAATTAATGGGGAGATTGTCTTACGAAAATGGCAAAAACAGCATAGCTTTAACATACAAGTACATGACATTGACTTTTGAAAGAATGTTTTTTGTGTTTCCAGTCATCGGAGCAACTGTTGGCATTCAGTGAAAGGTCATCTGCCAGTTCTGATCCCTGTTCCATTATCTGTAATTACAAACAATGCAACCAACTCCAACAGACGTTAGTGCTCCTTCCTATAAAGTTAGATGATGTTAGCAAACTGGGCTATTCAGATCATAAATAGTAATGATTGTTTTATTACCCATAGCGTCATGGGGAAGGCAAGATGATCTATACTAACAAGAGTGTTTTTGAAGGTGAGCGTTCGTTTTACAATGTCTTGGGGATCAGTATTTTGATCAAGATCTTAGTAATCAGAAGTTTCTATTTTGGTTGCCTTCAAAGGTTGTTGGTTATATGGGATGAGGCATTTTGAAGGAGTATTGACATACGCCAATCAAGCAAGCTACCGTGGGCAGTGGGACCTGGATAAGGTGAATGAGAATAGTCTGCTTGTAACCGGAACGTGAATCTATAAAACGGATGAATTATTAGATAATCGTCTATCTAACTGTTTGTTTTGAAAGAAAGGAAGTTCTTATAACCGTCAAACTGTTAAGTCACTCACTGTTTCCTCACAAATAGTGAATAATACACTGCTCTAATGCTGCAAATCCTTTAAAATCTTAGCTTTCTTTTTGAAAGGTTTGTCTTGGGCTGTACTACTTTTTCATGATACGTTTTTTGTTGAACTTTTGTTTTGGCTGACATCGTGTGACAGAAACCATTAATTTTTACACTTACCTTGACCTTTCATATGTTGAACAACAATTTGAACTGAATGGAAACTGTGACAAGCCACCGTACAGAACACTGTACCTTGCAAGTTGTTGTTGTTGTTGTTGTTGTTTTTTTGGTTCTTACTGACAAAAGCCAAAGGAAACTTAAATTCATCTATATTTATGCAACATCTATACAACTAATTGGCTGCTTGGTCAGTACATGTACATTAATTTTTTAGTGGTTTTCCTTGCATCTTTTAAAGTTCTGTTTTAGGAATTCCTTATAGTGATTCGCTGTTTTTGGGCATTCCCAGTTTTAGAGATTACTCATTCACCTTGTCATTTGATAAGATTGTCTGTATCTGAAACGAGAATGCATGGTTTATGAGTCAAATGAGTCAATGAGTCATGAGTCAATGAGACTCACAGTCAATATAGCATTAATTTGTTGAAGCCTAAGCCCTCGTTTCAGTGATTAGGCCTAAGCAAACTCTGAAATTTTAGCTTTCATTGTATGGTTTAATTAACTGCACTAACTCGTTGACTCATTGACTCATTGACTCATAAATACTTGACACTCATCTGAAACTAACAGGCAAGAAACGAGCTGATATAAGTAAACAAAGCTTTCTTTCCATTTTTGGCCAAACCCAAGTTTCAGTCTGATATTTCCTGTTTGGTGTAAACATGATGCTCAATCTCTTACTAAATGCCACAGAGTTACACTGTGTAACTTTCTAATAGAAAATTTATTAGTACCCTTGTAGATGAAGGTGTGTTAGTATACCGGTAATCGTTTTAATTTAATTTCCTTTTATTATGGTTTCACAGCAACAAGGGCGTGGCATGTACACAGACTCCTCTATAGGTTACCATTATGAAGGTATTGTCAAAAAGCCATCAAATACAAAACTTGAAGTATACCAATTGAGAACATTATTCTCTTACTGCTCTGGAATCCAGTATGTTACCGCCGCAGAACTGTGATTTTTCTGTCTTTTAATCGGATTGACATTACGTGGACATTATATGAAGTACTAAGTAGGAAACTTTGTAGCCCGGATGTGAGCACGTTTTTTTTTGGTCGTGTGGAGTTTTAGCTTTGAGAAAAACTGGCTGGACTTGTGGAATAAATTATGGTTAAAAAATTACAAATGCTGTTGAGTTGAAGTATTAGCAACACAGTAAATAATTTCCTGAACTCAGTGCTCAATAAAAAGTTGGAAAAGAATGTTACTGTATAGAGACAATTGTTTTGAATTACCAAACATCTATGATATGATTTAATCAACACAATATTTTATAAATAAACCGTTCTGAATAATGTTTACATTTTATTGTGGCTGATGAAGTTTAATTGGTCGGGCCAAACGAATTATTCCACTTTTAAACGTTTTATTGTACTCAAGAGTTCAGGAAATTAATTCACTGTTTAAGTGCATGTGTGGGATCGTGCTTAAAGGTAGATGACTGACAGGTGCCATTATTGGTTGAGAGAGGCAAGTGGTTGTTAAACACAATACTTTACAGTGGGTGAATTTTTTGTTTCTGCCTTTTTAGGAGAGTGGAAAAATGGACTTAAACATGGTAAAGGAGTTGAAAACACTGCAGAAGGAAGATATGAGGGAGAATGGAAAGACGGCATGGTAAATTTATATGTTCAAGCAGAGCAATGCAAATGTACATTTTCAAATATCAGTTGTTTTGGGAAAAAAAAATTCCTTTAGCAAAAATTAGTTTATCTCTCCCTTGATGGCAAAATTAATAATAATAATTGTTTGGTTGTAGTCTAATAATGTGCACTTCACAAGATTTAAAAGGAGTGCATTAGTGATGGTTTTTTACTAAAGAAAAGGAAATGAAAGGAAAGGAACTTTATTTAAGTGTCTAGTCGTTCTAGCGCTGGAGCACTAATTGGGGACATTGTAAACTGAAATTATCAATCACGGTAGATCAAGTCAATTCATTTCAAATGTTGGTTTTTGAGGAGAGGGGAAAACCGGAGTACCCGGAGAAAAACCTATCGGTGCAGAGTAGAGAACCAACAAACTCATCCCACATATGACGCCGAGCCTGGAATCAAACCAGGGCCACATTGCTGGGAGGGGAGGGCTCTCACCACTGCGCCATCTCTGCACCCAAATTAAATAACTCCTGAACCACCCCACCCCCCATTG
>OX421445.1:1750723-1763223 GCA_949126865.1 Montipora capitata | reverse complement strand
GAAAAGGATTTGATGATTTCAACTCTAATCACAAAGCTTTTCCTCACTTCATGGCTCAAATATTCACTAGCTTCATTGGTTATGTTTTGGGAATTTTAGCATGCTCTATGTGCATGCAGAGGTTAGCATTTGCTATTCCTATGTTTTTGGCAACTCCTGTCTCAGTGGCCCTTGCCCTAATTCCTAATGAAAACGTGATTCTTCCATTCGATTCTGGTGAAGAGTATAAGCATTATTTGGTGTATGTGGCTGCAGTGTTGTTGTTGTTAGCTCAGTTTATTGCAGTTGGTTATTACCTCTTTAAGGAGCAGTGTTTCATTATGGCCAAAGAATCAAGCTTGTTTTGGATGCCAACATACAATGGTAGGATTGTGTTAACTTACCTTTAAATTCAGAAAACTGTGTACATTGTACACCTGAAATAATTATTTTAACAATAATTTGTTACATTTTAGAGACTTACTTTTATGTGACCAAGTGACTGGAAAGTTTGAGAATTGCACACATCAAAACCACAAACTAAACCAAACTGTTTGTTTCTGTTTTTCTTTCTGTTTGGTTTTCTCATACCTGATTGGCTTTCTTCCGAAATGTATCTTGTGTTCAATGTTTTCTCAATCAGTAAAAAGTGTGTATGACCAGCTTTGACAAGTCATTTATTTGGTTGTGCAATATTATGATAAGTAGAAGGTCGAGGGATTACGTTTTTGCAAACGTGATAATTAAGTTTTTGAAAACGTATGATAAGTTGTGTGGGACGATGCAAAATTGAGAATCAAACTGGCGGAAAACAGAGTTTCATGTTGAAAATTACCCTACAAATATCTTGTGGGTTGGTCAATCTGCATTTATTTAATATTATTACGCCAAGAGAAAGATCATAGTTGTGTCTTCAGATTTCAGCGATGACAACATTTGTTCCTTTAGGCCACTTTACAAAGTGCTCCCCAAGTCAGATGTGACTTTGATTGATTGATTGATTGATTGATTGCCCATCAGCAATGTAGTGTTTCTGTAAGACCAGAATAATGATACTTTCACTGCTTTTTGTCATAATTTGACTGTACTTCTTAGGTATATAGGAGGCTACTATGTGTAGCATCCCATCCAACTGGTTGAACAACTACGTGCACTGTCTTTTGTTCTACATGGCTTAGTCTCTGTGGGCCTTAGTAGAGTCAGGCCATTTTCTTTTGTTTATCTCGATATTTACAACTGTACTTAGGTAGGCAGTGTGGTCCAGTGGTTAGGGCGTTGGGTTTGCATGCGGCTGCTCCAGGTTCAAATCCCGTTCTAATCTCTGGCTTGGATTTGTTTCCAGTTGTTCCTGATTCAACTCTACCACGCTTTGTAAATAACCAACTGGTTGCCTCCCGTCAGTTGGGGTTCTTAATAATATTTCTGTTAAGTTTGAATTGTTACTTTCACCTTGTTAACAGTGGAGTGCCTGTAAACTAGCTTGATAGCTAAGTGTACTTCCACTATAAAGAAAGCATTTACATTTTTTTTTTACTTGCAAGCATCCCCTTAGTTATTATTGTCATTGTTTCTGTATCAGTTTACTTGTTTTCTTTTAGGTGTGCTTTTAGAGCAGCATATTTTGTTGAATCGGCGTAATAAAGTCACTGATGACTATCAATTAAAATACAGAGAAGTTAGCAAGCGATCCTGTATTTACATTTGCACAACGATGTACCATGAAATTGAACAAGAGATGGAACAACTGCTCAACTCCTTGCATGACATTGATTGTGCAAGGCAAAAGTCCAAACGACAGATGGAGTCTCACATTTTTTTCGATGGTGCAATCAAAGGAGATGTTTTGAATAACTATGTCTTACAGCTGATATCTTTAATACCAAAGACACTGAAAGTGAAGGTTGACGCTTGTATGAAGCTCAAGACACCATATGGAATGCAGATGCGTTGGAAACTTCCAGGTGGCATGTTCTTCCATGTTCATTTGAAAGATAATTTGAAGGTAATTTTTTCCTTTATAAGTTATAAACTAAGGCAGCAATGCAGCTCTCCATTGTCAGGTCATTTTCATCATCCCTGTCCTTGGACTAGAATGGTTTGACACTTTTTCTTATGTCCAGATTATGATACCTTGTATATTAGGGACCTGTCATTTATTAGAGAGGGACAGGCTGGTGCAAATAGGGGGCGGAGGGTCATTACATTTTATGCAATCTAAAAGGGGAGGGTCACCAAAAATTTAAGCATTGCTTTGGGGAGTGCCATATCTTTTTTGTTAACATTGCTGTTCACTTAAAATATAAAATTAAAATTAACAATTAAATAACCCAATGTTCAACGTTACGTATATGTCAGCTATTAAACAAATGCATGCAATTCCATCATCTGAAGTCCCATCCTTTGAAGAAGGATAAATTGATTGTATTGTAAAGACATGTAATAAGCAATTTAGCAAACTCGGCAACGCAACAGGAACAATATGGTAGTGGCTTCAAGTTGGTAGAAGCCGCTATTTCATCAGAGGATGAAGGATGGGTGCCATGGCGGATTTCATATTTACATGCGAATTTCTTTTGTTTAAGTATTTATACCGTAGGACGCGATTTATGGAACTCTTTTTTTTGCTGTAGTTTGTAACTTGTTATTCATTACATAACTGACACTGTAGAGTATTTACTTGTAATCAGGAACCATTGAAATTAGTACATATCTTTAAAGCCATAAAAATTGTAAGCAGTCGATTGATTTTGACCATAACCTTAAGTGGGTATAGGGCCAGTCACGAGCAGCCACTGTTGCCTCGCTCCACGAGACAAAACCCAATGCTGTTCTTTCTTTTTCTGCCGTTCTCCGCCAAGTCTCTTTCGGCCACTTCTTCTTCTTGGATCCATTCTGAGAACGTGGCCGATGAACGTCCAGCGCCGCCGGAAGATTTGCTCGCTGATGGTGCTGATGTTAGCCCGGTTTCGAATCTCCTCATTTGATATTTTCATAGGCCAATAGATCTTCATAAGCCTTCTCAGACTTTTATGTAGAAATACGTCTAGCTTGGTCGCATCTCTTTTAGTCATACGTCATGTTTCACAACGGTATAGCAGAACAGCTATAACGTTGGACTTAAAGATCTTCAACTTAGTTTTCAATTTCAATTGACTGCTCTTCCATATGTTTCTAAGCTTGCTGAATGCTGTTCTGGCTTTTCCAAGTCTGCTTCCGATGTACTCATCTGTACCCCCTTCCTGAGTCACTTTTCCTCCTAGATAAACAAATTTCGACACCGCTTCCAGTTCTTCTCCATCGACCTGGACCTGTCTGCCTGCGGTGTTGTTCCAGCACATCATCATGCATTGGTCTTTGCTGTGTTTATGTTGAGGCCCGTAATTTTTGCATAACGTCCCAGGTTGCTAAAGTTAAACAAACTGTAAGCAGTAATAGCTGTTAATTAGCGGACTCTTACAATAGTAAATTAAATTGTTTTAATCACTAGACACCTTGCATTTGAAAAGGATTTTGAAATCGGAGGGTTTATGAGAGTTTGTGGGTGTGGTGTGTGTTTATGCAAGATAGAAACTATGAAACAGCACAGTTGACACTACTGAAGTCTTCAGCAGAGGCGACCCTGAGATTCATGACAAAGAGTCATTTGTCGGGGGAAGCAAGTTGTGATACTCTTTGTACTATGCAAGGTGAACTGAAAAGAGAACAATTAACTTGTAATTTTGTAGATTAATTAGTTAGAATTCGCTCTGTATTTTGTGGTTAACAATTCGGACAATATTGCGTTAGTCTAATTTAGACTTTTGGACAATAATTTCGTCTTGTTGGAACAAGTATGTATGTGTACGCTTAATTACTTTAAAAATTGTAGTGGGTTTTTTTAGTGTAATTTTAATAAATGCTAAAACTATTGATTTGGTATTACATGTTTTCTTGAGTTTGCTTATGCCCTGTGTTTTGCGTTAAAGAGGACTCACTGTTGTGCGCGGGTTTCGTCACAGATTTTTGGAATGATTATGACAATCTTCTTGTGTTGCTACCAGTGCAAGGTCAGGGAGGAGAGCAACACACTTTCTGTTATAAACATGAGGACATCATAACGTTTTTGGATCACACAAGGAGAGGGTTGCAGTTTTTTCCACAAGAAATTAGGGGAGGGTGTGGTATCTTCAGTAACCGCTCCTTGTGTAATTTTACTGCAAGTTGGAATTTTGAGTAATCGAGCATGTGTTTCCTAAGTTTTGTGAAATAAATGTCAGATCCCAAACGCCCTAGGACGCCCTCAGTTGACGAGTAAAATCGTATGGGATTAGACATAGTAAAGTCTGTAAAGTCTCACTCCCAGGAGTCCGTGCTTAATTCGCAAGCACATGACTGGCTGAAATTCTGTAAATTTGCATACCTATGTACAGGCAATGAACAGAATGTACCATCAAATGTGCTGAAAATTAAAATGTTTTGCACTTTTTATCTTCATAAGATTTCAACATTAATAAATGAATTTTGCCATAACATTTAAAGTGTTATTTTCACTCAGGTAAAAAACAAGAAACGCTGGAGTCAGGTCATGTACATGTCATATGTGCTTGATTTTAAGGAGAAGACTGTGGATGGTAAGGATATTATCAATGGGTATTCCATAGGATGTATTTTTTTCTTGTTTGATGCATGACCAGTAGTGCAGCGACCAATACTCACAGTAGTTTAATTGTGCTACTTTAAAACTTCACTTTGACAGATAAAGAGCTTCAAAACAGAAGAAAAAAAAAATGCTCTAAACACCTTGATAAGAATTCGCTTGATGTTGCGGCTGGGTAACTTGTTTTTACCTCCCGCCATTTCAGTCACGTAATTTCTTTTTTTTGTTTTTGCGTAGTTGCTTACATCGGGAGATTCGTGTGCTCGTCTAGCGGAGCAAATTCACTCGAAGTAACGACGCTAGACGCTACTTTGTTATTTGTTTGGGTCCTTATTGCTGTAAGGATACAAATAAACGGCGAAACGCCAGTTTACGAGTGGATTTGATCGCACAGTTACTTCGAATTGCGCTTGTTTTGGATCGACAGTCACTTCAAATTACAGTTGTGTTTGGATTGAGTTGTTGTCTTCGATTTGTTGAGGTTTCTCCAATCACCGCCGAATTGGGACTTTTTTGCGAGTATCTCATTAAAGCAATGGTATCTTTGGTCATTTCCTTTCATTGAGCACGAAGGATTTGTTTAGGGCAAACCACCGCGCACCGGTGGCTCGGTTGAGCACCGGGCTGCCATGCGGGAGGTCGTGAGTTCGACTCCGGCCGGACAAACACTCAGGGTCTTTAAATAATTGACGAGGAAGTGCTGCCTTTGTAATTACATCCGCAAATGGTTAGACTTTCAAGTCTTCTCGGATAAGGACTATAAACCGCAGGCCCGGTCTCACAAATATCTTCCATGTTCATTAATTCCCTGTGGGACGGTAAAGTACCCACACACTATTCTTGGGTTGCACGTGACGTCATTAAAAAAAAACAACAACAACAACACAAAGCTAAAGAATCTTTTGAGTTTTTATCTTGATCAGCTACGAGAGGTTTTAAAAATATATCTGTTTGTTTGTTTTCAGCTCGGTACCGTGCTTTATTTCGAAAATAGAGCAGTTTGAATTTCAGAGTTTTTCACAGTGCGTGACGTATTGATGACTTTCAAAAACATGTCAGTTGCATAAAAGCATCGATTCCCCTCTTGTTTTTGTGGTCTAAACAGCCAATATACTAGGAGAAGTGTCATACGAATGTTTGCTAGTTCATCATACAGCAGAAAGTGTTAAAGACAGCCAAATTAAACAGGGGCACCCAACGAGAATATTGTTCAAAACTACTTAAACGTAGCATTGTTAAATGTTTTTTGGTCCTTAAACGGTAGATATAGGCATATTTTTATCCCCGAAAAATTTTTCATCTGTTCGGATTTCCTAGCTGAAAGTCTAGTGATCCGAAAATTGTAGGGATCAAAACTCACCTTTTCGAAAATTTCAGCTAGAAAAAAGGCTCCCGAAAGTTCTAGGTGACCTTTTTAGGGTAAAAATCCGTTTAAAATGGGCAATTATACCATTTTTTAGATGTTCGAAAATCCTAGGACAGGCAGGCAAGCAAGAAATTTTACAACAAATGTTCCGAAGACTCTATATCTCAAATCGTCTTCCGAACAGATATTTTCCGAAAATTGACGTTGGGTGCCCTTGATTAAATTCCAAATGTTTGTGCAGGTTTCCGGCCGCCATGTTGGTGTACCCAGTACACCAACCAACATGGCGTCTCCATACTAAACTCTACGAATTTGAGTGGTATATTTTGCCGAATAACTCAAGTACGGAATATCACACAGCCCTGCTACTTGGACCCGTTGTTTATTTATTCCTCTTCTATAACATTCCCATTTCTTGACTCAATTTATTACATGGTAAGCGATTTATGTTTTCACTTGCGTGACGTGCAACCCTAGAATTCGAGAAGAGTAGGAGATGAAGTTCCCGGTGTTGTGGCTGTCCTTTGTGAGTATATGGGTGGGTGGGTGTAGGAGGTCCACAACAGCTGAATAGCTGCCAAAACGTCAACCTGCTCAAACAAATAAATAACAAACAAACAAACAAACAAAGTATGAACTGTAAAGCCACTTTTGTAAGGCGACACAGGAGTGATTATGCATCTATCAATGTTAAGCCCGAGTAGGGGTGGACCCCGGGAATATGTGGGTCATTTGACTTTTCAGAATAATTTTTGGTCAAAATCCCCACCGTGGGGCCCCAAAATTTGGTCAAATCAGATCAAATATCCCCACCTTGGGGAAGTAATATCCCTTAATTAAGTTCATAGTAGTTGTTGTGTATATATTACAAATCATTGGTATAAATTGCTTTTTTGTTAATTCCTTTGAGTTTTTGTGTAATCCAAGGAAAATAATCAACAAATCTAGCATTTAAAGTGATAAAATCAAATGTAATTTTCTCAATCTTGCAGAAACAACGCGGGCTGTATACCTGTATACCATCTTAAGCTATACAAATCTAGCATTTCAACTGTTACAATCAGATATCATTTTGTCAGTCTAATACCAAAAAGAATGCACTATGTTGCGCTATACGAATTTAGCATTTCAATTGATACCGTCAGATACCATTAATTTTTCTCAATCTAACTGGAAAGAGAGCACCATGTTGAGGCATACAAATCTAGCATGTTAAATGATTCAATCAGATATCATTGTCTCAATCTAACAAAAACGAAAAGTCTAACATGTTGAGCTATACAACTGAGCGCCCAGTGATCATCTGTAGGATAGAGATTATTTGCCGGAGGTACAAGTCCACTTTGAAATGCTTTCAATCTCCACACGGGCAATATGGTGCCACTCAGCGCAGGAATCACAAGCTACCCATTCAATCATCTGCGTCATTGTCGTCTTCTGCAAGTGGTGGCTCTTCACTGTTGCATGTATGGCAAACATTTGACATGTCAGTTCTCTGTCTCAAATTTGTTCGATGTTCTCGCCGTTTGGCTGCTGCTTTCTTTGCTCCCCTCTTCCGATTACATGCCACATCCTCCAAATGCTTCAGCCAGAGACAAACTTCTTCTGGGGGAAGAAGTGCTTCTTTTGCAATGGCTAGCAGAGAAGAATTGTCAGGGATCTCATACCATTTCTTGTGAGCTTCTAGAAGAATCTCAGATGGTGGTTTAGCCTTTGGAAGATTCTTGCTACTGTTTACGTAATCCAGAAGCGCACAGACGAGCACATCAGACGATGTGGCTTGGCCCCATTCCTCCGCGCAAAAAAAGCAAACGTCCCACCCTGGGACCCAGATTCTTAGTCAAATTCCCGAGGGTGGGGAAGGTAATAGAAGTCAAATGCCCCCTATATGCCCGGGGTCTTACCGCCCTCTTGGGCTTAACATTGATAGATGCATTATTGCTTGCAAAAATGACGACCGTTTCTGAGGAAACGTATCTCGTACTCCCCAAGCGAATTCTACGATGATAGCAATTATCCATACGGAGTCAGGCTATTCGACTAAAGAGTGTGAAACCACGAATTTACCCTTGAACGATAACACGGATCATTTTATGGAAAAATTGAATGGACATGGAATCTTGGCTGCGGACAAGACTTGTGGAAAATTCAAGTCTTTGAGGCGCTCCTTCTGACACTGTGGATGTTGATAAGAAGAGGCAACTCAAGTTAACGGAAAAAGGTAAATCTTATGAACTTGTTCAAGTTGATCGTGAGCGAAAGAAGCTTAACAGAGAATTGCAGGCTCAAGTCACCAATATTGAAATACTCATGGGTGTGAATAACAACTTTGAACTAGTTAGTCAGGAATGTATCAAATTGAATGAACGTATTAAGTTGTTTGGAGATCTTCATGAAGAGATGCTTGAGTTCTTGACTACAGCATGCACAGGACCACCAAGTTTATGTTGCTATGCATAAGGAGATAATGCCCTTTCGAGAAGTGGTTTGTAAATGGGTGGGTGATTGCTGAACAGCAACCTAGAAGTGAAAAATGGGAAAGGAACTCAACTAAATCTCGTATGAGGTGTAGTAAAAACAGTAGAGCCTCGCAAACAAGTACTACTTCCTCCAGTACGAGAGCCCTAGAAGCTAAAGCTAAGGAAGCTGAATTAAAGACGAGAGTTGCTCAACTTGATCAAGTTGAAGCTGCCAAAACGGAGGCAGAAAGAGCAAGGTTAATGGCTGAATGTACCATCGCTGCTGCTGTTAGCAAGGTATATGAGGATGCAGCAAAAGAAGATGAAGAGCAATACCTGGGGCCAGATGACCCTGACAATGACAATGCTAACCCAGATAACAGAATGACCAAAGAAGGCCTATTCAAGTCATCTGTTAACTCAACAACAAATCAGCCCAAGGGTGCCTTGAATCTGGATGCGCTAGAGTTTAATCTTTCATCCCCGCAAGTGTTAGAACCCAGGGCTAATACTGGTTGGAGTTCTGCTAACCGAGGTGCAGATGAGTATAGTTGTTGCGCTGTTACTAGGAATGCTTTGAGAGGTGTTCAGATAAACCGCGAACTGGCACAGAACGAGCAAACTCTCCCTCAAAGGGAGACTCTATGTGAACCCCAAACGACTTTCTGGGAAAGTATGGAACTTAGACTGTCTTAGCCCCCACTGGTGCCTGCTCCGTTTGATGGCTACCCTGCCAAGTACCTACGGTTTAGAGCAAATTTTCGGGACCAAGTGGAATGTAAGAAATCTTTGTCCATCGTTGAAAAGATAAGTTACTTAATGTCTTACACTACCAGCATAGCGAAGGAAGTGATTGAGAATTACAGTGGGTTGTCAAATGGATGCCAGCTGGCCCTAAAGGTGCTGGAGCACAGATTTGGACAAAGTGCTATGATGAAATTCAGGCTTTGAAATTGTCCGTTACTAATGGGCCAATGATAAGAGCTGGAGATAACGCAGCACTCCTGGATTTGTCAGATAAGATAGAGAACTGTTTTTGTGCAATGGTCGAGTTACATTCATGAGACACATCTGTGATCGCTTGCCAGGTCACCTGCAAGGGAGATGGTGAAGGGTTGCAAAGGAGTATTGGGAAAGATCAAATGGAAGGGAACCTGACTTGAAGGAGACTGTGTGTGGTAGAGCAAGCAACATGAGGATGAAGTTCAGGAACGCCAAGAAATCGGCCCCAAGAGAATAAACTGGTCCAAGGATCACTACTTTGGCAACCAGGGTTCAAGCATCTGAAGGTAGAGGGAATCAAAGAAAGATGAAGCCCCCAACTGTTGGTAAAGTAAACAAGAAGACAGAACTGCAGTCAAGGTGAACACTGCAAGGTGTGCAGGGGAGTCTACGGAGTTCCCCAGTGCCCAGCCAGTGTTCCTGTCTAAAGGCGTAGGTTGGTGGAGACGGTTTGCAAGGTTTAAGGCTCTTTGTGTCTGTCCCGTACTCATTTGCAAAGGAGCTGCCCAGAGAAAAACGGTTGTCCCGAAAAGGACTGTGCTCGCCCACAAGATCACCGCTCACTGTTACACGACAATAAATGAGGCTGGGGATGTTGAAGGTAGTGTTGATCAGAGCTCGTCCCTAGTCTCTAACCTATTTGTGAACAATGCAACAATGGATGACGTTAGTAGGAGTTTTGTGCTGCTCAAGGTTGTTCCATTGAGATTGATTGCTGAAAACGGAAATACACGTACTACATACGGTCTGTTGGACTCAGCCGCTGTTAGTTCAATAATCACTTCCAACCTCGTGGGCAGACTGTAACTTCAAGGTATTCTAGAGAACGTTAGTATAAACACTGCCACCCAAAGGAACCAGAATCTTGAGCTATCTATGGTCAAATTCCAAATCAGCTCGACAAGCCATTGGGGACCGTCCTACCCAGTGTTTCATGCTTTAACAGTGGAAGGTTTAAATGTGTCGGACAATTTCTGCCCAGATCAAATGTATTTGTCTTCATGGCCACACCTTAAGGGTCTAAGATTGCCAAAGGCTCCTGTGGATTTAAGTGAGGTGTCCGTTCTAGTTGGTCAGGACGTACCACAAGCACACATAGTTCTTGATTATTCTTGGGGAGATAATCCACAAAATCAGCCATATGGTATGAAGACCCCCTTTGGATGGTGTGTAGCGGGGCCAAAAAAGAGTAGGCAGGACGAGAACATTCCGATCGAACTATCAGTCTTTGAGTTTGATTGGGCTGAGGACAAGCGAGGCATTGAGCTCCATGACCAAGTTAAAAGGTTCTGGGCTCTAGAGTCGCATGGGTTAGGAATGATGGTGATTGTTCTAACAGTGGGGAAGACGAGAGAGCTCTTGATATCTTGAAGAAAACGACCCGGCTGAGGGATGGAAGGTATGAAGTTGGTCTTCTGTGGCGAAAGGACAACCCTGATATGCCTAATAGTCGCACTCAAGCTGAGAAAAGGCTACAGCAGCTTAAAAGGCGCTTTCAACGAAATCCTGAAATTGCTGGATATTCAAAGTACAGTAATTTATGGCTACATAGATAAGGGTTAAACTTGTGCAGTCAAATTGTCGGACGAAGAAGCGTCCTGCACAACAACCTCGTTCCCAGGGCTTTTCTCCGCCGATACTTACCCCACCATGGAGTGACCAACCCCAGTAAGGGTGGTGTATGATACAGCTGCACGATGTGAGGGAACTCCCCTAAATGAAGAACTAGTTCACGGTCGTCAGCTTAACAACTCAGTAGGGGTACTGATACGGTTTGGAAGAGATGAAGTAGCGTAGCTTCTGACATTGACAGCGTGCTTCATAGGGTGGCCTGTACAAAGGAAGACACAGACGCGTTTCGATTTTTGTGGTGTGCATTGCTGCTTGGGCATTACAACAGACAGCACTGAAGCTGCCTTTGGGGAGGACATACGCGAAATCGTTTCAAAGAGAGTATTACAGAAAACATGATTGGGCCGTACCAGTCCTGCTGCCAGCTAAGAGAGTATTACAGAAGACATGGCAGTTAAAGCTCGGTTGGGATGAGAAGTTGCCTGGAGACTTGCTCACATGGTGGAGTAAGTGCATGAAGGATTTGGCATTACTCAATCAAGTTGGCGTTCCTCGATGTTATTTTTCGGGTGGATGTTCCCTCGACGTTACCTTCCTACTGCACCACTTTAGTGACGCGTCGGAGGTTGGGAATGGAACTGTTTCATGTTTGAGACGGGAAACATTGGATGGGCAAGTTGATTGTTCCTTCATCATGTCTAAGAGCCGCACCACCCCTCTACAATTTGTCTCAGTGCCAAGACTCGAGCTGCAAGCAGCTACTATCGCAGTGTGAGTACATCACTTGATCCGAAAGGAGATTGACCTGGCCATTTGTGCTTCGTTCTTCTGGACTGATTCAAAGATAACGCTGCAGTACATTACCAGTGAGACACGAAGATTCAAGACATATGTTGCTAAGCGAGTGTCAGAGATCCGGTAAGCCTCTCAGCCTAGTCAGTGGAGACATTGCCCCGGGAACCCTCAACTCAGCTGACGAGGCATCCCGAGGGACCCAGGGACAACAATTCCTGAAAAATGAAAGGTGGTTTCGGGGCCTTGCCTTTTTAATGAAGCCAGAAAAAGAGTGCCTGTGCCTTGAAGTTGATGCTCTGCCTGAAAGTGACCCCGAAGTAAAGCGTGAAAGGGCCATATTTACATTGACTCTATCGGAGAAAATGTGTGAGTTGCTCTTGAAGTATTCTGCTTGGATAGTTCTCCAACAAAAGGTGGCCTGGCTGCTGAAATTTAAGAAGTACCTTCCGTTCTGTAAAGACAAGCACACAAGTATTGATAAGTACCTGACAGTAGCAGATTTGGACATGGCAACAGTTGCCATAGTGAAACTGGTACCGTCATTTCTATGGTGAAAAAAGGAAAATATAGCCAGCATCATGATGCAAAACAAAAGATACCAAAGGTTATAATAATTAAGGAACGGTCTTGAAATTCTTTAAACATGGCGCTCATAAAACTGAAATTAATGTAACCCTAACAAACAGGGCAT
>OX421445.1:1738223-1745723 GCA_949126865.1 Montipora capitata | reverse complement strand
GTCAAACTGTCTATTTGTAGAGAAGGTTCTTGGAGACTGGGATAGAAAAGGTTAATTAACCTTTCTAGTATAGTATTTCATTTATTGCGTGTTCCCTGTCGTCCTACACATCATTGGACTGCATGTCTAATTCATGTCTGTTTGTTTTTTTTAATCTGCAGACCTGCCACGGTAATCTTAATTCTGGCAAGTGGATTATCTTACGCTCATTTTCCAATAGACGACAATTTCGCTTTGGTCATTATACTGATAATCATCACTGTGGGGTACACCATCATCTGCCTTTACACTTCTCAAGAGTTCCAGCTCAAAACTGCAAAATTCTTGACGGTCGTCTTTGCCGTATTAATGTCCTACGCGTTAGTGGGCGTGGTCGCTCAAGCAGGGGATGATTTGTACATGCGAGCACATCCCCCAACGCCGACCCCAACTCCAAGTCTTAGACCCCAGCCCACACCAAAGACATCAGCCGCTCACACCAAGTCAACTACTGTACAGTACCTGCTTGCTTCTTTGAACCCTACCACTCAACAGACTGTGAAATCAACCAATCAACAGACCGTGGCACCTACAACTTCCAAGTATCCTCCAGATGGTTTACCAGCCGATATCAGCTCACTGTATTTAGGTTCTCTAATTGTGGTATACATTGTAGCAGCCCTCTTACATCCCACAGAAGTTGCATGCGTAGCCCATGGATTCTGGTACTTATTATGTCTTCCCTCTGGCTATCTGCTGCTGATTGTCTACTCAATTTGCAACATGACCGACCGATCTTGGGGTAAGGACGATCTAGTTTCTTTTTGTTGCGAGCTTTGACAATCGCTCAAAGTGTAATTGGTTCTGATTTTGTAGAAAGAGACTAAAACTTTAGATTTAAACTGCGTTGGTGTTAGATTTTGAAAATCTCGCGAAAATTTCGATTGATTTAGCAATATTTCCTTGCCGAATTCCCCGTCCAAAATGAACTTTCGGCCATTTTATAGAAAAGGTCATTTTTGTTTACTTCATGTCTTCATATACTCGTGTTCTTGTAGACTTGAATGGCAAAGTGTGGATTAATTCATTTTACGTCTTTCGTTAATATTTCTTCTTAGAGAATAGATTTCAATTTAAGTACAAACGTTCTGTGGTTAAGGATATTGCAGTTTGATTTTTGAGCTTTCTTAAAGGTACAAGGGAAGAAAAATCCAGGAAGGATAATGAAGCCCCCTGGTACGTGACGTTGTGGAAAAAGATGAAGCAGCTTTGTTGGTGCTGCAGACCTGAGCCTTCACCACCTGAACCCCGTGAACCCCGTGCGGTCAGCAGTGTTGATGGAAGTCCACTTGCATCGTCTTCTAGTAGTCCCACGGAGGTAGGAAATGATATTGCAATTAACGAAATGATATATGAAATGAATCATATCCTAAACTGCGGATATGAAATCAAGTAATGTTATGACCCTCGCAGTTATGGACGCAATTTTAGCAATTGCTTTGAGAAGCGTGAAAGCATCGGTATCGCGACGTCCTGAACTTTTCAGGCTTCTCTACGCAATTGCTAAAATTGCGTCCATAACTGCGAGGATCATAGCGTTACTTGATTTTGCAATTATAGCATCCGGTTGATTTAATTGTTTTAAAACATACGTGCATCTTTTTTGACTTAAGGATTATTCTCTGTGCTAATTTTGCACCTTTTCTTCCGTTTCTTTGCGGAGTAAAAGCTCAGGTTGATACCGCTTTTCACGTACCTTGGAAATGTTCTTCAAAAAAGCTTTCCCATTTAGTATGAAGAATGGCAAAATAAAAAAATTGAGACGGAGACCAGGACAAAAATATGTATATATTTGATCAGGGAATCATTTTCTTTCGTGGTAGGAAAATTCTTCTGCATCCGACGTACAACCATCCGAAGACGAAAGTTCCATTGTTCAAATTGAGGAAAGAAAATCAGGTCAGGAAGGTACAGCATCCTCACCAGGTGATGAAGATGGTAGCAGGAAACTTCCCGTTGAGGCACCGTCCAAATCGGCTCTTAAGCAAACAATGGATAGATGGAAAACCCGTGGTAAGCCCAGTCGGAATTTCTAACACGATTTTTCACCAAGTTAAATGTAGGAAGTCTTTTACGTTTATGTCTTTTTACATAAGAGAATCGTCCTGTTTTATTGAGCAACACCTTTATTTCACGTTGTTTTCTCCAAAGATGTTTACCTTCCTTTTCAAGACAAAATTTCCTTTGATGCGATTGTTGAATATTTAACAATTATTCTACAAGGGCACGCTGGATACGCGCCGAGTTGGCAATAATCATTTTATATCCAGCAAGCCCGAGTAGAGTAATTATTTTATTAAAAACTCCGTGGTGTGCAACACGAAATTATTCAAAAAGCTATCATTTTGTTTCCCATGTGATTCGCCTGAGTGTGTTCAGTCAATCAGATCACGCAGTTGGACAAACTGTTATTTGAAAAATGACTGTTGGGCGAATGTGGGAATGTGTGACTTCTGGTCAAATGGAAAGCGCCCTTCAGGTCCTTCACGGACATTCCAATTTGTAGAGGAGGCTATAAGTATCGTTGCATAGCGCGAATTTTAACGTGACTATGTAATATGTGTGGCTAAACAACTTTCCATGCATTTAATTTTTACTGCGTCTAAGACCCACAGAGAGAAGACAGCGGCCGCCTCCCAAAATGGCGTTACCCTGGGGACAAGAAAGTCACATTTGCTCCTAAGCTCCCACGGCTACATCCAGGAACATCAGTGGAAGACTGGCTCCAAGGAGAATTTCTTGTAAGGATCTTTCATGACTTGCCACGTGACACAGCTTGTGATAATTACATTAGTCACTGTAAGAAGTTGTCAATTGTTCTTTTGTTCATTGGATTGTTTTTCTTTGCAGGAATTATACTTGGGAAACTTCAAAGACAATGGCTACGATAATATAAGCTTTATTGCTGGCATGACAGACAGGGTATGTACATAAGTAGA
Organism: Montipora capitata; assembly: GCA_949126865.1. NCBI lineage: Eukaryota > Metazoa > Cnidaria > Anthozoa > Scleractinia > Acroporidae > Montipora > Montipora capitata. The sequence goes on along the minus strand of OX421445.1, from coordinate 1,742,745 downwards.
ACGTAGTTGTTTTACCAAGTTAGTTCTTCCCGTTTGCTCAGTCTTTCTGAGACTTCCACTGCGTTGCGTTCGGAAAACATTAGGTTTCTCGTACAATATGTGAGGTCAGTCCTTGCAGCAAAGCCTAGGTTAATGGCACGGCTAGCTTCCAGGATTTTCATTTGGCTCAGTGATAGAGTGTTCGAGCTAGTAATCGGAAGGTCATGCGTTCGACTTCTAATGGGAGCAGTTGAAGTTTCTCTGTAGTGACTCAACTCAACATGGAAAAAATACATATCTTCATTAATTAATTTACCACTGTTAACATAAACCACCTTCTACCCTTCATTTTAAGCGTTTCATAAAGTTTTTGAAACGTCTGCCTTGTAGAATCATCTGCTGACTGCAACTCGAGAAACTCGATATCGCAACGCTCATGTTTTTTTTGACGTTTTTTTGTGACCTGTGACTTAAGCCACTTGATCACGTAGAGAACCTTTTGCCCCCCCCCCCCCCCCCACTTGCAACAATGGTGCATGTCAGTTAAAAAAATGTAGCGATCGAGTACAGTTACCTGTTGCCGAGTCACTAGAGGAGACTCCAAGCCGAGAATAGAAATCGGCGGCACTGAATGATTAGCGAAAATGAAATTGCAAAGAAACAACCTACCATATACTGATGCTAATATAGGTAATCCTTTCCCTATCTGCGGCTTGAAGCATTTCAAGACTACCTTACAACGCCCACCAACACTCTGGGTCTTTAAATAACTGAGGAGAAAGTGCTGCGTTTGTAATGACATCTACCAATGGTTTGACTCTCTAGTCGTCTCGGATAAGGACGATAAACCGTAGGCCCCGTCTCACAAGGCTTCAATATTCATAATCCTGTGGGTAAAGGAACTTTATTTAAGTGTCTAGTCGTTCTAGCGCTGGAGCACTAATTGGGGACACTATAAACTAAAATTAACAATCAACGTAAATCAAGTCAAATGTTGTTGTAAAAGAAGCCACACACTAAGAGCAGGGCTTGGAGTTTCCGGTGTTGTGGTCTGCATGGGGTGTTTACAAGACTGTTTGTTTTGACTTTAAAAATTATGCGAGGAGAGTCAGAAATGTCTCATCCGTGATGGACTACAGCATCATGAACAGAAAGATACTTGGCAATGACACGAATTGTGAGACAAACAAACGCCTCGTACCTGTAAGAGAGAAAAGGTTTTAAAAATGATTTGAGATATTTTAGGTTACTCGATAAAGCCATATACTTTCACAGATCAATGTTGCGCATATCAACATTTATCTCCTCAATTGACAGAAAGTTAAGAAGCAAGTCGTTAAATTTACGTTTAAAGGGTTCTTAAGCTGACGAAGTTCAGGAGGGGATACGTTTCCATACATGTACAAGTAACGAGAAGGGGTATGTTTGGGAGCAGGGGTGGTGCAGTGATGAGAGCACTCGCCGCCCACCAATGTGGCCCGCGTTCAATTTCCGATACCGGCGTCATATGTGGGTTGAGTTAGTTGTTGGTTCTCACCTTGCTCCGAGAGGTTTTTCTCCGGGTACCCCGGTTTTCCCCGCTCCTAAAAAACCAACAATTCGATTTGGACACGGACACATGTTGAACGAGCTCCTGAGCGTCCTTATTTCCATTTCCATGTTTTATCAAACGCTGGCCGTGTGGAATATTTAAGAAATAGAAAACATGTACCGTATTTCTATCGAGTTATAGAAACACGAGTTAAAGTTTGGGAGAACGAGAAATGCTGTGGGAACACGAGCGGCAGGCGAGTGTTTCCACAGTTTTTTCGAGTAGTCCCAAACTTTCACGAGTGTTTCTATAACTCGATAGAGACACGGAGTACATGTTTTCTATTTCTTTTAGAAAACAACGCGACGAGAAAAAGGAAAACAACTTGTTAACTATAATTATCAAAATGTAAATTCTCTTTGCTCGCGCCATCACTACCTCAACAGCTCGTGCTAGTTCTGTCTCCATCGAGTTATAGAAACACGATTACAAACCAATCAGCGCGCGTATTTTCTTAGGACTGTTTTCTAAAGATATGTAGGTGAATGAAACGTTATCTACTGTTTAGTTGTTATTGTTGAAACTGTAATTAAGTTCATGTTCATTTCCATTTGATTTTGATAGGATTTGAAGGCCATTGGAATTGACAAACGTGGTCATCGAAAGAAGCTCGTCTATGCGATCGAGAAACTTCCCAACCCGGACATTGCACAGGAGGTGCCGGTAGGTGAAACGACGTTTCTTAACTGTTTTTTTTCACAGCTCGCTTAACTAACTTGGTTTTGGTCGCAAAGTTTGCTTGGTTAGTTTTAGCACTGGCGTTAGTTAATTACAACTATTATTAACGCTGTCTTTCTGATAAATGACTGTCTCGGAGTTATGTAAGCCGAGCTATCCAAAACATGTAATATTTTAGTAGTGAGTGAATAGCTGTGGTATTTACCCTTCGAACAAGCAGAGCCTTGATTTAAGTCGGCAAAAAATAATTCAGTTTTTATTCATATTTTCAAAATTCTTAACTTTTTTACCAGAATCGGCCAGAGTTTGGCTCCCTTTGAACCTCTTTTGTTCTTGCTCTTGGCCTTTAGGAAAACGTCGAAGATTGGTTGACGGATATTGGTCTTGACGAATACTGGGAGAATTTTGAACAGAGTGGCTACACTGAACCGCGCATGCTCGAAGATCTCAAAATTATGAACAAGGACACTTTGAAGAATGACTCCGGTATATTTAAGCCAGGACATCTGGACAAGCTATACAAAGCTATACAGAAAGTACAGTACCCAACCGAATGTAAGTTTTAATTGATAAAATTTCATGGATGTTTGCCATCGTCTTCCATTTAGTGTAGTGGTCTGTTTTCTGTAGTATATTACGGCTGGGAAGGGTAATTGGTGACGGGATTTGTGCCAATTGTTGTGTGACAACCTATTGTAAAACTCATTGTCCACATATTCTGAGTTGGCCGAAGCCCACATTCAACCTCACTTTGAGGATCTTTATTGTCGTTGAGACCCTGGGAACGAGGATGGCCCACATTTAGCGCGGTCTGCAACGCATGACTGAGTTGAAAATGTAGCTTTCTTTTATTGAAATTTCCTTGTGATGTCTACGGCGTGTAGAATTCTAGTACAAATGTACAATCGAAGTTAGTTCTTTTTGTCTCAGTCGGTCTATTGGAGAGCTTTAACAGCGACGGTATCTACGGAAACGGCAAACGTCACAAAACAATTGTATTGCATTTCATTTGACTTGATTTGCGTTAATTGTTAATATCAGTTGACAGTGTCCCCAATAGCCCATTTCCGAGTTGCCTCAGTTCAAAGGGAGTCCTGGTGCACAACCATTCGAATGGAAATGAGTTGCGAATTGTTATGCAAATCAAACTCATTTCGCTTACAATAGTTGAGCACCAAGACTCACTTCGAAACCGAGACAAACAGCAACTCGGAAATGGCCTATTGGTGCTCCAGCGCGAGAACGACTAGACACTTAAATAAAGTTCCTTTCCTTTCCTTTCCTTTCCTTTCCTTTCTGTTAAATGAGGAAAACAATCGTGCGTCACGCATTTTTGTACGCAGTAGAGTATAGCAGTGTAGTATCCTTGGACACATTAAGCTCCTTTAATTAAGGAGTCCGCCCTTCCTGCTATTAGATTGTTAAAGGTCGCCTCCGCAGGCTGTTAACGCTGACCGTGCCCTTCCAGCACTAGAGAAATCTATTTTTGGGAGTCTATTGCTGCTGCATTGAGTGAGCCTGAAGCGAACGAACGAGGCAGTTCTCTAATCGGGAGAAGAACACATTTTTCTTCGAAATGCAAGGGATTGTGGTCAAAGGTGCAATGAATTGTGGTCATGCGCTATTACACTTATGATTAGTGCGTGCTGTTTTTCATTTTGCTTCTCGTATCCTCAAATTATAGCTAGTTTACACTGTGACGCAACGAAAAATAAATTCGAAATCGTTGAATGAAAAGGCCAAGAAGTTGGAATGTTGTAGGAAACAAATGTTTTAACCGCCTCTCCAATTCTCAGGTCTGTGTGGTACATCGTTTCTGAGTTATTTATCGAAACGTTTCACGCAACTTTATAAAAGGGTTTTGACAGACCAAACACAATTCCCACTTCCCGTGGTGTTGTTGCACTTTGGCACTTAGAGTTTCGCTCTCACAAGTTAAGGACTTCACCTTGGTCCAAGCCAAAAAAAAGAATTTCTTGTCCACTTTTGCAAAAGACAAACCTAATTACCTCCGAAAAATGTATGAGTACCCCCTCTTTTCGTTTCGCATTCCAAAAACCCAAACTAAGATCCACTCTCCTGCGTAGTCATAACCTGGGAAAAAATGATCAATGATCAATGATCCTCTCTATACATGGATTAGAAATTACATAGGATTCTATACATAGAATGCAACATCCTATGTTGGACCAACATGTAATTGTCAAAATGCGGCAATGCATAGCTTCAATACAAGACTAAAAAGGTTTTATGTTTACTAGACTCTTAAAATGT
>OX421445.1:1708223-1728223 GCA_949126865.1 Montipora capitata | reverse complement strand
GATGTGGAAGGTGTTGAATCGTGTGTCGAAGCTGAGCGAATCGGGTCTTGGTTTTACATTGAAAGGGGAACAAGAACTGTCAATGCGCCATCTCCTTAACTGTATAGATGTAATGGCCGTTTTGCCCACAGGATTCGGAAAAAGCTAAATTTTTCAGATGTTTGTCATGATGTACGGAGTTCGAAATAAAAGAAAAGGTAGAACAGGCCTCTCGAGTATCATCGTGATTTTTCCATTTCAAAGCATCATACGCGATCATTCCACAAGTGAGTGGTCGAGGTAAATTCTATGGGATTAACAGCCTTAATAAAATGCCTGCGAACTACTAGTATCAGAACCCATATGTTTCAGGATCAAGAAAATAAACTGTATTCGTCAAATTCTCTGCTTACCTTTCCCAATAGGCCATTTCGGAAAATACCATTATACTCTTTGTTTGTCCCCACCAAAATTTTTAAGTCCCAAGAGAAACTGAAAAGACAATGCTTATGCAAAATTTGGGGGGACAAACAAAGAGTATTATGGTATTTTCCAAAGTGGCCTATGTAAACTTGAGTCCTATATCATGGATTGAAATAAGATGAAGACAATTACGCAGCTCCCCTGTTAAATCTTCACTTATTGTGAGAAGAAAGCGGCTCCTTTGTACAGTCATGCGATTTTTTAAGCACTTTTACTTGCTATTACATCTACGATTTCGTGACGATTTGACCAAAAACATACTGTGGATTATCAAACTAGCAGGGAGGTTTTCCTGTAATTTCCAGGAGATCCAGTGCGATTCATTTCGTCAACCACTCTGCACCAAGAAATAGCCAGCAAGTCGCACTGAAATTGTCGCCAGTTTTAAACTAAAATTCATGGTCAGCTTTGGTGGAGTTTTGCATTTAACGGCCTTACTACCCATCGAACTCTGTACGAGTTATGTTCCTAAATTTCGTATTTTACGAGCGCATCGATTGCTAACACGTTCTGAAAATTGGCTGTTGTTTTCGACAACTTCTATTCCAACCGCTCTGCAAATATCAGCTAAAATTTGGGCGTAAGTTTGTTTTGTTTTAGATAGTTTAAACAAATTCTCGGAAGAAACATAACCAGTCATACTCGGCTGAAAAGCTGCCGTTACCACAGGCGCCCCAAGCTCAGTGTGAGCATATAGGACGTTTTAGGGACACAAATAACAATCGAGAAATGTACGACTTCTGGTGGACAAACAAAAGAAGCTAATGAGAGATCTTTTGTTTTCGTCCACCAACATGGTGGCAATGACGTCACGTGAAAACCTCTTATAAGGATTTGTATGGGAATCCCGATAAAAAGCTTAAGAAGATAATTATATGAAAAAAATATCAATTAAAAAGCTTAACCTTATTGCCAATGCGGGTAACTTCCTTCCTGTGTGGTTATTTTCCAGATCCGACGCGATTTGAGCCATTTCTCAATTTCGTGGTTGTGAACGATCAGGGGCACCCAACGAGAATATAGTTCAAAACCACTTAAAGTCCCATACAAATCCTTATATTTTTTTCGGCCATGCTCACACTGAGCTTGGGGCGCCTGTGCCTTTACAAATTTAACTTTCAAATTACACTGGCAAATTCTGCATTGATCAAGTCAACATGTGTTAACATAGTTATCTGTTATTCGCTAATTCAGTTTTTAATTAGACGTCAATCAGCGTGCGTCAAGTCAACCATTAAAACTTGGGCGTTTTTCAAAAATAGGGGGTCTTCTTGCAAGCGTTTCCTCAGTCTCTTGCCCCAACTTTCGCGCGGCCAGTTTGCGGAAAATCGTTTCGAAGCTCTTCTCTCGAACAGGAACATTTGCTGCCAGGCTAGTTCATACTTGTGGGAGCCACCTTGAACAGTTCCAAATGAAGCCCGAGAACATTCAGGCTTGAACGCAATTGGAACACGACATGGCCGTGCGATTTCGCTGCGCCGTTTAACTGAGCTATCATGGAGAGCAAGGGGACACTCCGTGACGCTTATAAAATAGACGTGCACCTAATTACGTCATCCTTCTTCGTTTGCAGGTCTGCGTCAAGAATGCCTTGTGCCTGAATCTGCCATATTTGGTGCAGTTGAGGAACTCAAAGAGAAGCTTGAAGAACTGCGTAATTCCACCCTGTTAGTGTTTGCTGTATCCAACCTCATCTGGATAATATTGCTTTTGACTCTCGTCCGCCAAGAGCATTTGAAAGTCATGGGAACTAATGCCATCGGTTTTGCTTTTCTCGCTATATATGGATTTGTTATTGCGATTCAGTTTCTGACCCTTCTCTGGCATAGGATGGCGACATTCTTCCACGTAGTCGCACGCGCACCGTGGAAGCGTGGAGCCCTGCACATGGTGTGGGCATTTGATGATAGAAATCTGCCGCCTCCCCCCGATGAGAGGACCCTGCAAGACATCCGGCAGCAGCGAGGTCGCGGCAGACCGCGTCGACGGCGAAGCGAAGTAATTTAGCTTTAAAAGTTGGAAGAAATACAGAGTTTCGTACATCTAGGTCCAGAGAATTCCAGCCAGTGATAGCAGATGGAAGGAAAGACTTTTGAAAGCGAGAAGTTCTACATGAAAATTGTGTAAAGTTTTCCCTTGACCTCAGACGATAATGTGTACGCTCACTAGATAGTTTTGGAAGTAGCTCACTTAAATAGTAAGGTGCAAGATTCTTTACAATTTTGTAAAATTGAGTTAGCTGATGTAATTTCCCTCTACTACTCAGAAGACTCCCAAGCAAGTTCCTTGTATAGCCTTTCAGAACTGGTTCCTTTAATGGCTCCTGTTACCAACCTTGCAGCTTCATATTGAACGCTATCAAGTAGAGCTGAGTCACAATCATAACAGTTGTTCCAAATAACATCCCCATATTCCGTAAGTGGTCTGATTAGACTCTTATACAAGGATGTTAATGTGGAACGGTCAACTCGGTATTTGACAAATTTTAACAAGTTTAGTCGCTTTGAAGCTTTCTCAAACACCTGAACTATATGATTTCTCCACGACATGCTACTCTGCAAAGTTAAACCCAAGTGAGTATGAGACTCAGCATCTTTGACGACATTGGAGTTGAGAAATAGAGAAGGGTGAGCTTGTTTATTACGCTTCAGAGAAAATACAACATTACGAGATTTAACAGGATTCATGGTTACCAACCATTTATCAGGCCACACAGCAATCTTATTTAAATCAGAATTAAGACGATCAGCTGATACAGCGGGGTCGTCAACAATTTCAAGTAGTGTAGTATCATCGGCAAAGACCAACGGAAGGGAGGCAAGATCGTCAGTAATATCATTGGTGCAAATAAGAAATAAAAGCGGACCTAGCACAGACCCTTGGGGAACTCCAGAGTGAACTGTTCGCCAGTCAGAGCATTGTCCTACTATTACTACACGCTGTTTTCGGTTACACAAATAACCCTCTAACCATTGAAATAAGGGCGATTGTACACCTAGAGCCTCCAACTTACGCAGCAAACCAGCATGCCACACTCGGAAGAGAACTCGTACCTCTTTGCCGCCCTCTAAGGCTTCATAAATCTTGTGAACAAGAAAAATCAGTTGGTTAATTGTTGATTCACCAGGCCTGAAACCCGATTGAAATTTATAAAGAAAGCCAATTTCCATCAAAAAGTTATACAAATGAAAGAACACAAGATCTTGGAAAAACTTGCCAGCAGAGAAACAGGACGGTAATTCACTTTGAGTTGACGGTTGTCATTTTTAAAAAGAGGAATAACATTTGCAAGCTTCCATTTGCTCGGGTACTGACCAAGTGAAAGAGACAAATTAATAAAATGAGTAAAATAAACATGAAAACCCTCACTGCATAACTTAATAATCTTATTACCAACTCAATCATAGCCACATGCTTTAGAGATATCAACACCCTTCATCAGTTCAAGCACTTGCTCTTCAGTAGCAATAACAATAGGTAAAAATTGCTGTGTCTGATATGGCTGGATAACAGGAGGAATGGCATTGGCACCTGGAAGTTCAGTCTGTGACACAAAATACTCGTTAAATATGCACGCTTTTTCCTTGGAATCTAAAATAGGCACTTCGTTTTCAAAAATGGTTGGAACAGATGAAGAATTTTCTCGACCACATACCCTATTAACGATCGACCACCACTTTTTACAGTTGATATCTGGATTACTCAAATCCTTATTGGCTCTTTCATAAAACGATTTTTTAGCAAATCGTATGAGAGAGGTTACAATGTTACGTTGAGCCCTATAACTTTCCCACGCGACTGGAGATGGACTTTCATGAATTCGGAGCAGGCGGTCCCGCCTCCTAATTGCAACGCACACTTTACTATCCATCCAGGGTTTATCATTTGGACGTATTGTAACCGTTTTCAATGGAATATACTTCTCAATAATTGAACGAAAATGACTATACCAACATGAATATGTTTCATCGATGTCATTAGTGTTTTCACACAGAGAAATCCAGTCCAACTGCGATAGTTCCAAATTCAAATCCGTAATATTAACGTTATTAAAATTCCACACACACCTTTTGTACGACCGACTTCGGTGAATGAAAAGATTCATACTTGCGAAAATAACAGAATGATCACAATTGGATGGGGGACTTAAAGTCCCAGAAGCACTAAAACGCTCCGGACAGTTTGTGATAACCAAATCCAATATTGTCGAACTGTTAAAGGTGATACGTGTTGGCTCTGCTATCAACTGCGCCAAATTATTACTTTCTAAAAACGAATTTAATTTTTCACCAACATCACTATTCCCTGATGGATTTGCAACAGCGTAATGAGCATTAAAGTCTCCCAGCATAACAATAACGTATTGTTTGGGAAGTTGACGAATTTTATCAAGAACCAGTTGAAAGTACTCAAAGAAATTATCAAGGGAAACACTGTCATTATCAGGCGGCCTGTGACAACCCCACAGAGAATATCAAGGTGTTTGATGCGGAATTCAATCCAAAGAAATTCCACGGCCACAAGTTCCAAATCTAATCTACGCTTGACCACAAGAGAGTTAGCCGTGAAAAATGCGACACCTCCACCTACTCTCTGGTGCCTGTCTAGCCGGATAATAGGGCCGTATCCCGGGATTTGTAAACAATCACTGGACACTCGATCGCTGAGCCATGTTTCGGTGACTGCAAAGACATCAAACCCATTCTCCTTCACCAGTTCAGAAATCTCATCAAACTTATCATCCCTATTCAAACTTCTAGCATTTAAATGTCCAAATTTGAAAAAAGGTCCTGGATTTAGTTCAACATAATTTGACAAAGCAATTCTCAGAACAATACAGAGAGTGATCAATAAGAAAATTAAAGCGGTGTCCGCGCGATTCACAGAATAAAAAAACTTAAAACAGCGTATCCGAAAATAATTAAAGAGCCCAATAGCCGCTCTGAATACCTCCAAACTAACCGCCATTATCATAAATTACAAGAAAATAAAACCTTACCTCTTTCTGCATGCTACCATAAAAGAACAAACAAACACTAAAACGAAAGTACAGATAAGTACAGACAAAATACAAATAAATAGAGACTAAATAGCAAATAATTACAAGCAGTATAATCCTACAAAAAGACACTTCTCATCGTCACTTATAAATTAGACATAAAAAATTCAATTCACAAGAGTTCATGTTTTGTGAAGTCATATTGATTAGCAACTTGAAATCTTCTGCCATCTGATTTCCGTTTCACAAATCTTTCCGTCTACAGTCCAGGTGGCATCTACATTAGTACACGTTACTCTAGCAGTGTACGATAATTTCTGGTTAATTTTAGTTAAATCTTCATTGACATAAAATCCCGATCCCTTAAGATTCTTTCTGTTCCGTAATATTGAAAGTTTATCTTTGTGGGTTTTCAATCTAACGATGATGGCTCTGTTCATTCCCTTTTCTTTCTTACCTACAGGGATGGTCAAGGCTCTTTCGCTTTTTCCCATATCATGCACTGGAAGTTCGCACGCCGTATACTTATATGAAGATGCAAAGCATCCTTCGTCGGAGGAAGGGAATCAAGGTTCTTCTTTACCTTGCAAAATGCTGCTGCTCTCTCTTCGTTGATATCTACTCCGTCTGTCCCATGGTTGTACAGCTGGCAGACAAATGCTTCAGCGTCGGCCAAGACGCTTTCCTCTTGGGGACAATGTTCTCCTAGATGTTGGATGATCTTCGATGAACTGTCGAAGATTTTCTAGGCTGATTGTTTACCGATACCCGCAAACTGGCTGGTTGTAAACCTGAAGAAGGCTGGTGTTGGCCAGCCGAAATATTTTGGTGTGGTCACGATCTATAATTTTGATCCAACGTAGAGCAAGTTTTGATAGTACACGGTTTTTGCAGTGGTTTAATTCTTAGAAGTTATTTTTAGACATGGTGCCCAGTTACTCGCGCGATGCGTGGACTGCCCAAGCAACTTTCTCGAAACTACCTGAGAGAAATGGCGGGAAATTTGCTTAAAAGTCGTTTACATGTTTTGATTTTCAAAACATATAAACATATAAACATATCTTCGTAGCAGAGATGTTTTCTGCACCCTCATCTGTCTTTTTGTTCGGCTGGTCTTTCGTTTGCTTTGTGCTCTTTGGCTATTCATTATTTTGCCGTTTATCCGGTTTTTGGGAATTTCATAAGCAAACCTCAACGGCAACGGCAACGAGTACAATGGCTGTGTAAGCGTGGGTTATAATTCTTTGTTCATTTCTTTGCTGTTCTTTACAAAACAACAACGTGAAATGACCAGATTCTGCATATTCGAGAAAACGCGAACTACGACGGCCAATTTTTAGAATTTATTTTCTAATTTTGATATGTCTCACATATTCTGTTACGGATATTTCTGACAGTGGTAGACAAACTGAATGAATCTAGCGTCGTAGGTTGAATATAAAGTCCTTTTCAAATCGACTTTGTCTCCGGCGTTGTTGCCATTGTTCCTTAAACTAGTTTTTGCTGCCTTGGGGGCGAGCGTCTATCTGCCACTTTCGACCATTTGGTTACGCTGTGTTTCGGCGTTTGTTCTCTTTGCACTCGTGTTTCTAATCATTTCTCTGTCGTTCATTCATTGTTATTGTTTGTGCAGGGTAAATCTGTCTCTTATTTAAACTCCTTTTAAAGTTTCGGGGTTCGGAGGAAGCATTGGACGGGTGTAAGCCCGATCTTTGTAGGGGGAACTGGGGGCATAGGTGTGACACCTCTCAAAAGCCCGAAAATCCAAGAAGACACTGGTATGCTGGGTAAGGCCCCAGGATAATAAGACGAACGTCGAGGATGAGAGAGTAGGAAAGTCTTGCGCTGCAGAAATGCTAGAGAGGAGTTCTGAGAGCGGCCAGGGTTATGCTGCTGTTGAGTCTATTGAAACGGTTGGTTCCCAGTTACTTAGAGAAAGACGAAATCAGCCAAGAAATCATTTCCAATAATAAATAAAATAATAATAAATATCTGATCTGCTAATCGCCCTTTCTCGCAGTCGGAGACTGAATTACTAAGGACGCAGCTCAACGAGGTCGGACCGAAGGAGCTGTGCCGCCGGCTAGGCGCTCGGCCCCTGAACACGACCCATGTATGACTTCGGAGCACAGCACCCCAGCCTGATGGAATAGGCCGGGAGTCGATTTTGATGAGGGACGAAAACCGGAGTACCCGGAGAAAAACCCTCGGAGTCAGATTGAGATCGACTGAAACTCAGCCCACATACGATCCGAGCCATAGTTGAACCCGGGTCGCAGAGGTGGGGGGCACGGTTGATGACCACTAAACCACCCTGACTCCCCAAAGACCCAAAATGCGGGAAAATGCAATTTCTGGTGCTTCGTTTTCAAATATTTTCATTGGGGGTGCGGGACATTGCTCAGTTAAGATCATGTTCCAAAGATGAATCCAGTGATGAAGAGAGTGAGTCGCCTGGATGTCAAGACGATTTGACCCACATTTATATTTCTGTCACATTTTGTATCACCGAATAAAAGAAGTAAAGATATGAACTGGGGAAATGGTACTGTAATTAAAGTTTATCCGGAATGATTCTATCCGGAATTATTGACATCCTTCCTCTGGAAGAAGAAATTCTATTTTCAACACTTTATAGTTGTGTGTTTTTACTTCTTGGGGGAAAAAGGTGGAGGGGCACGTACCTGCCTTCCTGTTTATCAGTGTAGCAGCACACACATGCAAATCACGGAAAATGAAAGTAATTCATAGAATGTGCATAGCTGCTTTTCAAATTTGTCATACCGATAATTGGATTGATGTTTCAAATAAATTATCAGTTCTATAAACATGTCATGATTTACGTTCATATCGTTTCTTGCAGTGAATTCAATGTTTAACTTCTTTAAGTACTGTAATAAATCATGTTGTTGACAACTGAGGTTACATGCTCATTCATTATAATTTATGGACAGCAGCTGGGAAAAATTAGCCTTCACATTTGGGGTACAAACTGTGATATTATTTTGAACCCTGCATGTTATTATTTCGGTGTTGAATGATTTTAGATTGAAAGTGCTTGAGAGTACCCAAACATCTTTGATACACTTCTGAAGGAATCCGGACAATTTGCCCCATGGACAATAATTATTAGCGGACAGTTAGCTAGCCCCCAATTATAATGCTGGACAGCTAGCCCCTAATATTAAAACCACAAAGTTATCCTGAGAACCTAAAGCTAGACTAACAACATAACAAGCACGTGGCTAATTTCCTTATCTGACCGCGACAAAAAATGCTTGCCTTGCTTTGCTTTGTTTCAAAGTGGAAGTGCACTTAGCTCTTAAGCTGAAGGCACTCCACTTTCAACAATCTGAAAGAAACAATTCAAACTTAACAGAAACATTGTTAAGAACCCCAACTGGCAGGAGGCAACCAGCTGGTTACTTACAAAGCGTGGTAGAGCTGAATCCGGGACAACTGGAAAGAAATCCAAACCAGAGGTCAGAACGGGATTTGAACAAGGAGCAGCCGCATGCAAACCCAACGCCCTAACCGCTGGACCAAAGCTGCCTCCCCATTTAAACGTGGCCTGCCACAGTCATCCCACGTAAAAATACATTGTTGTTATTTTTGTTATTATCATTGTTATTATTTTTATTTTTATTTTTTATTTTTTCAGCAACTAATTGCTGGCGAGCCTTAGCGAGGCAGGAGCCTATTCTTGATATTAGCGAAAAAGAATCAAAATAATAATTTGTCAAGTGAAGCTATGATCTTCGCAGTTATAAGCGCAATTTTTGCAATTGCGTAGAGAAGCCTGAAAAATTCAGGACTTCAACGGGGTTTGAACCCCAAATGACCAGCTCCCAACGTCAATGGCTTCATAGCTCAGTTGGTTAGAGCGTCGCACCGGAATCGCGAGGTCACGGGTTCAAACCCCGTTGAAGTCCCGAATTTTTCAGGCTTCTCTACGCAATTGCAAAAACTGCGCTCATAACTGTGAAGATCATAGCTTCACTTGATTTCATATCCGCAGTTCATATATGATTCATTTCATATACCATTTCATCATTGATAATAATTTGTGGGATGTAAGATCGGAAGCGTGCGCAGTCGATTGTCGTGTTATCATGTCTATTGTCCGGGGTATTGCTACCCGTGATGACGTCAATTGCATGTGGAAGGGAATCTTACAGCCTCTTAGCCTTCGAGTGGGAAAGACCTCGTGCATATACCCACCAAGAGTCCCCAACTACATTAGAAACGCTAAATTATGTAGTTTTCCACAATTCGGTCATCCATATACATTTACTTTCGTCTACATCTATTTACCTCCATTTATAAAAATTTATCATCATCTGTATTAATATACATTCTCTCCTGGTCATTTACCATCGTTTACCTTCAATCACGTTCATTAACCCTCATATACCTCTACTTTCAATCACGTTCATTCGTCATTTACCTTCATTCATGTTCATTTACCTTAACATACCTTCATCAACCTGCATTCACATTCATTTACGTTAATATATCTTCATTCACGTTCATTTACCTTCAGCTACATTCATTTACTTTCATCTTCCTTCAATCATGTTCATTACCTTAATATACCTTCATTCACTGTCATTTACCTTCAATCATATTCATTCACGTTCATTTGCATTCATTTACCTTCATTCACATTCATTTACCTTAATATACTTTCATTCACGTTCAATTACCTTCATTTACCGTCATTTTCCTTCATTCACATTCATTTACCTTAATATACCTTCATTGACGTTCATTTACCTCCAGCTTCCTAAACTCGCCTTCATTCACCTCCATTTACCTTCATTCACGTTCATCTACCTCCCTCTACAATTATTTACCTTCATCTACCTTCATCTTCCTTCATTCATGGTCATCAACCGGCATTCACATTCATCTACCCTCATTTACATTCATTTGCCTTAGTTAATATACCGTTATTCATGTTCATCTACCTTCACTCACGTTTATTTACCTTCATCTCGTGACCTTCATCTACCTTCAGTTACCTTCATATACCTTCATCTGCCTTTATTCACGTTCATTTACCTTCATTTACCTTCCCTTAGCTTCATATGCCTTCATTCACGTTCATATAACTTCATTAAGATTCATTTACCTTAATATACCTTTATTCAGGTTCATTTGCTTTCATGTACCTTCATTTACCTTCACTAACGTCCATTTACCTTCAGCTACCTACATCTACCTTCATCTACCTTCATTCGCCTTAATATACCTTAATTCACGTTCATTGACCTTCATTTCCTTTCATATACCTTCATTTACCTTCATCTGCCTTCATCATGTCTACCGTCACTTACCTTCATATACCTTTATTAACATTCATTTACCTTATTCACGTTCATTTACGTTCAGGTACCCACATCTTCCTCCATCCGCGTTCAATTATCTTAATTACTGGGTTGCCTATGGCAAACCCAGTCGAGGTCTGCGTTTAGTTTGTTTGTTTTATTTATTTTATTTTTTTTCCGTGTCGGTAAAAGTCTTGCCTGCACTTCCCTGGTAAGTGGTGTCTTTGTGCATAGAGCCTTTTGCGCGTATTTTCTTAGGATCGAGAGGGTAGTGGAACTGCGTAGATTTCTCTGGTGGACACAGTAGAATCATTAACTTAGCCTGCAATGGCGTCGAAAGTCATGTAACGCGAATGGCGTTTTAGTGGATCCTTAAACAAAATATACCCTTATGGAGCTCAATAATGGAAAGTCAGTTGGATAAACTTGGCAGGAATCTCAAAAGCGACGAGTAATGGACTTCGACAACAATCTATCGCCCGTCGAGACGAAATCAAAGTGAGCTGTATTTACCTGAAGTACATGGTAATTTGACACGATTGAGTTTCTTGTCTTCACGCACTCAATGAAATAGGAAGAGGTTTTCGCCTCTAAGAGCAAATATGTTGTTTGTTTCAATAAATTTTTCGCTGGAAAAGGATTCTGTGGTATTTTCTGCCTTTGTGAATTATAATATCATGTTGTGTATTGAATTTTCGAGCTTAAGGTTGAAATGTGATATGGGAGAAGTTTTTTAGTATTGCTCTGTAAGCAGGAAGGGTTCACAGGCCTGTTGGAAGCGTGCTTGAGTTTCAACAAAATGAGCCCCAAAATCAGTGAAAACTTGTGACGCAGATGAATAATAAAGTAGCTGCCATTTCCAAAATGATGGAATTACCTGGTGATAAATAACGTCGTACGCGTCTTGGAGAGTAAATTTAGACTTTGCATAAACAAGAATTGGGCGATTGTGATCTTTGTTTTGACTTCGCTCATTTCATTGTCAAACTTTATAACACTTGACAGAAAAAGAAACTTACAAAAACCCGGTATCTTGCCATCATTTGACACAGATGCGTCACTGTTTGGCGAGTAAACATGCCGCGGTAACTTAATCACGGCGCCCGCTGAATTCCGGCCATGTCACTTTCGATTTTGCAATTTACTTGAACGTAGCAAAAATCTCCCAAAATGTTTGTCGCTGATCGTAACTTTTTATATTCTATATTCACGGTTCAAAATTAATGTTGTTTTCATGTCGTAAATATTTTATTCTCGATCGACCGTCCCGGACACTTCATTCTGCTCTTTCTAAAAACTGTGTATCAATAGTTATTTGCTTTTTCATCAATATTTGTTTTACATAAAGCAAGCTAACAAAATCTGTACCTTGCTGAGTTCGCATTTGTTAGCGTTAATAGTATTTTCGGTCAGATGCTTCTTTTTTTTATGAGGGGTTTATTGTTTCGGTCTCCCATCCTAACACTAACCCCGCTGAACAGTATTACAAAGCTGTCAGATGCTCAGAGGGCACTATGCTTGTCAAAAAGGGACAAAACATTAAGATGTGCTATTTTTACAATAAGAATGACATACATATATCAAGTGCTTATACATGTACATCGAAACTGTTATACATATATCAAGACTGTTATACATACATCAAAATTCGCCATATACATATCAAAGCTCATATTTACATGTTGAACGATGCTACACTTACATCAAGAATAGCTGATATATTTACATAAAGATTCTTTAGATGTACATCAAGTTTCCACATAAATATACATCATGATTCGTGATACTTTCCATCGAGTTTTTTAACACATCAAGATGCGTGATAACATACACAGTATGAATGCTAACGTCCGTGTCTTATTTATATACATCATTCGTGATATATATACATCAAGATTTGTGATACATACATCGAGATTCGTGCACTTCTTACATGAACACAAGAATACCGCTGGATTTAAAGAGTGAGGAGTGGGAAGCCCTAACCGAAAGGCTGGAATCGAGAATCCGGAATCCGGAATCCGGAAACCGGAATCCGGAAACCAGAATTATCCACGAATCGCCAGAATTACAACAACTTACCCACTCCTTGTACGCAATGCTATAATTCCCACACTCAAGTATTTAACTCTGAGGAAATGTAAACCGTAAAAAGGATCTGACCTTGTTATTCTGGATATAAAGACTTGAACGTGGTGATGACATCATCAAGCTAAGGTAGTCTACATTACAATAAAGGGAACTTAAAACTTGTTTAATTCATTTTCCTTGCTTTTTCACCTGCCTTGGTACAAAAATGCCTCTTTTAAAGGAACAAGGCGCCAGGGAGGATGTGTTGCGTAAGTGATGGAGCGACTGAAGCTGTCGATTATAGGTTGAGAAAGAACATACAGTGAATATGAAAAATTTACATAGTTTATCGAAGATAAGTTCTTTCGAGACGTCCCACTGGCATTGAATAGGCCAGGAAACAAGCAAGTTTTGAAGATTCTGGCGAAAGGCAGATGAATATTGCGCTTCAAGGTCGATGTTACGAGTTCGAATGTTTTGAGGTTGGGTAGCTTGCAAACTAAACTGGACGCAGGGTTGTCGGAACAACAACAAGAAGATTTATTCCAAAATGGAAGTAGTTTCCAGGAATTAAAAATTCTAAACAGCACGTACTCGATAAACTTACACGGCCTCCGCCAACTTGAATAAACACTGCTTCTGTCACACTTGACTTAACACGGATAACGCCAACTCCGCTTGTGAAAACTAGTTAAAAACTCCGCTTGGACTCGTCTACTTATGTACTCTCACAATAAGCTTCTAGAACTTTCTAAAACAGTAAACAATCTAATTATAGAAAGATTACAAAACACACCCATTTAGAAACGCTTACGCACGAACCTAAAAATAGCTTCTAGAAAGTAACGCTAGTCACGCAACGCTACTTTTCGTAACAGTCGACAACTGATGATATGTTCGTATTGAGTTAAAAGGTTTTTACACCGTAAAAGAAAGAGAAGCATAGATGGACACAAATCATCGGACAAGATTGAAACCTCCCGACGTTTTTAAAACAAATTTGCAGCGTTGACACTGATTTTAAAAGTTTTTGAAAAGTAAAACGTTTCGATCACTTCGGTGACCTTCATCAGTTACGTATGCAAATATGACTAACGATGGTAAAATAGGCAAGTAGATGACAAAGATCAGAAACCCATAAGGGTTGAAACGTGTAACGGCCCCTTGTGTGCTGGGAAACAAGCTTCTGAATATTCCATTTGCTAAGTACCATATTTGGAACAACAAGAGAGAAACATTCAAACAATCAGTTGGCAAGAACACCGTGACGCAATACCACCAATGTTCTCGCGCGAAATTAACGTGAGCGAGGGGTTTCCAAATATGGTACTTAGCACTGACAGCACTGAATATTTGGAAGCTGTGAACGCGCGTTACATGTTTCAACCCTTATGGGTTTCTGTAAATATGCATAACGCGTGTGCCAAAAAATGTTTTAAAAATTCTTGAGATTGAGGTACACACGTGGAAACTCAACGTGCTCGTTGATCGAGCTCTCTTCCTTATTAGAATACCACGCTTCCAAAAACAACCGCTGGTTCTATTGGGGCCAGATGTGAAGAACTGACACGTTTTCAAAATCAAAGCTGTGGCCAGTTTTTTGGGAACGTTGGGCCAGTTGAGGGTTTTTGTCAAAACACGCGGCGGCTTTAGAGGGTTCTTTGGTTCTGGTTTTTAAGGCGCGTGACGTCTGGCCGATGTACGGCACTGCAGCGCAATCGTTGCATACGATCTTGTAAACAGTGCCCCTTGTGTCTTCTCTTTTTTGTTGATCTTTCGGTCTTCTGAAAAAGAGCCGACGATGCGGACGGGTTTGTGCGCCACTTTGATGTTGTGTTGGTTTAGCACTCTTGTAATTTTCTCAGAGGCGCCTTTAGCGAGGCTTTTTAAAGCTTTCTCCTGTGCTGTCGTGATGTTACGACGTTTAGGAGGACTGACGCCAAACGTTTGCGATCGATGTTGCAGAGACGCGTACGATATCTTTCTCTGTGCCAGGGAGGTGTCCTATATATCGATCAGTCGATCAACCGATCAATCGATCACCAAAGTGATCGAAACGTTTTACTTTTTAAAAACTTTTTAAATCAGTGTGAACGCTGCAATTTCGTTTCGGCCCGTTTTTTTTTTTTTTCAGGACTTACCCAAATGCAATCCGTCTCAATCTTGTCCGATGATTTGTGTCCATCCATGCTTCTCTTTCCTTTTGCCGCATTTCTTTTATGTTTTCCAACAGTTTTAAGTGGTTATTGCAATGTTTCGTTCTACTTTTTGGGCATTTTGGGTGTCATGAAATTGCATCATTCGGAAGTCCAGGTACGTTCAAACTGCGAAAACACGGTGGAAAAACCTTTTAACTCAAGCCGCACATATCATCAGTTGTCGACCTTGAAGCGCAATATTCATCTGCCTTTCGCCAGAATCTTCAAAACTTGCTTGTTTCCTGGCCTATTCAATGCCAGTGGGACGTCTCGAAAGAACTTATCTTCGATAAACTATGTAAATTTTTCATATTCACTGTATGTTCTTTCTCAACCTATAATCGACAGCTTCAGTCGCTCCATCACTAACGCAACACATCCTCCCTGGCGCCTTGTTCCTTTAAAAGAGGCATTTTTGTACCAAGGCAGGTGAAAAAGCAAGGAAAATGAATTAAACAAGTTTTAAGTTCCCTTTATTGTAATGTAGACTACCTTAGCTTGATGATGTCATCACCACGTTCAAGTCTTTATATCCAGAATAACAAGGTCAGATCCTTTTTACGGTTTACATTTCCTCAGAGTTAAATACTTGAGTGTGGGAATTATAGCATTGCGTACAAGGAGTGGGTAAGTTGTTGTAGTTCTGGCGATTTGAGGATAATTCTGGTTTCCGGATTCCGGTTTCCGGTTTCCGGATTCCGGATTCCGGATTCTCGTTTCCAGCCTTTAGGGCTGCCCACTCCCCACTCTTTAAATCCAGCGGTATTCTTGTGTTCATGTAAGAAGTGCACGAATCTCAATGTATATATCAAATCTTGATGTATATATATCACGAATGACGTAGATATATATTAAAGACACGGACGTTAGCAGTCATACTGTGTATGTTATCACGCATCTTGATGTGTTTAAAACTCGATGGAAAGTATCACGAATCATTTATGATTCGATGGAAAGTATCACGAATCATTTATGTGGAAACTTGATGTACATATTGCTAAAGAATCTTGATGTAAATATATCAGATATTCTTGATGTAAGTGTAGCATCGTTTAACATGTAAATATGAGCTTTAAATATGTATATGGCGAATTTTGATGTTTGTATAACAGTCTTGATGTATGTATAACAGTTTTGATGTACATGTATAAGCACTTGATATATGTATGTCATTCTTATTGTGTAAATAGCACATCTTAATGTTTTGTCCCTTTTTAACAAGCATAGGGCACACTTATGGTGAAAAGAAGTTGTGAGGGAACTTGAAAACTATCAACATGTCAGCCCAGAAGCCAATGTTTCTCGCTTCTCTTTTATTTGTTATTCTTCAGAGACTGGAATGCTGTATTTCAATACCACACAATTCAGTGCCTTCTGATTTTCTGTAGCACGTACCACAGGCAACCCAGTGTATGCTTCACGGAAGCATCTCGTTTGTTATTTTCCGTGTCGGTAAAAGTCTTGCCTGTCACTCCCCTGCTAAGTGGTGGCTTTGTGCATAGAGCCTTCTGCGCGTATTTTCTTAGGATCGAGAGGGTAGGGGGAAATGCGTAGATTTCTCTGGTGGACACAGTAGAACGATTACCTTAACCGGCAATGGCGTCGAAAGTCATGTAACGCGAATGGCGTTTTAGTGGATCTTTGAACAAAATATACCCTTATGAAGCTCATGAATGGCAGGTCAATTGGATATACAGGCGGTGGAATCTTAAAAGCGACGAGTAATGGACTTCGACAACAATCTATCGCCCGTCGAGACGAAATCAAAGTGAGCTGTATTTACCTGAAGTACATGGTAATTTGACACGATTGAGTTTCTTTCCTTCACACACGCAATGAAATAGGAAGAGGTTCTCGCCTCTAAGAGCAAATATGTTGTTTGTTTCAATAAATTTTTCGCTGGAAAAGGATTCTGTGGTATTTTCTGCCTTTGTGAATTATAATATCATGTTGTGTATTGAATTTCCGAGCTTAAGGTTGAAATGTGATATGGGAGAAGTTTTTTAGTATTGCTCTGTAAGCAGGAAGGGTTCACAGGCCTGTTGGAAGCGTGCTTGAGTTTCAACAAAATGAGCCCCAAAATCAGTGAAAACTTGTGACGCAGATGAATAATAAAGTAGCTGCCATTTCCAAAATGATGAAATTACCTGGTGATAAATAACGTCGAACGCGTCTTGGAGAGTAAATTTTGACTTTGCATAAACAAGAGTTGGGCGATTGTGATCTTTGTTTTGACTTCGCTCATTTCATTGTCAAACTTTATAACACTTGACAGAAAAAGAAACTTACAAAAACCCGGTATCTTGCCATCATTTGACACAGATGCGTCACTGTTTGGCGAGTAAACATGCCGCGGTAACTTAGTCACGGCGCCCGCTGAATTCCGGCCATGTCACTTTCGATTTGGCGATTTATTTAAACGTAGCAAAACTCTCCCAAAATGTTTGTCGCTGATCGAAACTTTTTATATTCTATATTCACGGTTCAAAATTAATGTTGTTTTCATGTCGTACATATGTTATTCTCGATCGACCGTCCTGGAGACTTCCTTCTGCTCTTTCTAAAAACTGTGTATCAATTGTTATTTACTTTTGCATCAATATTTGTTTTTGCATAAAGCAAGCTAACAAGATCTGTACCTCGCAGAGTTCGCATTTGTTAGCGTTAATAGTATTTTCGGTCCGATGCTTCTGTTTTATGAGGGGTTTATTGTTTTGGTCTCCCATCCAAAGACTAACCCCGCCGAACAGGGTTAACTTCAGTGAACTTCGGCATTACAAAGCTGTCAGATGGCTCAGCGGGCACGCTTAAACTTGTGGTGAAAAGAAGTTTATCAACATGTCAGCCCAGAAGCCAGTGTTTCTCACTTCCCATTTATTTTCTTCAATCTTCCTGGGTTCAGTACTTTGCTAGTAACCACATGTCTTCTCAGACTATTTACCCAAGACTTCTACCATGGCACTACAATGATAGACAATACCAAAACAATATCGTGCACTGTTAGAGCTACATATTACGCAAGGACAGATCTGTTTCGTCGTACGAACGTGTCAGGACCTGTGAGCCAAAGGGCCTCTTCTGGTATGACTTCTTAATGACCTTGAAAAAAATTGTTTGGAACGGTGCACGTACCACAGGCAACCCAGTGTACCTTCACGGAGGGTCTAGTTTACTTTTATTCACGTTCATTTACTTTCATATACCTTCACTAACGTCCATTTACCTTCAGCTACCTACATCTACCCTCATCCGCGTTCATTTACCTGCATCTATCTTGTTTTACTTTCATCTACCTTCATTCACGTTCATTTGCCTTATAATATACCTTCAGCTACCTCCATCTATCAGGGTGTCAAGTGACAAATGACACTGACTCCGAGAAAATAGAAAAATCGGAAAGACAGAGGCCTAAAATAGGAAAACAATAGGAAATTCTCATCCCAAAATAGGAACAAAATATGAAGCTTTCCTTGGATTATACCCTTTTAAGGGTGTCTCAATGGGAGGATAGCTTTCACGACTAAGGTGAGAAAATTTGGCTCTTCACGGATAATGGTTATTTTTTTCCCGTCACAGTTAACTTACATGAAAAACAATAAAAAACCACCCTCGTTGAAAATGAAAGTCTTTTTTTGCTTTTTGGGGTTCTCTGTGTTAGGTAGTAGGGTGTTGGTACACATTGAAAAGAGTAAGTCATAATTGGTCGTCAGAATGCAAGTTACATTTTTGTCAAGACCTCCAACTGCGGGCAAGAGAGGATAAGGTAAGAGAACGGATCCCCCATACACGGGCCAATGAGCCAGCCAGCCATTTTTAGAGAGGCACCTGATTGGCCAGTTGTAATGACGTAATGAAATGTTAAATATGCGTGGCGTTGGGAACGAGAACTGAAAATAGCTTCGCGAAACCAAAAATAGGTTTTTAAAAGCTGTGATGGGCATGGGTGTCCGTTCTTTTACCTCATCTTCTCTTCGCGGGGGGTTATTTGGGACTTGTTATGTCTTGTCAGACAAGCTTAGCGTCCACGAGAAGAGCAAAGGAGGTAAAATGGTGTCGAGTGCTCTGAAGTCTCTAAATACTTCGAAACACTCCCTATCACGATAAATGCTTTTATTTTTTTTTTACGGCTAACGGTTATTTTTTTTTGTTATTTCCACTCCTAACGGTAAACTTTTCTTGACTTCTCACGGCTAACGGTTAACCCCATTGAGACCCTCTCCTAACAAAGCCAACAACAGCTCTATTCCACAAACCAATGCCTTATTCAATATCTAACACTTACAGACAAGATGGCATGCATCCTTCATAGAAACAAGTGTTAAAACATTGTTAACGGAGGTTGCACCAACAAGGCGGCTCCATACAAAACCCTGCAACGTTGCGGGAAATGATTCGACGAATAACTCAGAAAGATGCACCGCACAGACTTGAGAACTGGAGAGGAGACTTGTCCCCTACTACATTCCACGTTTTTGGCTTTTTTCAGTGGTGTGATAGACATGAAGGTGATCCTCCAGAATTTGTCATGAATGTTACAGGAAATTTTCATAACGATCACAGAGGCGAACATGAAGTACTCATTGAAACATTTTCTGTTTTGGGTCAATGTGGGCTCAGGTATGAACATTACGTGACAAAATGTTGAGTTCATATTAGAAGAGCGAGTGAGCTCGCCTTAATCTGGTACGTTTATCATTTTATAGTTTTTTTTTGGGCCATCTTCATCCACAGCACCCCCCAGGCTGGCATCATTAAGCCGGAATGTGGGAAAAGGCAACCCTTTGAAAGAAAACAGACTGAGGTGAGAGATGGTTACATGCAGACTGGGACGCCTAAAATGCTCTGTTGTAAACATGGCGGTTCACGAGTGAAGTTGTCTCTCTGGCCTTTCTGTGGACGAATTCCAGAACCTACCGATACAATTTGGGTAAGTTCTGAAAG
>OX421445.1:1670723-1678223 GCA_949126865.1 Montipora capitata | reverse complement strand
TCCTTAAAGCTCACAAAAAAAAAACTTTGAAAACCGATGGTCTCGCGTTTGAAGAAAATAAACCACAGAAAGTTTTCGCAGCTGCTGGCACTGCTCATTTATAAATATGAGTGGTGACCAAGGAGGTTTTACCTTTCGGGAAATAGTTACAGGTGTTTAGTAAGTCCTCCAATCTCAATGCTCCCCTCATTTGCGTCTTGAGGAAAAAGACCTCTCGCGGAAAAACAAACAACAAACAAACACTATTTTTCTCTTGACCAAGGGAGAGAGACAGCCCGACACCTCAAATGACCACATATCAGTGAAACGTACTGCTGGCAATAAATATTTTAAATGTGTTTCCATTACAGGATAACACTTTTATTTCAATATGAACATTTGAAAGTACATGTTAAATTACTGGTTGGGTTTTTGTTTAATACTAAAATTAAAAATTGGTTCAGCCGCTTTATTTTCCCTGCAAATATTGGTCAATTAAAAGAATAAAAAGCTCTTCGTGTTTTGTATCCCTAAAATCAAACAATAAAAACCTCTTCGCATCCACCTTTTTCCGAATTTAAAGTACAGAAAATATTGTCCGAAATTTACCCCAGGGCACCATGGACTACAAATATCTTAAAGCATAAAATGAGAAAAATTTAATCTCGATTAAATCCAAGAGGGAATTGTTTTTTCCACCACAAAAACCACAGTTATTTCTGATCAACTGCCCTAACAGTATTTAATAGACTTAAACCTAAGAGGTAACATGAGTGAGGCAAAATTTAAAAGGAGATATATTTACCGAATTATACATACAGTCTGAAGGGAAACAACTTTAATTGGCTTTAAAAAATTGAAAAATGCAAAGATTTGAATGAATGCTTATTAGAGAATAATTGAATGGTAAAGTAGCAACAAGGAAGTGATGCAACAAAATGTTGCAAAATGACATTTATACGACTCCTTTCCCTGTACTGTGATGTGCAGTTACTTGAGATTTTGCCGTGCTCTGTTCCAAGATGAAAACTTCTACTTGTTTTGTCATTGAAATTTCTTGTTTATATTTTAAAACAAGGAATCTTAATTATCAGTGTCAAAGATGCAGCAAGAAGGAAGCGAACAATGAAAGGTGATCAGAAGAGAGAAATTTATTTGGTAATCCACCAAGATACCAAATATCTTCCTCAGGTAAAAGTTCAAGATTCCCTGTCAGCTGCAAAGGACCATGCAGTGTCCTACATCTGTGGCAGTGTTGTCGTATTCCAGGTGAAACAAACATATAGTCCACCGTAGTGCATGTTCTATCATGAAATGTAGTCACCGCTGGGCGGCCACTTCTGAGGGTATGTCTGTACACACTATAGAAATGAAAGGCATGCCGCTGAAATGTACAAGAATCATACAAGTCTCTTTCAGATGAGTTTACCGTCAATTCGCAGCTGTTTTCTTCCCCATCCTGAAATTTATCTTTACTGTTCGCAGAACTCGATGGCTCTCCAGTGATGCTATATTCCTTTGAGGAAGAGGACATGAAATTTGCTGCGTGACGCTGAATAGAAACGGAAGAATCAGTTGATAGCTCCCAAGACTCAGAGCTCATAATGTCACTTTCCACTTCTTTATCTTTTAACTGATCAACTTGAACTTTGCTACAAGTACTCTGTAGATGCTGAAATTGACTTGAAACGGCTGCCTGGACAAAGAAATCCTTCGTTTTGGCACTGTTTTCAAAGGAAGCTGATGGCTGTAAATTCACTTGGTGCTGATCCACAGAATCAATGCAAAAATCAGAGGAATCTTCATTTCTTTTGCAGCAAAAACTGTCAATTCCCAGCTCCCAAGGAATGATATTCCTTGTTATTGGCTGTGAATAATATGTATGAAAATGGCCCTGTCCAGACAAGTTCTCACGGAACATTCCATTATAATCTAAGCATCCCCGTGCAACAAAGTTATAAATTTGAGAATACGGAGTGCTGTTAAAGTCTCCACAGCATATTATAGGATGATGATGACGACCATCTCCATCTTCAGAAGGAGAAATCCTTGCTATTTCATTGATTTCTGCAAATAACCATGCTAGTTGTGCAAGCTTAATATCTCCTCTTTTCATGTTGAAAAGTAGGTGTGTGTTGGACACGCAAATTAGGTTATTTGAGTGACGCGATGAACGGTTTCTTGCCTTAGGCTCTAACAGCACCACAATGGCTACATTATCACGATCCATAAGCTCTACACCTGGTTTTCTGAAGGAAACAAGCTGAGATTTCACCAGAGTAAACCTTGAGTTTCTAAAGAAAGTAGCACAGCCATCCGCTTTATCTCCAGTTCTCTTCATGTAAATTCCAGCATAACCTAAATCAAAATGAAGGCTTATTTTTAATAAGTTATAAACCACAATAAATATTATTTGTAAACCGGCGGCGATCAATAATGATTCTTTTATCCTTGTGCTATTTCTTTGAATCCCAACTAGCCTTTTTAGCACGGACGAAAAAAGACTTTGAAAGTGAGGCTTGTTGGTCTAATTAGCTGAAAGAAAAGGGAATATTACAAGTATACTAGTGGCCAATTTTTCTTGATCGTTCCGCTGATATCAAGCACCTGTGGACATGCCATCTTGCTAAACAGGTTGTTCTTCTTCACTGTGTCCTCAGGGGTTTAATAGCTTGGATGCATTGTTGTCTTCTATCAACCAAAGTCCCATATTGGTTTTGCATTTTCATTTTCAAGCACTAGTTCTCTTTGCCATTTCTCAACGTATCTTGAGTAGCAGCATTGATATAACAACAAAAGTAATAACTATTACTAAATTTTCAACCTCGGTTAATGCATTTCTCGTGCTGATTGAATCACTCAATCTCCGTTATCAGCTCATATACCTTAGTTTGATCTTATATGGCAAATGATTGAGCTAAGCGTTGCAAAGTTAAAATTATTTTCGCAGGAAAGCGAAATTTCTCTCTGAATAAAGCAAAAAAAAAACCCTTTTTTGTGAAAAGAGTGGAACAATTTCGACGTTTAGAAGTACGCGAAAAGGTTATGAATTGTTTTTGTGATGAGCCTGTGGCTGTCTGACCACAAGGTAAGTTTTTTGCGATTTCGCTCAGATTTTCTTGCTTTTTCGCTCCGCATATTTTGTACTTCCAAACTTTTGGAGTTTAAGGAATTTAATAAAACAATTATTCCATTCGTGCTTGTTGGATATGAGACTGGTTATAGCCAACGCATATTCAACGGGCGCTCATGGAATAATTGTTAACTATTATCTTCTTGAATACACACAGTAAGAGTGCATTTATTGTGCATGTACCAACTGTCAAATCACAACAAGGATCTTCGAAAGAAAGTACTGGTACTTTCCTTTTGAGCAAAGCAGATTTCTGGAGGACACAGATGTTGCAGTTAATGTCAAGGTGGTCTAAATAGCTTTTAGATTCATTGGAACTAAGCCCAATGCTCCATTACAATAATAATTTGGTATCATTTTCACCTTAGATAAAGGGAACCCCCAACATCCTCACAACCGGTTTGCGACATCAATCAACGTCCATTTACACTAAGTATACCTTCTTTTGCGAGCTTGGGTTCAAACCACTCTTCATAGTGACAACTCTCCACTTCTTGAAGACATATAACCTATGAAAAGTTAAAACACTGGATTGCACAAAGTGTTGTCTAACAAACAACGCCAAAAAGTTCTTAAAATCCACAAGAAACTAGAAAACAACTGAAAACCACGGTGTTTCGAAGTTACATAACATAATTATCAAGTCAGGAAATAAAATGAATACTAAGATTCTGCGAATAATTTCTAACAGTTCTAAGGTATGTGGTAATGTAAGCCTTAGGGAAAAAGTCACTCAAACAGCTTGGCACAATTATTGAGTGTGATTGTGTGCTCAAGGAAGACTTAATTTCCTTAATGGACAACATTTCATAGACCAGAAAATCATGCTTAGTTATGCATTTCTTTAGTTCGGGCACACAGTGATAACAATAGGGGTGACAGGCCTACTGTACACAACTTCTATTGACGTGTTTTAGCCAGCTTAGAGTTTGGCTCGAATGAGAATGTCTTTTAAGGATCTGCCCCTTTTGTACGTAACGCGCGGGGGATCTTGAAATATTTCGCTAAGTTGCGGTTGCTGTTGGATAAAATGCCATTTTTGCATGAGTATTTGTTTAAGATTAGGCACCGTTGAGCGGTATTGTGTGACGAACGACAAAGTTTACTAATCTTCTTTGCATTTCTGTAGGAGGGCAAGTTTCCTGTTCTCAAATTTGATGTCTGAGAGTGTTGCCCTGGGTATCCTCGTTCGATAAGATGTGCTCTAAAATGCAAGATTTTAGATTTGAATTCCTTTTCAGCGGAGTTTGTTCGGGGAAGTCTAAGTGCTTCGCCCTTGATGAAGCCCTTTTTTTACCACTTAGAGGTGGCAACTTGAGAAATGTGTGTACTGAAACCTACTCAGTAGGTTTGAAATGCGCTTCTTTACAAAATGCAGATTCATTTGTGGATGGTTCGCCTTTGAAAACGTTTGTGTCAATGAACGTTTTTCCTTCCCGCTCGTTCTTTGTCCTGTTTGGAGCGCTCGTCCCTCCATGTCTGCGAGGTTGTACCTAAATAAGTCGCCATGGTCTGAAAGTAACGCTTCAATCTCCATTTGGGCATCTCCTTCTTTGGGGGTTGTTGGGACTGCTACAAGTCAGTCTTCAGGTAGAAGACTCATGGCCGTATTTCTCAGGCAAGACCGTGGTTTCGATCCCTCGGGATCTCGTCAGTTGCCGATAAAGGAAAGCGATAGAGACCAATGTTCGGTATCACTCAGGCAAATGGCAAGTTATTTTAGTTTTAATACTCAAACTGCGGATCGAAAATCCTGCAATTTTATTGGTTGGTTTGTCACTCGCGAAAAGTGAGCTCCTATTGTACATAGCCTGTTCCAGGCTCCCAGATAGTCGGGAAAACGAAAACAACTGCGTGGGAAAAGCGAGTGGGGGCTTGGGCACGCATTTTTTCTCTTTCCCTATCATCTGGGAGCCTGCAACAGGCTATATTGTACACAGCTTGATGCTGTGTTTCTTCTTGAGCCTAAAATGATCTATTTACAGCACGTAGTGTTCTTTTCTAGATTGATAGTGTTTTTGATGGAATAGCGCTGTTGTTTGCTGTAAGATAGACAAGCATGAAAGGTTGGCTCCCGGAATTTAAACGCGTATTCTGTTCTTTCTTGTGCAGTTTCAAGTGTAACTATTGTACACCCAATTGTTCACATGCTATAATGAGATTTGCGCAAAGTAAGTACTCGCACGTGATAGGACAGGGCCTGCCTGGTAAAAATCACAGCGATAACAATGGGGGTGACAGGCCTACACAACTCCTATCCACGTGTTTTACACGTGGATAAGAGTTGTGTAGGCCTGTCACCCCCATTGTTATCCAAATGGGATTCTTTACACTTAATGTACAAAGTTACGTTGGCAACATTAGCACATAAGATCTTTTATGATTGCACTCCTCCTTCTATGGGGTGTACATTGTGTCTTACGAAATAAGAATACGGTAGTAGTGCCTCGCTTTAACACATATTTCATGAAAAATTCAGCAACATTCAGAGCATCTATGGCGTGGAACCTTCTTACTCCGGATCTTGCAAAGACATCCAACGTTAAGAATTACACTAGAATGGTCTCTAAATCTGACAATCTCAATAATTTCTAACTTTCACGTAGAATCTCCACAAACAATGATCCACAACAATAACGATTTTAATTTTTTCATATTATTAAGACGATTTCAATATACTATATTGCTTAAGTTTTAGTTAGCTTAAATGCACAACCCCATAAGCAGCAACGCTTTAAGCACGATCGTGTTGAAATAAAAGTTATTGTATCACTATTGTACTTGAAAAATACCCCAAGCAAAGGCTTGGATCTTAGTTCCCCTCCCCCCACCCCCACCGTCTGTTTGGTCGGCAGTGTAAGACTTTGTTGCCAACTCCCGAAGTCTCCTTAAACCTCGTATTAGTCTCCTCAACAATTCTGCAAAGCTAAGCTCCCAGAAAGCGCGTCAGCGGAGATTTTACAACCGCGGAATGTGTCATTTCCAGCCCGTAAAACCCGGAGAGTCTGTCAGAGTCAATTGCCTCCTGACACTCTGAAGCAAGGGGAATGTCTTGGAAGTTGGAAGTTGCTCCCAGAACATATGAAGTTCGTGCTGATGGAGAAGTTCGTCACCAGTTTCGAGAGGATATTATGGCCACCAAAGAACCACAGGATACCCAGGCACTAGAGAATTCAAATCAGTCATTGAGTCCGAAGATGTTCATATTACTTGACCATCCCCTGCTTGCGGACATCTTACCTAAACACTCCAAAGCATGCACTGAAGCAGAGTCCTGTCCTGTTGCTGATCATGCATGTCCGCTCTTAAGGAGATCCGTTAGACAGAGAAGGTGCTCACAGCGATTCAAGGACTTTATTTTGTCCTGACTGCATTGTGCGCTTAGAGAGGCCGGCTTGTGTACTGTGTTACGGCAGTCATGATTCACTGTCTGCCATTCATTTGCTTTTGTGTTTTATTTCTTTATTTCACGTTTTTGTGATCTTTTTTTTTTTGGTTGAGGGAAGATATGTCTATGCTTATTATGCAGTTGTAATTATCTCGTAATTATGTTGTTGGGAAGGGAAGAAGTGTTGATGCGTATTATGCTGTTGTAACCACTGTATTAACGCTTTAAGGTCTTGTCATAAGTTCGATAATATCAAATTTCTGAAAATGTTTTTTTTTGCAGAAATATAAACATGATGACGTAGAGTATGAATGTGTAATATATAGATTTAGCCAAGCCTAAAAGCAGAGCTCCCGGGTTATTTATTCTTACAGTAAGTTAACCTGGCTTGAGCCTACAATCCAATCGAAACCCAGTCCCTCGTCAGCGGTCAACTTGAAAAAAAAAAAAACCACTGACCTTGACCTCTAAATTTGAGCCTGCAATATGGTCACGTAATACAGGTAACATTGGCATTCAGGGAGGGGTGGATGCACCGGCGTAAGGTCGTCCAGTGACCAAAACCAAATTTTCTTGTGTAGTGGGTTAACATATTATTTTCCTACCAATGGAGCTCTGCTAAAAGGATTTATGTCCATCCAATTTTCAAAAGCCCCTCAAAGCATGTTTGCAGTGTCGCAGCAATAACATGACTAATGAGCATAAAGACTTTACTTGGCTTTTTCTTCTCTTTAGAACATTGCCCAAGAGTCGCCAATTTTTAATCTTAATGTTACATGTTGTATGTCATCCATTTATCACTGTTAGCAAGACATTTTATGATAGCAAGCTCAAAATCTTCACAGGCAAAGGTTGCATCAACTTGTGTGCCACCTACACAAAGATGGAGGGACATGCAAGGAATGGAACCCTACAGCACCCAACAGCCAACTGATTGCACAGTAGAGAAGGTATTATCAATCACAAGAAGATCTTGACAACAAGATATGCACAGAATCAC
>OX421445.1:1625723-1665723 GCA_949126865.1 Montipora capitata | reverse complement strand
TTCTGTCAAAAGTAACAGAGAAAGCAGTTTTTGACCAATTACATAGTCACCTGGCTGAGAATGATTTGTACTCCCTACTGCAGTCCGCATACAGAAAGCAACACAGCACGGAAACGGCACTTTTAAAAGTTGTAAATGACATCTTCCATAACATGAATCGTAGACATATTACATTATTAGTCCTGCTTGACTTAAGCGCAGCATTCGACACAGTAGACCACAAGATCTTACTACAGAGACTTGAAACATCATTTGGAATTACAGATTCTGCGCTAATGTGGTTTAAGTCATATCTGTCGGATCGTTCGCAACATGTTATCGTAGACGGTGCATACTCTGATAGCACTGGATTATCTCATGGAGTACCGCAGGGGTCCTGTTTAGGGCCGCTGCTGTTTACCATCTATGCTAGCAAGCTCTTTGAGGTGGTCAAAACCAGCTTACCAATTGCACATGCTTATGCAGATGACTGTCAGCTGTACTTGTCTTTTAAGCCAGACAGTGGGTTAAGTGAGATAGAAGCTATAACATCGATGGAGCGTTGTATCAAAGCAGTCAGAGCATGGATGTTAAAAGATAAACTTAAACTGAATGAACAAAAACGGAATTCTTGGTAATAGGGACGCGACAACAACTAGACAAAGTATCCCTTGATGAAATGACAATTGGAAATTCTAAAGTTAAAACAACTACTACAGCGAGGAGCCTTGGAGTATGGTCCGATCGTAACATGAAATTTGATACCAATATAACGAAAATGTGCGCTATGGGACATTTCTATCTATACAATATAAGGAGAATAAGGAAGCATCTCACATATGAGTCAGCTCGTACACTAACACAGGCAACGATAATAGCCCGATTGGATTATTGTAACAGTCTTCTTTATGGATGCTCTGATGGTCAAATTAAAATGCTTCAGCGCTTGCAAAATATGGCTGCTAGACTTATATGTAATTCTACACGTTTTTGTCGTATTACGCCGTTGATGTTCAAACTACACTGGCTACCAGTCAAACTAAGAATTAAATACAAAATTTTATTGATGACTTTCAAGGCAATACATGGACTATCACCTGATTACATAAAAAGTCTAGTTCAAGTCAAGAAGAAATCACTATACAATCTCCGATCTAATGATGAAGTTTTATTGGCTCCACCAACTTTTAAATCAAGCAAGACAACAGGAGACAGAGCTTTTCAAGTGGCAGCACCCTTTGAATGGAACAAACTTCCAAAATCACTTAGATTAGAGAACGATTTAAAATCTTTCAAAACAAAACTTAAGACATTTTTATTTCAAAAAGCTTATTATTAATTTTTTAACTGTAAATATAATCATACAACTGTAAATATAACTGT
The DNA here is from genome assembly GCA_949126865.1 of Montipora capitata. Lineage (NCBI taxonomy): Eukaryota > Metazoa > Cnidaria > Anthozoa > Scleractinia > Acroporidae > Montipora > Montipora capitata. Next base: position 1,664,361 of record OX421445.1, on the reverse strand, counting down.
AACTGTAACTGTAAAATACAACTGTAAATATAATCATAATTAGTCATAATTTTTAAACATTGTAAATAACCTTATTGTTAATTTTAAGCGCCTGAGATCATTTACCTATGCATGGTTGTCAAAATAAGCCGGCAACCGGCGCATTTCACCGGCTATTTTGAATACTGCGCCGGTTACTCCGAATGTTAGGAGGTCAGTTCTGAGCGTGATATTGGAGAAATAAAATGGAAATAGCCGCCTACTTTTTGGATGGAACCTCCTACTCAAAAACCTACTGACAACCCTGCTATGGATCATGCGCTATATAAGTACTTAATTTGATTTGATTTGATTTTGATTTGAAAATGTGTGATTAGCAATCCCGCTCCTCACCCCAGTCCAGTAACTGAAAGGAATGTTGGTCATCTTGCATACGTGCAAACTCACCTATGTTCTGAGAAATCGCCTACAGCTGTATATAGGCGAGTTGGTCAACCATAGTAGGCGAGTTTGCTACTAATGAACTTAACTGAACAAATTGGAGGCACATTTCGACTAAGGCTGTCCTAGTGTCTGTGATACTGGTGCTCCAAACAGATACCAGCTGAGCAAATGAAAAATAAGTTTGTTGAAATTTCCAGCAAAGTCGCCAATTGGCCAACAAATGGTTAAAAACAGAACCTATTTGAAAAACCTTTCGACGCTAAAGTTGAACTATCAAATGTATAATAGCCGGTATCTTCTATCAAATTTCAAAGATCAGCAACTGACTGAAATTCATTCATTATGGGAGATGTGCTCAGTAGACCTAATGGTAGTGCACTACAAACTATGAACCAGGTTGTAAGAGTGTAAGTCTTCAATCCTTCCAAGTTTAGTATTTTACTAGTAACCACATGTCTTGTGCTGCACAGCGGTGCTTTGTTACTGGATGCAAGTTGGACTGCAGCTCCTGGGATCTTTCTCTTTGTAGTCGGGTCGGCTTGTGGTCTGCCACTGGACGAGTTTGGACCTCCACAAGTCAAGCGTCTCAATGCAACAACTGGATTAAGACATCGCTAACCGATGTTATTAGTTCGAATTGTTTAATTTCCCTATCAAAATAGTCCACTATAATTATTTTTGAAATGATGTTTTCTCTAACGTTGATTAAAGTTATATGGCATTGGTGAACTCAGTCGCTGCTCTAATTTCCGTGTTCTAGTTTGAGTTTGAGTTTGAGTGAGGCTCCAGCACTTGGCTTAGTAGCCTGAGTTCTGGCTGTTATACACAATAATTGTGGTCTTCTTCACACAGAAGCCCTTCAAGCTAATCCTGCCAAGCTGACCACATGCTGGAAAGGTCAGACCACAACACCGGGAACTCTGTGCCCTACTCTTTATGAATAGTGTGTGGGATCTTAAACGTCCCACAGAGTTAATGAACAAGGGCTGTGAGACAGGACCTCCGACTTATTGTCCTTATCCGAGAAGACTTGAAAGTCTAACCATTTGCAGATGTAGTTACAATGGTAGCACTTTCTCCTCAGTTATTTAAAGTCCCTGAGTGTTGGTCTGGCCGGAGTTGAACTCAACCGACCCACCGGTGCGCGGTGTCATAGTCGAAGGATATTAGCTGTTCTAATCTTTTAACAAGTAAAGAAATAATGTTGTTATACCTCCCAACTCAAATACGTTTTCCGATTGGAGGAGAACGTGTCACGTGTCATGGGTCAAATCTCACTAACTCCCTAGGGAAACAACGACTTGAACTTTTGACTCGCACGTGATCAGGTCATGCACCTTTGAAACAGCGGCAAATTTGTATGCCAACCGCGTCAAGCAAATAATTTTTGTGCAGTCATGGCAGCTAAACGGTTTCAAACAACAAAAACTGAAGAAGAAATTGAACAGCTTCTACGCAACAAAAGCTCGAAGTCTACTAACAAGGCCACCGACAATACCGTGAGAACGTTGAGAGACTTCTGCAAAGAGAAAAAATTTGGACGAAAGCTTCCAAGAACTGAGGAAAACAGTTCTATTTTGAGTTGGGATGTATAACAAAACACTTAATGACTGGCCCCACGGGAAACAGTGAGTTTTGTTTCCCCTCAGCCATCAAAAATCACTGTTTCCCTTGGGGCCAGTCATTAAGTGCTTATTTTCCTTAAGTCGCCTACGTTACACTTTTAATGAGAAAACAAGTAAACGTTGAGTTAAGACGCCTATGCCAGTAGCGAACTCGCCTACTATGATTGACCAACTCGCCTACGTAGACGAGTTCTCAGAATGTAGGCAAGTTTCCCCGAGGGCGAGTTTGCACGTAGACGAGATGACCAGCTACCCACGAAATGAAATCCACATAAAGTGCTCAGTGTTTTGCCGGGGATGCCCATATCCCCGCCCTTATCACTAGCGTTACCCTGGCAAAACGCGGGGATGTCCTGTAACACCGGCGCCCTGATATAAGATTTTTGTCTTTGTTTTAAGCAAAGTAAATAATCTAATCTCTTATTTTCATTCACACCCAAATTCGCAGCGTACAAGAGAAAAATCTTACACATTTGGTTTGAATTCAAGATCTACCTTGATAACTTTGGTTGTGCGAGTCATCTCTCGTTTTCCAAGCCTCTTCACGTATCGGTTCTTCTGGTCCAGCCATCGTTGGTTTATCATCTTCCGAAAACTTGCACTTTTTTGCTGCACGACTGAGGAAGGGTGTCACTGATTTCATCACACTTATTGTTCTTACCAGGCCCTTCGGTTTTCCGTCATGTAAGACCAGTCAACAAGTACATGGCGGATATGAGGTTCTTTGACACTATACGTACTTGTACATGGAGCTTATTACACACAGGCTCTTCTCTCTCTCTTTCTCTTCGACGGAAGGTTTCGTTTTCATTTTCTTGTGCTCTTTTTAATGATTCGTCTGAAATTATGTTCCACACAAGCACACAGAGGAAACACTGGACGTTTTCAAGTGAACTTGAATTAAATGGCTTGCGTGAGGAAGTAAACAAGGCTTACATTGAGCGTTTTCGGGAGAGTCTTCCCGCCAAGAAAGATGTACAATTTTTAACCGTGGAAGAAGAATCTGTTATAATTGAATACTATCAAATTGTGTTGACTGAAGTCTGTGACAAATTTAGGCCTCCCGTACCAAGTGCCGTGGCAGCAACAGCCGTGGCTTATTTGAAACGATTTTACTTGAGAGCTTCAGTGATGGATCATCCTCCCAGAGAGATGTTTTTGGTCTGTTTGTACATGGCCTGTAAAGTGGAAGAATACAACATTTCAGTAGATCGCTTTGTGGAAATTCTTCCAGCAGACAGAAGGGAAAAGACCAAGGACTTTATTCTTGCTCATGAACTGCTACTAATGCAACGTTTAAGCTTTCATTTGACAGTTCACAATCCTTACAGACCCATGGAAGGATTTATTATTGATATCAAAACAAGGTGTCCCAATTTAGGAGATCCGGAGAATTGGCGTCCTTTGGCGGAGGAATTTCTTCGCAAAGCGCTCATGACTGACGTTTCCTTGCTTTATGCGCCATCACAGGTTGCTTTGGCAGCGCTTTTTTACGCGTCAAAAGGGCCTGTAGCTTCCTATATTGGTGATAATCTTGGAGAGCATCATCAACATGTTCTCAGCCAAATTGAGATCATAGTCTCACGTGTAACGGATCAAGCTAGGCCAGCAATAAATAAAGAGCAAGTGAAGAATTTGGAACAGAAGCTTAAAAGCTGTCGAAACCCTGAAAACAATCCAGATAACAAACTGTTTAAGAAAAAGAGAGCAGACAAAGAAAAGCCAATGGACATGGATTGATTTTGTCCCCCTTATTAATCTTGAATTGTCAGACCTACTTCCTTAGATAGAATGCTCTTTAGCCCCAGCTCAAATACTGGCAATGCATTGGACGTTCAACTCTGGCTAAGGGGTACAACTTTAACCCATTGACTCCTGAACCACTCGCACTGACAAGTAAAATCGTCTGGTGTTAGACAGGGTAAAATCTATCAAGTCTCTATCCTAGGAGTCTGGGTTAATTAAATTCAAATTTCGTTATTTTGGCATGTGCCTCATCATGTTTTGTATCACCAGGCAAAGCAGAGTAAATAAATGAATAAACAACCGGTGAATGGAACAAAATTAATATCTTCCAAACTGAGACATTAAGTCAGTGCACTTTCTGTATGGTTCTTGTTGAAACTTAGTCTATATTTGCTATTAAGTGTGAATTGCTTTATACAAAATTAATTGTTTTCTCTGTTCGCCCATCAAGAAGCCTGCTTTATGATCAGCTACAGCCTTACCCATTCTCAAGCACTAGAATACACAGTGGTTTCCCTAAAGTGCTCAAGGAATAGCTCTCTTTGCATGAAACAAACAAGTGAACGGTAACTAAGAGTCTTGAAATCAAGAATAATAAATTCTTTTTCAATCTTCAAGAAAGGCATGCTGGTGTGAGAGTGAATTTTCAATAGAATGATTGAAATAACCATGTCAGGTTGCTTTATCTCGTTCAAAAAAAGGACCTGAGTTGGAGAGAGATTGAAGCCCACCTTTATAGCAACAGTAGACTATGCTGGGGGGAACCTAAGTATGCTTTTTACAAGTCTCGATAAATGCATGAGTCAGGTGATGTGGTGTGTAGCCACTAATTTTATGACAGGAGGCTATGCACTGAACGACTTTAATTTCAGAAAAGAGTTACAACAACCCAATCCCAATCCTTCAGCCTGCAGTTCTGCATATGTAGGCATGTATCCATGATAACAAGCCAGATAATGGCATAATTTGCTAAGCAAGCAAACCAAAGCGGAACACTGGGGTACAAATCTTCCTCACATCTTTATGTTCATTACAATTTAATGTCAGTATTTACAGATACAAATTTTAAAAGATGTGAAGTGAGCCGAATTACGGTCGTTTTGCCAATTGTCAATTCGCCAATGCCTAGTAGCTCTTTGTCGTAGAAAAAAAAACGGATTGGGTGTTGCAACCTAACAGTGACTTATTATCTCGATTAGTCTGCACTTATTTAATAAGGAAGTTGATTTATTTTGTTCTTCTATTATTAACTTGGTTTCCTAAGGTTGTTTTGGCCGAGGATGACTTTAGGGTTGAGCTCTGACCGTCAGTTTAATGCTCTCATGGCCTGCTGAATACATACCAAAGTCCAACTCCCGGCTTTCTCGCGACGGAGCTGTTCTCACTGACAGGGAGAAGGTTAGAGAAGGGGTGAAGGCGAGTCACCGGCGCCTGTAAACCGGTTGCTCACAGGTAGATTGGGCTCTCTAGCCCTGGAGGGCCGTCCATCTAGGGAAAGGAAAACCTCAATTTCAGCCCCCGCTGCGTTGTGGGTGACCTGTTCACAGGAAAGGTTTCAGGCGGTAAACCTCGAGAAAAAATCCGGAGATGGAGTCCCAATAGCGGCTTATCGTTGTATTCAGCGGCGTTCCGGCTACTCCTACGGCGGCGCTGGAACCATGTGTATTGGCGTTTACTTTTCCAGTGAATCATTTCAGCGACATGGAGAGGGGGGGAGTGGGGTGGGGCGAGGGGGTCTCCTGGGAATCTTCTGCATGGGTAACAGCTTATCTTCCAGGCTTTGTACCCTGAAATGAGGGTGTATCTCCACAGTCTCTCAACGGATGCCTACCTATTAGTAACATGTGCTCAATCCGTTTTCGAACTTCAAAACTACTCCGTTCAACAAACAAACAGTAGCGTTACCTGTTTGTTGTGGTACTGGAGTTAAGTCATCCAACGGTGGTGAGCAAAGTTCTTTCTCAAATGACGTCACGGTGGAATATCAAACCGTTCAGTCGCTTCGTTGTGCAACCGAACCGTTTGCAAAACGACCGGTTACCACACTTGTACCAGTGAGCCATAAGGACGGGCTTTTAAAGAGTCAATGACCCGATACAAGACAGACCATCTCGTAAAAAAACAACTAATATTTATAAAACGGGCTATTATAATAAATAAATAAATAAATAAATAAATAAAGATACTAAGAACGTAATAGTAATAATACAAACTCCCTAGCTCCTTCCTTAAGCTACCAATCGAGTTGTTTCCTAACGAACAGGCAATAGCAAAATGTTCCACATGTATAGGATCCTATTGAATAAGCTGAACTTGAGTGTATTAGTTCTGGAATTAATTCGTTTTAGGAATATCTTCATCTTTTCTCCTTAAATAATACCAATCAGAGTCCGAGAAAAACTGTACGTATGCCGATAATAGCCGTTTAGAGGCCTTATACAGGAATAATACATCAATTAGAAATCTCCTTTGTTAATCGTCAATATCTCCAACTTACCGAGACGGAATTTTATCGTTTTGAAGATACCTTCTAGGTTTTGTGTTATTTTTGTATCAGTCTCAGAGAAAGCTCTGTTTAAGAAAGTCACATCTATCTTTGGCGGTTACCGAGTGATGTCATAGAGTCCTGGAGAAAAATTGGTATCGTTCCAAAACGGTTTATATACACAACACACAAATTTTGCCAAAAGGACCTTACCTTTTGTGCTTCAATCTATTGGGTTATTTGAGACTTTCATCGTTGTCTTTGCAATGACAGAGGAAGATGATCGAGGAAGGGAGTACTTGATAAAATTTCTAGCCCTAGGAGATTCAGGAGTGGGTAAGACGAGCCTATTGTACCAATATACCGATGGACATTTTAACCCGCGATTTGTGCCAACAATTGGGATTGATTTTAGGGAGAAACGAGTGGTATGTATAACAAATGTTTCATTAGACATTTAGCAGAACAATCACAACTTAAAATGCTCGACGACAGACTGAAACATTAAACATTTCTGGAAGAGTGTGCCGCTCAGTCAACTCAAATTCTATGCCTTAGTCACAGCCGTCCTTTTTTCTATCTGCTTTAATCATCTAGAAACCGTGTCGCTTTGTCACTTCCTTGTCTTTCCACATTTTTTCGCTAGCCCCGCGAATAAAGAAAAATAAATTAAATACTGACCGGGCATTTTAACAGGTACCTGTTGAACCCGGGATCTCACCGAGTCCTTACTTTACATGTGTGACAGAGTGAGCCACACACATGGAACCATCATTTAAGTTAACTTGAGCAATTTTAATATTTATTGAACGTTAGCAAAGTACAAGATGCCCCAAGCGATACTACCCTTTCGCTTCACCATAAGCGGATCGAAAACTAAAATAAGTAGTTTTGACATTTCTGAGGAGAGTTCTATATTTGGAAAGGACATCCGACTTACTACATATCTTAACAGTTGAACGAAAATGTAGAAATTAGTTAGGTAGTTTATTGTGAAATAGAAAACCTCCATCAGAAAGTCTCGAACCATGAAATCACGTGAACTTTGAGAACGTGGAGTTCGGGGATATACTAATTCTATTAAAAGAAATAGTAATTACCTATCATGCACTGACTGAAACACAAAGCAAGGTCATAAGCATATAAGAGGGAGTGGACGGCTTAGTCGGTGTACATTCTGTTTACGTATACTGTTACTCGTTTTTGTATGTCGGCAGTGATATTTTCATTTAAGTGTAGGTACAATTTAGAGTTGTTAAGTTGTCTGTTGCATTCGTCAATGTACCAGGACCTACCGCAACTCTTGTCTGCTGGTTTATTACACTGTCTAGTCGTTGTTTAAGTTGGCGTATTGCCTGTTGTTCTCAGGTGGTAAGATTGTCACGAATAGGTTTAGGTTTACACGTAGTGATGTCAAGTTTAACAGCGTTTAAAAGTGTATTCAGGGCCTGTTCTCTGTTAGTAGGTGGGTTCCAAGTACTTTTATTATGGAAAGGGTTATCTCGTTTGTTCACGTTAGTTTATTGTTTACGGTCACTTCCATTATTTTTCCGTTACTCTTAGAATTTGAATTCAAATTTGTTTTAACTACCATATTTTACACATCTTTTCCAGTATTACGTCAACATCCATTACTATATATATTTATATAATAACCAAATCAATGCGCGCTGTGATTGGTCAATCAGCTATGTTTTATTGTGCCAGTAAACTCATGGAAAAATCGCGGGTCTTCTGAATTATTATATATATAAAAGCAATAGACCACAGGTTTCTATGGTTTACAGGCATGATAAACCACTTGGGATGTTGGAAGAACACTCGAAGAATTCGTAAATCACGAGCCCCAGTCGCCTGGGGCTCGTGATTTACGAATTCTTCGAGTGTTCTTCCAACATCCCAAGTGGTTTATCATACCTATAAACCATAGAAACCTGTGGCCTATTGCTTACATATATATATATATATACAAAAAAACAATCCAATGTTAACTCTCATTGTACTTGAAGAAGGCTGGTTTGGCCAGCCGAAATATAGTACACCACTAAAATCAAATCTACGTTGTATCGGCTCTTGCTCAAAATACTTTAAACGCATTCAACATCGATTCAACGTATTTCAACACGGTAAAATATGAAAATGTTACACTGGTTAAAAAATATGTGTAACATGTTCATATTTTACCATGGAACGACCTGGTTACAAATCAGTTTTTTAAAATCTTTCAACACGGTTGAAAGGGGTGGCAACCGGTTTGGACAATGCGGATCATGCAGGGCCGTAGCCAGTATAAGGCAAACCGAGGCACTTGCCATAGTCATTTTTTTGTGATTTTTCAAAATAAAGCGTGATTCCAGCATTCTCTTTAAAATGTACTCATCATAAACACCTACGAAGAGAATTTAACCATGGACATTGCCTCAGTCATAATTTTTTTCTGGCTACGGCCCTGACATGTGAAGCAAATGTTGAAGCCATGCCGGGCCTTTATTTTACTTCTTCTCGGCGAAAAGATACAGGTGTATTCTCTAGGTGGGGTTCGTGCGCTCTCATGTAGTCCATTCGTTCCCGATTTTCTCCACAACTGTGAATAGAGGGTGGAAAGATTTTCGTTTCCAATTCAAAAAATTGATTTATTTATATTCATTCATTTTTCGTCTTTCTCTATCTATAATGGAGATGTTTTTGAGGAATAAAACAATAATTCGGTTATCAAATCGGGGCGGATCTAGGGGGAGGGTGCAAGGGGTGCGCACCCCCCTCCGATATGACCTGAGGCTTTCAAAAAAACCGGTATTCTGCCAAAAAAAAAAACGTCACCAGTCAGCTACGCCATTCCTTTGTAGTGCACCCCATCCTAAGAAAAATCCTGGGTCCGCCCCTGCAAATCCTTACAAAGAGATACCCTGTGAGCCAGATATCTAGGACGATCGAAGGGCCTCTGCTCGCGGGGTATACAAGAGAACGAATTGACAAATGAAAATGCTCAATTCTTTCGGTTTTTAGCTAAAATGTTGCTGAAAGGACCACCTATTGCATGAGGGCGATTTGCCGCCAAAGTTTTTCAATAGAAGAAAAGTAACCAATCAGAGATCCCAGTAATTCTGGTTGACCAATGAGATAAGGTGTTAGATAAAACTCAATTTTACCGCAAGTTTCAAGGAAACCTCCCGATTCAAACATGGCGGAAGCAGGCGACTACGATTATCTTTTAAAATTCTTGGCACTTGGAGACTCGGGCGTGGGGAAAACTAGCCTGCTATTTCAGTACACCGATGGAACATTCAATCCTAAATTTATTTCCACAGTAGGAATAGATTTTCGTGAGAAACGGGTGGTAAGTGATATTCTTTAGCTTGATCGTTCGCGTCAAAGAACTCACTGTCACCCTTATTTTCATTAATATTTTAAATTCAAGGATGGGTACTTGTTCTGAAACAAATCATCATCGGATGTGTTATATGGAGAAACAATTTAATTGTCAGTCAATGGACTATTTTCAATCCTGTCCATTGCCGCTCTAACCAGTAGCTTGAACCAAAGCTCAGACACATATGTTGAGATGAAATAATTTTATAAAGGCAACTGAAAAACGTTCTTTGATAAGAAAGAAATGCAGTGCCTTACGTACAGGACAGTGATCAGTTCATTTCAGTTTATTATTCGCTAAAGAACTTTCTCCGGCAAACGCCGGACAATTTGACAGTGTCGAGGTACAATGTATGTTCAAGCAGGACTAACAATGTTTCAGTGGGCACACGCCAACGTTTTATTGTCGTAATCAATGGTTTTCGCTCATTGTTTCAATTGAACGCCTACACTTTCCCTCTTGAGTGCTCAAACAAATGTACACGGCATTTAGCCTTGAACACGCTAAGGTCCGTTAAAACTGCAATGTTTTAAAACTTCTCATAAGAAGATATCAATACGATGTTCCCGATGACAATTTTTTCTTATCATATGGTTCCATAAAATTTATGGATCTACGTCTTTTTGTTAGCAAGTTTCAGTGTGAATATATAACAACCCCTTAAAGGGGTTTCACAAATGAAATTGGAGAATAAAATGTCTTATTACGTACAGTACACATATCATGCTTAACTGTGTGCCATTTACTTTATCTGAAGTCAAATTTTGATTCCAATACAAGTAAAGTAGGGAAAATATCTGTTCACAAACGTTGTTATTCAGATGTGCCGTCCACCATAACAAAAGAACCCTTTGTGTCAACAGCCAATCAGTCTGTGGTTGGCACATAAATAATTATTGGTCACGTCAATGATATCTTTGGTATACAACCAAAATAGCTTGTAAAATTTCTTTTTATGTTCAGAAGTTTTAATTTTTTAATTTGAGTCCTAGATGGTAAAAGAAAAACTTCAGGCAATCAAATATTCAACTTTCAATGGTATTGATATAAATTTAATATGCAGTGGATAAGAAAATCTATCTCTTAAATTGCAGCTGGCTGCTAAGGAACAATATCCAAAAACTCAATCTTGGAAAAGTGATTATTCATCCATGAAAAAAGAAAAAAAACACTTTTCCAACAATGCAAGTTCCTCATAATGCTTGTTGGCATTCATATTTTCGGATCACTGCAACCTAATACTTTATTTCAAAGTTTTTCATGAATATTGACAGATACAGGTGTTCCAAAGCTCTTTGAGTTGTGAAAATGCAAATTTGATTTTCCCCACTTGAACATTTCTCTTCTGTGGTTCCTCATGCACCAACTGTATACTTTTTAATCCTTGGACAAAAGGTTATGAGGAGAATGAGATTGACTCACCAAATAAGAACTGTATTTTGAAGAGTTTTGCTGGCACATTTCACAAGTTAGATCAACTGGAATACAAACCATAACTTATTGGTTTTTAAGGGAAGCTATGATCCTCGCAGATATGAATGCAGTTTTAGCAATTGCGAAGAGAAGTCTGAAAAATGAAAAATTGAGGACTTCAACAGAGTTTGAACCCATGACCTTGTGATACCGGTGTGATGCTCTAACCAAGTGAGCTATGAAGCCACTGACGTTGGGAGCTGGTCATAGATTCACTTGATTTCATATCCGTAGTTCAAAATGTGATTCATTTTTGTATCATTTCATTCATTGATTGGTTTTTATGTGGAATTTTCTATTAAGTTGTTGTTTTAAATAATTATTTTAACCCATTGACTCCTGAACTGTCTCCAGTTTCTGAGTAAAATAGTAGACCTGGCGTTGGACAGAGTAAGATCTGTTAAGTCTCACTCCTACAGGGAGTCAGTGGGTTCAAGTTTACTTGTTTTGGTTAAATTTCAAACAGGTACTGTATATCAGTACAGAAAAACACTTAACTTCTGAAAAGTCTGTAATCACAAGTATTTGTCATTATCCACAGTGAGAGGTACATCTGAATAGGTATTTTGTAGCTGGACCTGCACAGTCGCTAAAACTCCTTGACTTGATCAATCATAAAGATGTTACTGTATGGTTACCTGGGTAAACATATCATCAAAAGAAAATAGATTCCAAAAAATTGTTATGCCATTAACTTTTGCTTTTGTTGAGTACCTATACTTATAATTTATCATCATAATATCTGTGTCTCAGATTTACTTTTGATTACAGATACATCATCCTTTGAATCCAGATGGGAGTCGTTCAACAAGGGGACAGAGGGTTCATTTACAGCTATGGGATACTGCTGGACAAGAAAGGTAAAATTAATTATAAAAATTATTATTGTCAATGCATGGCTACAGTAATAATTATGTCATCTAAAAGACTGGTCAATAATTTTTCTTGGGTATGTAAATGAAGAGTACAATGTAACTGAAGATTGCAAAAAAATGAGAGACTTTCAATGAAAACAATTGTTGCTGAATGAGTGAAAATGTTTAGATTCCAGTATTTAATAGTGCTGCGGTGTACGTAAATTCTGCCACGATAGTCTTTCACGAAAACAGAATGTTTTGTGTTTTAGGATTATTTTGGATCATGTTTGTGTATTCTAATTCAAATTGGTATTTTAGTCTTAGTTTGTTAACTACGGTGTTGTTGCTAATTTTGTGTTATTCATTTCAGATTTAGAAGTTTAACAACAGCTTTCTTCCGGGATGCTATGGGATTTTTGCTTGTCTTTGATCTGACACATGAACAATCCTTTCTAAATATTAGAAATTGGTTAAGTCAGCTGCAAACGCATGCATACTGTGAAAACCCTGATATAGGTACGTTTATGTGATGTCTTAAATAACTTTATTTAGAAAAGACAGTTCATAATTTATACACTTTATTCCTAAAAACTCAAACCTTATAAGGAAGTCAAGTCGGAGAGAAAGCGGCAAGTTTTGGTTTAGCGATTGAAATAATATATTTGACGATATGTATGTTATGTATCTGTCTCAATTCAGGGACCTTTCTTTTCTGTTTTTGGATCATAATCAGTTTGGCCTCTGCTAAGAAAAGGGGTTTTGGTAAAAGCAGGCTGGCGGCCCAGCGGCCCACGGCCCGTGGCCCACGACGGCCCGGCGGCCTGGTGGCCCAGTCCGTATTTTCCACATTTTTTTTTCCCAGAGGTAAATCCACGCACATGCACAGATCTGCATTGGGTTTGGGCGTGCAAAACGAACAACAGTGAGTTTGAATTCGTTTACCATTTTAATAATCATTTCAATCCTTTTGGATCCTTTCTTTTGTTGCATGGATCGTTGTCACTCTGTTTATTCGTCTGTTTACAGAACCCGATGTAAGTTATTTTCAAACCACAGTTTGAGATTGAGAACCAGATGTAAGTTATTTTCAAACCACAGTTTGAGATTGAAAATTTCATAACCTAAATAATGAGATATGTGAACTGCGTATTGTCACTGAGTTGCGTTTGTCAGTTAATAAGGCAATCACATTCTCACTCTGTAATCAGATGATCTTACGGTAATTCTGTGCAATGGCAGGCAACAGTTATGAACGGCGGTAGATTTGCGTTTGCATGCTTTATTCATGCAACTCTGAAAAAAAAAAGATTCGCAGTTCACATATCTCATAACTTATGATATTTTCACATTTAAAGTATGGTTTGACAATAACTTAAATCGTTCGATAATGAAAGTCCTCTATTGTAATTATCTGAACGACATGCAACAAACAGAAACAAGGATTCAAATGATTAAATGGTAAACGACTTCAAACTCACCGTCGTCCAATTTGCACACCCAAACCCGATGCAGATCTGTGGATGCGCGTGGATTTGCCGCTGGACAAAAAAACTGTGGAAAATCAGGACTGGACCACCGGGCCGCCGCGCCGTTGCGGGCCGCGAGCCTGCTTTTAGTAAAACCCCTAAGAAAGGGACCTGGCACTAGCTGACCCATGTTTGTCTCGTTTACTCATTTCACTTTCTTATCAATCTGTGTGCATGTGACACGAGTTACATGTGTTAAGACCGATTTAACCAATGTCCTTAAGAAATGCATGGACTCCTATTTTTGATAAGAAAGTGTAGAATGGGTTAGGCCTACTTAAGAGAAAAAAAAGTGTAGAATGGGTCAGGCCTACATGTACAAAAGTTTTTTGCCCTGGACTTGCAATGTTTGCCCCCTGGTGATCCTAGAACCCTTTCGTATAAACAGGGATCTGATTACTGGTAACTCATTCATTAAACCAATGTCCTTACAAAATAGATGGACTCCTATTTAGTTTTGGTTGTTTCATTGTGCCAATTTCAATTTAAGAAAAGGTTAATGATGCATAATAATAATTATTATCATTTTACAATTTAAATGTGAGAATTATTTTTTGTTGCACACGTTTTAACACCATGAACACAGTGATATTTTGTCTTTTCTATCAAACTTATGGTGTTTTTACTGTATAAATAGGATGCTTGTTTTATTTCGGATTTTCAGAGCGAAAAGGTGCCATTTTCTAGTAAGTTATTTCAAATGCACTGAGTTGAAATTAAAATTTTATGATCCAGGTTAAAGTGGGCTGTGATCATCTAATCAAATCCTTAATCCTTTACCAAGTGCCCTGGCTAGGACAACTGAATTTGTGACAAAATTATCATTCTTTCCTTACAGTTCTGATTGGAAATAAAACAGACCTTGAAGACCAGAAACAAGTTGATGAAAATGAGGCTCGGACACTTGCTGAGAATCTTGGACTGAAGTACTTTGAGACAAGTGCTAAAAGTGGGCACAATGTTAGCGAGTCTGTGGAAGCGCTGCTTGATCAGGTGAGATGGCTGCAGCATTTAAAAAGTGTTGCAAGTTTTCATTGCTGGAAATGGTGAGTGTGTGTCAGACAGATATTTATTTTAGATTATGATCAGTCATAGCGATCTGGAATACTAAAGTGTCAAGACTGTTGTCACCAGACATGTTTGGTTAAGGAAGAAATAATTTGATATTTAGACTTAGGTAGACTTTACAATGAATCAAAATTACTGTAAACATCTGCAGATAGACGGCCCTTTTTTTTCCAAAAATCGTCGCTAGAAATCAGGGGTGTGGCCTATCTGTGGGAACATTTGATAAAGGTGTCCAGTTTTCCATCTTTGCATCCGAATGTTCCGCTCACGCTCTTATTGTATTGCAAAAATCTATGGAAAAACTGTGTTGAATGAAGAAATTCCTGTCAAAAAATACCAGAAAAAGATCAATCGTGTGTCAAATTTGTTAGAAACGATGTTCATACGTAAAGTGCTAAAGTTGTGGGTAAGACTTTGAAGTATTTTCCATTTTAATGTTAATATTGAGTTTCTGTTTGATGACCAGTGGATGTGGATACAGGGTCTGAAATTGTGACCAGCTGGTCACCAATGCAACTGATAGTTGAGCCTTGGCGACCGAAATTTTCAGGCTGGTCACCAGCTGGCAACTGATCATGAAGTCTTTCAACCTTGTGTCCAACTAAGCCAGCAATCTAAGGAACAATTTATTTTTTTTTAATCGAAGAATTCATGCACTGTTTTACAATGTAGCTCAAAAATGAGAGAACTATTGCCATAAAATTACCCACTTGATACTTGTCTCCCACGCCATGTAATCAAACGACAACAGCCACCGCATTATTATAATTTTTTCATGATATTATGCCTCATAAATAAAGTAATTATACTTGTATACCGACAAGATGCACAAACAAGTGCTTTCATTATTTTTCGTCGACTACTCGACTGAAATGTCTGCTGGCGAGCTGCACAAGTTTGTGAGTTATTTATAGAAAGAACGAGCCAACAAAGGATTTTATTTAAAGTACATCGTGAGCATCTGAAGCAGAAGCAGTTAATTTAGCAATGTCGAGGAAAGATAATCTGGGTTCAACATTGCTTCCTGATAGCGATGCTGATAGAGTGAAAACGTCAAATGCGCAGGGGTTTGCCTGGGGGAGACTTGATTGATACTAACGATAAACTTGTGGTTGATTCAAAAATGATTTCTGTGATCTCCTTCAGCTGTAAGGAAATAAAAGATGGATTATACAAATTGTTCAAATGTATAACAGGATTAAAAGAAAATTATAAATGAATATAAATATAAATAAATATTGCTAGTGCTCATCACCCTTACTTGCAGTCGAGGACTGAATTGCGAAGGGCGCGGCTCACGACATCGGGCTGAAAGCATACAAAGGCGCCTCTGGCTGCCGCTATACAGTCCATGATGATGTCGGAGCACAGCACCACAGCTAGATGGTAATTAGCTGTGAGTCGATTTTGATGAGGGAGGAAAACCGGAGTACCCGGAGAAAAACCCTCGAGTCAGGTTGAGATCGACTGAAACTCAGCCCACATGCTGGCCGAGGCCAGAATTGAACCCCGGCTCGCAGTGGTGGGAGGCCTGATAGATAACCACTAAGCCACCCTGAAAATTGCAGAGTTCATCAGTCTAAAATACAGCATACAGTGGCTCATTTTCTGTGAAAAAGAATAAGCAGGCAGGCCAAGTCAAACTCTTTGTTGGATGGTTGTATGTTGCTTGGTATTCTGTACTTACATGTACACTGTAAGAGACCACAATTCATTTCTATTTACTTGAAAAACACTGCAACTGGAACTCTTGATGATATCCCTTGATGAGTTCAGTAGTGACGTCAATGCTCAGAGACAGGTGTAGCTCAGGCGGTTATTGTGTTATTCTGTTTTGACTTTCTTCTAATATGTGTGGCTGTAACTTTGAATACCTATAAAATGGAGGGAGGAGGGTTAAAGGTGCGCCCAGAGGGCCACAAGTTTATCAGCAACTCTAGTTCACTGTCATGTGTTACCCTGGTAAAATAAGGACCTTTACCTTTTTAGTTACATGACACATGAGCATGCAGGTCAGTCTCAGCCCGACTCTGCTGTACACGTGCACTAGCGATTCTTCTAGTCCTAATAAACCCTGGGCCAACAATAATTATCCAGGGATACTTTTTCGTTGTTGGACTCCCAAGTTTTTCCTTGTCACTGAATTGTTAATTTGTTTTTACCCCTTAACAGGTCATGAGAAGAATGGAAAACTGTGTTGATAAGGCTACACTACCCAATAATGTATTAAACAATAACCAAAATAGAGGCCCAAAGCTAAGAGAGGTTGATGAAGCAAATGATGAATCACAAGGCAGCTGTTCATGCTAGAAAACATGCTAACACAAGATAACCCTGACTATTTAACCCTGACCCCGAAACTTACTACAGTACCTTGTAAAAAAGACAACTTTTAAAATCATTTTCCAGTTCGCATTAATCTTGCCAGGTGGTGATAAGCTTCTCTTGGTACGGTACCTTCTCACAAGGCTATCAACTTCTTCCAATATGTGCATCAAACATACACAAAGAAAGGAGAAATGACCTGTTTGTTGAGAAGGATATGGTTTTGTTTTGAGGCCATTATCTACAGTCAGTAACATAATAATGCAGAAATCGTTGAAGTTGTCTTAGAGGGAATGAGTGAATTAACATAATTATTGCCAAAGTAAGACAATGTACATGATGAAAGGTATCATGCCTTGTGACAAATTCAAGCTACATAAAGGGCTCAAAACGTTTTTTTTTTTAGCAGAGGTTTTAGTGTGAGAAATAAGTTGCACATATTGGGTTCATGCAACTGGGATCATACTATATTTTAAGGCCACCTATTAGGACTTGAATTGGTACAATAATATTTATTCCAAGGCCCAGAAATGGAACTACTAATAAGTATTTTTTAGTATAATAATATTACATAGGTGATTATTGAAAATTCTCTATGCTGATTGGTTGCAATTGAGGTGATTATTGCACGATAATCACCTACAGTGTAAGCGCTTTTTTTCAAAATGCTTGCAAGCCGCGGTGACAAATGAAGAAATTAATAATAATTATTATTGTTTTATAGAAAGTGCATATTATTTTGTCAAATAATCTCCTATGTAATTGTACTAAAACAATATTATTATTTACCTCGGGCTTGGTGATTGTCTGTGAGTGAAAACCGAGGCGATTCACCTTGCCTTTGGCGAGTAATAATTTGTTGTTAAATTGCAAGTCAAGTTCTGCCCTCATTGTTTCTTTTAAAATGACATTTCAGACTCACTTATTATTTTGGAGACATGTTTCTGTACATTTACATGTATTTCTTCATTTCTTAACCTTAAGTACCACTGTAGATTGATTCAGTTTTGGTCAGTCACGTTTACTTACCTTGTTTCTTCACAGTTATGCATGTGACCAAGTTTGCATAATTATATTTGCTGGATAAGTTGTTAATAATCAATGAGTATTGAATGATAATACAAAGGTAAAATTGTTAGTAAATTAAAAAAAATAATGACATTTCATATAGTCTTCATTATGGTTTTTTCAATTTATTGAATTCTACTCTCACAAAATGACATTTTTAAAATCGAAGTTATACGACACTTTAAGTTATTATTTTTAGAACAATTTGCTATTATAATGCTAAAGTTTGAACTAAGATCTCAACTTTTGATTCTTATAAAAGCAGTAAGGTCGACCTGTTCTACATTTTGGTGAAGAAAAGTGGTTCAGATTGTAATATCATTTACATTATTAGTCAGAGTTTACTAAACATGTGCTCTGGAGGCCACTGTGCCAAAGGAGGCTGAGACCTTATCATTAACAATAACATTGTAATTTTACTTTTTTAATTGCAATGTAGCATTTCATGTTTATTTGCTCACCTACCTTTGTAAAAAGGCTAAGGATTACCTTTCTCATCTTTAATATTATTGTATCATGGATAAGATGACAAAAAGGGATTAGTAAAAGAAAGTGATTTAAAGCAACTTTACTTATTTTTGGCTATTTTAACAGAAATGAATTTTTTTCAAGCCAACTTTTAGTGTTTATTTAAAACAGTATTTATTTGGATTTTTTTTTTATCTGTATGCATATGCGGGTGTTGATCTTGCTGGAGGCTTGTGACGTTCTTCCAATAATTTCTAGATGTTTCTGACAGCAGAGGATTAATACGATACTGTTTTAAAATTAAGGGCTAAGTAATCCTTTTGCGAAATTCAGAACGATCAATAATATTGATTTGGGATAGGTGTCCACTCAAAACTGTGATTGTTCATTCTAACTATTCCATAGTACATGTATTTTGAAGGGAGGAGGAATCTTTACATGTATATGCTTTATTAACAACTGCAGTTTAAATAACTATGTTATAAAATTTTAAACAAAGCAAGAACCAAGTGTCTGATGCAAAAATGTTGCTTTTAAACTTCCTTTAATTTTTGCTTGCAAACCCTCATAGTCAGTTTGATACTCTTCGTTTGTAAATTAGCCATTGATAGTGAAATTATTTATGTGACCTTTAATAAGGGTCAAAAAGAAATGACAATTGAAAATAAATTGAAGTTATACTGATTTTGTACTTGCTTAATATAGAAAGTTCCAATAATAATGTGGACCCAGTTGTACAAAAGCTAGACTGCTCGCACTCCCTTCTCATTCAGTCGAGCCGCCCTCTTTAGTCATGCAAGCTTGCGTGACTAACTTGTGACCGACCCTTGGGGGGGGGGGGGGGATTCCCATATAAAAAGGGGAAGAATGCTTGTCGTCTCGCTTAGGGGTGTAAATTTCGGAATTTGGTGTCACTTAGGGCCGATTTACACGATACGATTCTGTCGCATGCGACAAGCTCACGACAGGCCTACGACATGAATTACGATTGTCGCAGCGTTTTAAAACATGTTTTAAAACATGTTTTAAAATGCTACGACATTTTTTCTGACGTACACAACAATCGTAAATCATGTCGTGGGCCTGTCGTAAGCCGTTGTCGCATGCGACAAAGTCGTACCGTGTAAATCGGCCCTTGGGATGTTCTGGGCAAAACGCAATCATATGTAGCTGTGAAGACCTCCTTTATGGTTGCGCACAAAGAATTATAAAAGTGTTTATTTATGCTTTTATATTTGTTCACGTAGGTGGAAGTATTAGATGATAATGTCTTTGCCATCATTAAAAGTCATTTCTCTGTTTTAATATGGTCTCTTTTGAGGGTTAAAAAAAACCAGGGTCACGCCCAGATTGGTCTCCTTTAGGGGTTTAATTTAAAATTTCTGACGAGCATCCC
Source organism: Montipora capitata (assembly GCA_949126865.1). Lineage (NCBI taxonomy): Eukaryota > Metazoa > Cnidaria > Anthozoa > Scleractinia > Acroporidae > Montipora > Montipora capitata. The sequence continues at coordinate 1,644,531 of OX421445.1, read as the reverse complement.
TCCCCTTTTTATATGGGATTTCCCCCTTCCCCCCTCCCCTTACCCGGGCGACCGACTCGCTTGTCTTAGAAGAAAATTCGCAATAAATGACAACTGTTTTAATTTTTTCTCAGCAAGGGTAACTCTCGTTATTTAAGTATGAGGTCCGACAACGATGTTGTTGTGACCAACGTCGGGCTAAGCGGATTCAACGTTGGTTGATAGATTGGTATGGCTGTGTCGTGAGACAGTTGACTTCCGTTGGGGATACAGAACAGATGCCTTCCCAGTTTTTAGGGATCGCAGTACTGTTTTCATGACACTTTGCCTCTACAGTAGTCTCCTACGCAGCCGTTAGCGTTGCGTGACCACGCAAATGACGGCTGGGTAGAAGACTACCATTACAGATGAGGCTGAGGACGTTTGTGTTCTAGCGTTAAAATAGCAGGAACGGAAATAATTAAAGCCACGGGTAATCCAAACTCATAATTCGAATGCTCAGTCAACGTAACGATTTGTAGGGCTTAAATGGGAAGTTTGCTAGCCCAAAACGCCTCAAATCGTTACAACGACTCAAGGTAAGTAAAACTAAGTTCATTTTATTTACATTCCTCGCTGTAAACTTTTCGACATTTCATGTTTCCAATAAATACCCTACGAATCGTTACGTTAACTGATTAGTCTAGATCATGAGTTTGGGTTGCCTGTGTTAAAGCAGTCTGAGCACTAGCCATTCATTAAGGCTTGGTCGCATATTTCACTCGAACCAGTTTTTTCGACTTGGTCTGGGAGAGTTGCCGAGATCCATCTGAAATATCTGGACTTTTAGAACGGTTTAAGTTTTCTTGTTTACACTCAAATTTAAAGAAAGTAGGTTAGAATGAGTTTTTCTCCAGGTGATCTAATCTGGGCGAAGATGCGAGGCTATCCGCATTGGCCGGCGAGAGTAAGTACAGATTGGTTAGGCTGGTTTTGTTGTTGACTGAACTTCTAATGTAGTTGCATTATGAATTGCCTTATGTGATGAGAACATGTTATTTTCTTCACTTAGATTGATCTTCCAGCGGAAGGCGAGAAGATTCCTCCCAAGAAGTTTGCTATATTCTTCTTTGGGACACATGAAACGTACAAATACTTGTTTATCAATATTTGCATTGTCCTGTCGAGCTACTGTACTGTAGATCTGATCAGTAACCTAAAACTTGAATTATTATAAAAATAGAAGTCGTTTGCACTGCAGAATAAGCTTACTGTTAGTTTATTTTGAAGTGATTTTATCAGAAGAAGTGTGTGATATTTTAAAGTCCTCTTAAAATTACTTTTTCCCTCCTGTGATTTTTCCCCTTACAGATAACAGCTGCTTTTAATAGTTTGTTGTCTGTTTTTAACACCTGTTTTCTATATAACAGCATTCAAATCAGGCGTACTACCCCATTCCGTTGAGAATAGTGGGCTGGGAGGGGATTAGTCTTCAACCTTTGGTTTTAAGGGAGCATGGGTTGTCAAGATATTTTTAGGGTACTAGTTTAAAACACAGCGAATTTCAACGCTTATTACTAATAATTAGTATTTTGGATCAGATTAACATATTTCTTGTTAACTTTTAATTCACTAGTTGTTAGGTGTCCCCAATTAAGGTCTGGCCAAACGCTCGCAACATTTCATGCGACGTGTTGAAAGAGCTGGGCAAATGCACGCAACATTTTCAACATTTTTAATGCAACATGTCGATGTTTAGGTGCCTCAGGCCCCTGGCACGTAACAAGTGGACCTAGCGCGCATGCCCTAGTGCAATAATGTTGCGTGAATGTGGCCAAATGAGTACAACGTTATGCAACCTCCACAATGTTGCACGTGAAATTTGCCCATTTTCAAATTTGATCCAACATCATCCAACCTGTTGCAACATATCGCAACATATCGTATGCAACATGTTGTGCCTAACATTGTCGCACGATGTTGTGTTTAAATGTTGCGAGCGTTTGGCTAGGCCTTTAGTTTACGTATATGTAAGCTAGATCTACCTGAGACATTAATAAAGTTATTGATTGATTGTATCACTATCATTTTATTCAGTCGGCATAAGTACATGAATCATAATACGAAAAAAATCCTGGCAGTGAGTGAGCTTTTGGACATGGTCTATTTAGCTATGCTCAAACTTCACTCTCACTGGTGGAGTTTAATTAAGACATTTGGTCATTATCAAAATTAGGAACTTTGAGAGGAAAAGGTAACAAAAGAATTTGTACAGTTGAAAGGTGTGTTTTTTGAAGTTTAGTAGATCCCCTCAAGAGCATCATCATGCTTGATTAAATAAAATGTAAATTAATGAACACACCATTTTTTCTCTTCCTCTTCTTAGAGCTGTTATGCAAGCAAAGGATTTGTTTCCTTATGAGAAGAACAAGGAGAAGTTTTTGAAAAACCCAAATCGATCTCGGCGGGGATTTAAGGAGGCTTTGGTTGAAATTATCGAGAATCCTAAAGTTAAATGGGGAATGCGAGGTCAAGAAGATGAAGATGAAGATGAAGATGATGATGACGATGAAGAAGAAGAAGAAGAAAAAGAAGGGAATGACTCAGATGATACAGATAAAGAGGAAAAATCAGAAATTGAGGACTCAGGTGAAGAGGATACAGGAAACAAGTCCAAACATGAAAAGGTTAAAAAGCCACTTTACAATTTTATTTTAGCTGGTGCAATAAGGGCTTGACACTGAGAACAAAAATTTTATCACTGGCTCTTATATATTTTTAATGAAAACTTGTGGGATAATAAGCAGGATTTCTATCTGCCACGAAACAACAATCACATTCACAACTAAGGAAGGAGTTGAAGGAGAGAACCTTAAAAAGATGTCTGATCCAAATTATTTTTGTTTTCAATCAGAGTTTACAGGTAAGTTTCAGGAAAAGTATGGTAACTGGTATAGTTGCTTTGGCTTAACCCATTGACTCCTAGGGGTTCCCCATTGACGAGTAAAATCGTCTGGCGTTAGACAGAGTAAAGTACTATATCTGGCAGGTTTAGGCCGGGTTGGACGTCAAAGGGTTAACTAACATGTGTAACTGTATGTATTTGCTTCTGGAAAGAGTGGTGTTTGTATAGGCCATAGACCTTTTTGCAGATATGGCGGCTATTTGATTTCTATTGTTTCGAAAGACATTATGGGATGCTCAGGAAGCAAACTAATATGTACTTGCCCCCAGAGCATCCCATAATAGCCACTTGAAACAACAGAAATCAAAATGGCCACCTTATCTGCAAAAAGGTCTATGTAGCAAGTGATGCAGCAACACATTTTATCAGAGAGTACACCGTAAGTGGGAATGAATGAATGAACGAATCATTGAATGAACTGTATTTAGCACTAAGGCACTAATTTGGCAATTGGAACACTGTACATAAGTCAATTTAAATCAAACAACTAATATCAAATGGTACATGTACATCTAGGTTGGTTTTTAAGGAGAGGGAAAAACTGGATTACCCAGAGAAAAACCTCTTGAAGCAGAGAAAAAAACTCAACCCATTTCTGGAAATCAAACCCTTAGTCACATTGGTGGGAGTGGTGGGAGGGGAGTGCTCTCACCACTGTGCTAGCCCCCTGTTTTCCCCCTGAATTTCTCAGGTAACAGCATGATTGTTTATTAGTTCCAAAATCAGGGCTTGAAATTGCGACTCACTGGTCGCCAATGCGACCAAAAATTGAGGGCTGGCGACTAGATTTTCAGAACTGGTCGCCAGCTGGCGAATATCGTTCTGTCTGGTAACCCAAGATAAACAGTAGACATATTTGAAATTTGCATGGAACCTTCAAAAAGCAACCTGTACCCTTAACATAAAGTGGGTTCGAGAACTGGTCCACTCTGTTAGAAAGCGAACACCTGCAAAGTTGACTGCACAAGGTGATTAATAAATGGAGATAAAATTAATATCGGTAGAAAGGTATGTTAGGAAACCAAGTTCCTCTGATTCTGGAGGCTACTGAAAACGTATACAAGCCACTCCTTATTATTTTATATTGGTCGGAGACTGGTACGAGTATTGTGGTTGTGCGGGGGCCAAGACCGAGCAATTGTAGTATTGCGTTTACTTGCGATAAAGGTAAGTTGCTTGCCACACAAGCTGTAGGAGAATAAAGAACTATGTTTTGAAGAGGTGAAAAGCAAGGATAAAGGGCCCATGTTTGCCTTGCTATGGAAAACACGGACCGTGCTTCGCTCCAAAGAGCGAGATCTTTCTCGTGCTGTTTTGTTTTTTGTTTTTGTACTTTTTAATAATTATGACTTTCCTTGCATGCAAAGTTGGCGACCAAAATTTATGATCTGGCGACCAAATTTTCCCCATTAGTCGCCAGCTGGCACCTGACCAAAAAAAAGTAAATTTCAAGCCCTGAAAAGAATGGTCCACAAAATCATGGTTGAGAACTCGGGTATAATTTGTATTCGATCACAAGATATCAAAATTTTGGAAAAGTGACAGCTGTGGTTGGATAAAACTTTGTTTATGAATAATGATAAGTTTTATTGTGTACATAATCAATACCACATTTAAATGCGAGCACATGTACGAATGTACCTCACCGGGAACAGGTGATATGATGTCTCCAAATTTGGATCTCTTTTGATGACCGCCCTGCCTATCACGTCTTTTTGAAGATTGTCAGACCAGTTGACTACATTTACATGTACCTCCTGCACACCAGTAACCAACTTAATGTCCTACCCTTTAAAGCTATCTTTATTCGGAATCCTGTTGCATACAGAGGCACAACCTTACAGAACGCCCTTTCACATAGAACACACTTTAAGTGTAGGCTCACTTTAATTCCAATGGGAGCAATGCTAAGACATTGAATTGTCTGGCATTAGACAGAGTAAAATCTATTATAAAGTGTCACTCCTGGGGGTCAATGAGTTAAAACATTTGGTGAAAGTTGTTCAACTTTCTGAAAATTGAATAGGCTGTGTTTAAGTCCTATAGAGTATTTTAAAGTTTAATTTAGTTTGATTAGTTTAGTAATGTTTTAGATTGCACACATACATGTATTTTATTCTATTTAATTTGTCTTACTTTAATCTGTATTTTTCTTCACGTGACCCCACAAACTTCATACTTTAATCACCATCATCTCTAAATAAAGGTTTTACTTACTGTAATGCTTTGGTTACTTACATAATAATGGCCATGGTCAAAGCTGCAAAACAGTTCAAATGTTACCTTAATCCATTGACACCTGAATTGCCCTGGACCACCGCCACTGATGAGTAAAAATTTAATTGTCTGGCGTTAAACAGACTAAAATCCCACTCATAGGAGTCAATGGGTTAAAACATTGATTGCTTCCAACAAATCTTGTATGCCTGTCCTGATGTAACAGTAGTTACAAAGCGGCCTGAACCAGCCTGAACCGGCCAGACTTACATGTAGTATTTTACTCTGTCTAACACCAGATGATTTTACTTGTCAATGGGGAACCCACAGGATTCGATGGGTTAATTGATGTTCTTTTTGGTGTTTTTTTTAGGAGGAGAAAACTGTTAAGCAAGAGAAACGGGCAACGTCTCGAAAGAAGGTGGGTCATAGTGATAACCAGATACTGTTAGAGGAAATTTTTGCACGTTGAAACCCAAGAAATTATCGACTGGAAGACAGTTTACTGAACACCTTTTCTATGCACAAAATTTACAAAATTAATTGTCTTCCAATTTAAGCTATTACACAGAAGACTAGCGACCAATAGTTTTTTAACCAAAATAAACCTAAAGGATAATGAGCAGTGCACTTTTTGTCAAAATGATAAAGAGACTCTCATCCATCTCTTCTGGACATGTGAGATATCCACTCTTTTTTGGCAAGGTTTTAAACAATGGGCAATCAACCGAGGAGAACTTTCAAGTAATACTAATCTATCGCCATATCTGGTATTAGGGTTAAAGCCAAACAAGAACAAGAGCATAAACTTATACTTTTTGATCGCCAGATATTTTATTTGGATATGTAAAATGCGCAGTCTTTCTCCCAGAATAGAAAACTTTTCCCTTTTCCTCTCACATTACGACACAACAAAAACCTTTTCTTAATCCACATGTAAAGGTAAAGCCATGCAAACCTCTACCTTAATCTTAATCTCTCTCTTTTTTCATTTATGTATTTATATGTATAGTTTTTATTGTTGCAGCAAAGTACTGTATATATTTTTTTTTTTTTTCCCTTTTTGTTTTGTAATGTAAGTAATTGTAAGTATTTGTAAGTAATTGTAAAAACAAAAAAAAGAAAAAAAAAAAAATAATAAAAAAAAAAAAAAAAAAAAAAATAGAGGAAATTTTGTATTACTTTCTATGCATCCTTGGACTTTATTGTAAATTGAGTATCTCACATGCATGTGATACAGAGGAAAAGAAATGCAGGTTAAGTGATTTCCACCTCTTTCATTTGTTCTTTATTATTCATAGATACAGTGTACATGTACAGTAAATACTAGACAATACTTTTAACCCCATCTCATTTTGAACAGCCTCACATTCATGTATGTGCCTTATTGGACTGTGTGAAAGGTGCCTGTTAAAGGAGTCCATCACTTTACATTGTGTGGAGCCTGGTCAGCATTCCGTCAGGGCCACAACTGTGTTTGTCTATAATGGCGATCAATGAAATGGGATTTATACAAGGAAAATCTACTGAATAATGGATCATATTATTAATTTTTTGGAATCCTGGCGTCTAGAAACCAGAGTGTTGTTTTAAAACCAAAACAAAAAAAAGTACTCTGTCAACAGATATTGAGCAGAGCATTGAACATATTGGAATAAGCTACATGCTCGTGTAGTTTCCACCTGTGCAAAAGGAAGAGAATAAAGTCTGGGATTTGGGGAAATTAATTTGAAAAATAATGCATTTTTCTTAGTTGGTTAATCCTTCCTTCCTAAGAGTGATACTTATAAACTTCCTCTACAGCCTGGTATAGAGGGTAGATGTTGTAGTTCAATTTTGACTTTGGAACAATTTGTTTTTGAACTGGTACAAAATATATTGAACTGGTACAATTTTAATTTGTACTGGTGCAAAGACAGTGAAAATAGTTTAATGTTTGTTGAACACAAAGAACACACTTCATTGATAACAACTGTTTGCCATTCATATACTGTAATTTGATCTAATGCTAGCATGTAGCTACATGTAAATGTACATGTTCTCATGGTAATATTGGTTTTTATACATGTATGCTTCTCATTGGTTGAAAACGTAAGAGCACAAGAGGTTTTAGCCTACCAGCGATCTTAGTAGTGGATTAAAAAAAAAATCAACAAATAATAATTATTATTACTTAATTTGCTACTCAATTTACAATAATTATGGCTTGTGTGAGCAGTACAAGCAATATGCTTGAAGACTTTTTTGTGAAGGGTTGCATGAACTTGTTCAATTATTCCAGCAAAAATCAAAATCAGATTCTAGTTATTTAAACTTTTAACTATAATTATATTTGTAGGAGGACGTGACAGACAAAGGAGGAACAAAAAGAAATCAATCAAAGAGCAAAAAAAGAGCCAAACCAGAGTCTCCTGAAAAGGTTAATAAACTAGAAACAGGCAAACTCTTGTAGGTTTAATTAATTAATTAATTGATGATTAAGGACAATTGAAGCACCACATGCAGAAATAAAGGTTCTTGAACTGGTATTGGATATCTTACAAATAATTTATGTGTACAAAGTACATGTATTACTACTCTGTGGGTTTAATTATGGTTAATGTTTTCCCTGTTTGCAAATGTCAATTACAAAGATTTGAAGGCAATAGTGCATTTTTTGGTTTCCATTTGTAGGAGAGCTCTTTTGAAGAAACTCCAGATGAAGAGAGCTCAGGTGATGACAAAACAGAAGAAGTAAGTTCAGTTTGAGTTACTGTATTACTGGAGATACACATGCAGTGTGTCAAGTATCCCCTTTACAAGGAAGCAAACTAGTACAATGATTATTGTTAATTTCAATCAGCTCTGCACATACTGTAATATCAAAACATCTTGTCTTTGGGGAAGCTTTGAAATTAACTATTAATGGGATACTCTGGGCTAAGTAGTGTTTACCAGGGCTCGAGATAATCGAAAAAATCCAGTCTCAATTTTGCAACAAGATTTAAAATTTAGTCGCAAAATCATCTCGCTGCGTTGTGTTGTCAGCGGTTTAGCAAAACAAAATATTAGCCTGCAATACTTGTGTAAAGTTCAACCGTCTGAAAGTGTGGGGAGGGATTGAATAGGTAGCAGGGAAACGTTCGGGTTGATAAATTGTTAATTAGTTGAATTATCAATAGGATTGACTTTTGTAGAGATCTCTAGATGTGGGCGTAAAATTGTACAGTTTATTAATCAATCACAAGTTTGACACTTCAATCACAACTATTACATACAACAATTTACTTGCCTCTTGTGTGCTTTGTCGAGAAAGTTTAATGCGTCCTCTCCTCAGTCTCCCGCAAATTTATGACAGTTAATCGCACAAACTAACAAATACATTGTAAAGCGAATTGGGGGTATAATGCTCTTCATTTTTCTTGGCCACTTGACAAACGAATTTGCTTGACCAAAAGTCTAGCATATTTGGTGACGTGCTCTTAGCTACTGAAATGGGCCGTTCTTGAACATCTTCGCATTTGAGACGGGCCACTGCAACAACTTCTGACATTGCTCATTTATTTTGCTGTTGCTGCTGCCATTCCTCAAAGACTGTTCTACCCCATTAAGTGTTGTATTGTGTGTGTCCGACCTTTATGGGCTTTTAGTTTAAAAGGTCTCCTGCTCATATTTTATCTATTACATAATTATACAAAAATAAAAGTCTGTTTACGAGCCAAGTGGCCCATCAGAGCTGGAGCTTATCCTGGTTTCTGTGGCATGAAGTGACTAGGAGTATGTTTTTTTTACTCCCCCCTGGATGGGATGCCAGTCCATGGCAGGATTACCCCCAGCATTTCGCCAGTACCCATTTATACACCTGGGTGGAGAGAGGCACCGTGGGAGTAAAGTGTCTTGCCCAAGAACACAACACAATGTCCCCGGCCAGGACCCGAACCCGGACCACTTGATCCAGAGTCGGGCACACTAACCATGAGGCCACCGCGCCTCCCACAATTATACAAAAATGCAAAACATTAAATTTTCTGCATTTTTCTATATTTTATTATTATTGTCTTGGAGAATATCAGTACATTGGTATGAAAAATGATATACCCGGTACTGTAGGTCAAGTTTGCTTAGATTATAATTAAGTAGGTACTTTGCAAAATTAAGTACTCAGGATTACAGGCAACACAAATAGGGACAAATATAATATTTTGACCCAGAAAATCCCAAAAATATTACTGTTTGAATGCTACTTATACAGAATTCTAAGTAATACACTTTAGTATAAATACACAGGTGATTATACAAAATTGGGCGCTCTCATTGGCTCGCTATCTCGGATTATCAGCCGATAATCACCTTGACGGACAAAATGGCTGGCAGTAGTCGTTTTGCCACTTTAAGTGAAAATGATTTTGTGTTGAATTGTTTTTTTTTTCTCTTTTGTGAAATAATCACCTGTGTATTTATACTAAAACAATTATTTGCCTCAGGCTCTGTGATTATCGGTGAATCTTCACCGATAATCACTTCCCCTTCAGCGAATAATTGTTAAATAATTATCACACACTTATCTTACAAGTCAGATGCTATTTTCATTGGAGAACTTTTTGGCTTCTATCACTAAGATGAATGTTTGTCATGGAAGCAAAAAGCATGGGGTTGCCAAAATATTCCAAGTATTGTGTTAGTAAATTTTGCAGCTGGTCTTCCTTCATGTATCTTTCCAATGCTTTAGGGCATTGCTGTTGCCAGCTGTACTGCATGGTTGGCAAATTGTGGCAACCCAGCATCGAGCTCCAAGGCAGAAAAGATGAGGGACCCGGCACTCATCATGATGATAAAATCAATGGAAAAGCGGGGAAAGGGAGAAAATGCTAATGAACAATGCCAAAGCCCAATGTTTAAAGTCTACAATGTGCATTGTACATGTACTAACAAACCAGCAACACAGTTCAGTGTGCCGCATAAAATAGGCCTTTTGCAGCTAAGCCATCACCAGACCTACTTTTCATAAAATTATGGGCTATAGCTTAACAAATGCCAGAAATAGAAAAAGCATGTCGAGAATATCAAAATGGTAAAATTTAAAAATGATCTCTGGCTAAAATGATTAAAAACTACGAGCTTTCGACTGCCCGAACTGCAGTCTTCGACGGGTAAAATGAATGATAAGAAATCAATGAGAAAATTTAAATAAAAACGTACATGCAAAATGATGAGAATGTAGAAAATTTATGAATATTTGTTAAAAAGAATATTGTATTGTCCAGGTAAAGGGCACGAATTGTTATCTGTGTTAGGTGTCACAGTGGTATGCCACGCTTCTAATGTATCAAAATATGTATAAAAATATCAAAATGGCCAAATTTGAGGCCCCCATCATTAAAAGGTGAGATCTTATGACAGTCTGAAGTTTTAAAAGAATAAGAAAATTTGTATGGAAAATGTTGCTGGAGAGCAAAACTTCTAAATTTTCTGAAAATTCAAACTGTCGTCTAAACTTAGTCTTTCATTCCAGGGGACTCAAACTTGGCCATTTTGGTATTTTCGATACGCTCTTTCCATTTCTGGCATTCTTTAAGTTATAGCCCATAATATAAAAATTCTCTAGGAAAAATTTGGTCACATGACCCCAGCTGCAAAAGGCCTATTATTATGTGTACATTGGTTTCACGAGTACATTAATAGGTCCTGATGCATGTGCATGTACAATGTGTATAATATTCAACACTTGTTACAAAGGATGGGCAATGACTCCCAGCCCTTGTTGTTAACTCCTTTAAAAAATTGCATGATTTAATAAGCTATTAACTCCTCAAGCACCCCAGGGTGCCCCCAGTTGACAAGTGAAATTGTCTGGCCTTAGAGTAAAAATCTGTCAAGTTTCACTCCCTGGAATCATTTGGTTAACTACACTGTACATGTACATTAAAAAAGGGTGACTTTAATTTTCAAGTTGTTTTATAGGAGTATAAACCAGTTCCCAAAAAGCGAGCTACTGAAAAAGCTAAAAATAGAAGGAATACTTCCAAAGATGTCGCTGACGACAGCAGCAGCAGCAGCAGTGAAGATGATGAACCAGAAGAAAAAGTAGGAAACACTGATATTAAGGTACAGATGAAATTGTCTGTGGACACCCTTGGAACTAAGCTTCGCCCATTGACACCTCAAACACCCTAGGCCGCCCCCAGTTGGCATGTACGTGTAAAATCATCTGGCGTTAGACAGTAAAATCTGTCAAGTCTCACTCTCAGGTGTCAATGGGCTAAACGTACACAGTGCATGAAGATGGTTAGGAATGAACCCAGTTACTGAATAAATCCAGTTTATTATGTGTACATATAATGCTTTCAGGTCATCTGCTAGAATTAAGAGATACAACTGCACTTGTAAGTTAAGATTGTTTTTGCTATCCATAGCAAAACTGGTGGAATCAAAATAATTTCTCCAAAAAAGGTAGTGAAATGTGACAATGATGGTTCCTTACATGTACATGCATGGGTGCATTGTACAGTACATGTAGGTGGTGTTAAACAAGTTCTTGGTCATCAGTACTTTTTCACAACTCTTATCCTTATTCAGTGATTTGGTGCAGTTGTAGAGTTGTCGGATTCATACATGTATCTATACAGTAAAAAAAGCTTAAGACTAGCACGTACACCCACATAATTATTAAAGGGTATTCCTGGCTCAAGTAAAACCAGTATGTCAAAGAGAGTATTTTATGATTATGCTGTTTCAATTTAGGCAGAGAAATCTGGGAAAAAGAGGAAACTTGCAAGCTTTGAGGGCAAGGTAAGCAACGTTGGTAGCCAAGTGCACTGTATTGTCAATACGTACTGACAAAAATGAAGTTGTAAGCAATTATTGCACAAGACTAACTTGCATCAGGGAACCTGCCTGCAAACTGCTTTCAGCAGGCTGTACATGTTTTACCCAAAATATTTCAGTGATAAGAATTGCGGTCATATACATGTATAAGAGGAAGGTGGGCATAGTTTGGCAACAGTGTATAAGGATTGAAAATTACAGCTAGAGCTAGAGGGATGTGCAGTACGGGAAAACAGTTGGTGAAAGTAGAATTTATACCTGCTTAGTCTTCAGAGCCAGTTGTTTCCCCAATTTAGGCAAACTTTCCTTATGGTTAAAAATGCATGTTTTAGGGTGCAGCTCCTGAGACTAAGAAACCTAACCTTCTGGCAAAAGAAGAGGACTTATCTCTGGAAGGTGATGAAGTTTTTAAAACAAAAGATGCAGAAGACAAAAGCAAAAGCAAAGATGATTCTGGGAGAAAAAAGCAAGACAAGCTACAGAAGATAGCAGAAAAGAAGTAGGGAATAATATTATGTATTCCTGTAGTTTAGTTAAAGAAAGCTAAACTGGGACAGGATGATGATGATAATAATAATAATAATAATAATAATAATAATAATAATAATAATAATAATAATAATAATAGTAATAATAATAGTAATAATAATAATGATTATGATGATGTACATGTATAATGTCGGACCAAAGGGAGGAAAACCGAAGTACAGTCAGAGGAAAACCCTTGAGTCAGGATGAGATCAGTTGTAACTTGGCCCATATACATGTACAATTTCATAGGTGTGAGGCTTGGTACATGCACATGACCAATGCACCAATGTGATTCCACAGAATGTACAGCACTGAATATTCCCAGATGGTCACCCATCCAGGTGTTAACGCCATGCAACAAGACTTGACTTTGGTGGACAAACTGTAACTGGTGCTTTTCTTTTGGGCAAGCCGACAGATTCTCATTTCTCAACCTTATACGTGTACAGAGTGTTTTGCTAGTTCATTTTCCAAGGATATGGCTTTATTAATGGCTTTGCCAGGTGTTTGCTGCACTTCTTGTTCAATTAAGCAAATGACTCTGAAAAACGTTGGGGGTTGCAAAAAAAAGGAAATAAAAATCATGAACATTTTCTGTAATATTAATCATTCCATAATATATACATGTATTATTTGTTTTCTTTTTTCAGAGCTATGTTAAAAGAGAAAAAGAAGAAAGAGAAACTTGAGCAGAGGAAAGCTGAGAAAGCTAAAATGCAAGAGAAAGAGAAAGAACGAGAAAAGCAAGAGCATGAAAAAGCTGAAAGTGAAAAGTTAAGAGCAAAGCAGGAAAGAGAACGAGAGAAGGCGCGGGAAAGAGCAGCAAAGGAAAAACAGAAAGAGAAAGAAAGGAAGGAAAGGGAAAGAAGAAAATGTGAGTGACAAAGACCTTGGAATTTTCCTTAGACATTCTCTAACCAGTAAGACCTCTAGACACTGTTAAAATACCAAGATACATGTACAAAATATATGTACATGTGTGTGCTCTCTTATGAAATATTTTTCAGCACTCGAAATGTAGCCACCCAAGATGAAGCATCACCCTATCTATTGAGGGACAAAGCTCCAAGAACTACATTTTTGATGGTCACTACAATATTCAAAATAAATTATCTTATGGTCAATAGCTACAGAAGTATGTTGTAAGTTTCTCAACAATACAACAGCATTGCAAACCTAATGCATGTATTTACCAGTACATGTAAATCGCAGTTTTCTCTACATGTAGCTTCCCACAAAAGGGCACTTCCTCTAGAAGCATTTTAATTTATGCATTTTAGCCAAAAATGCATAAATTATGTAACACTTGAGTAAAAAGAAAAACCAACCTAAAACAAAAGTTAGTAAGGAACAGCACTTGCATATCGGTTCTGCTTGAGCCAAAAGTGGACAACTTGAAAGATTACATTTATTCAAAACAAAGCAAAGCAAAGCAAGCCAATTTATCGTTATAGTGGAACTCTGCGCGCCGAAGGTGCATGCACAGAGCAACATTGGTAAGAAAATATGGTAACCTATCTGTGCGAGAAAATTTGGTTTTGGTCACTGTACGACTCTATGTCCACCCCTCCATGTATGCCAGTGTGCAAGTGTGTGGTGCAACCTGCGTTTTTTGGCGGGAACAACCATGTTATCATCAACTGACACCTGTCAAATCAAGGTATCTGCTGACCAGTATCACATGACCATATTGTGGGCTTAAGTTAAAAGCTCATCAAGGTCAGCTGTTTTTTTTTTTAAGTTTACCGCTGACCAGGTACTGGTTTTCGATTAGATCGCAGGCTCAAGCCAGGTTAACTTATTGTAAGAGTGAATAACATGGGAGCTCCTCTTTTAGGCTTGTCTAAAATTTTTCAACCCGAGAAGAGAAATTTTTTAGCTCCAAGCAGCCATGTAATATTCTATTTATTAATTTCAAGCAAGGCATCAAAAGGCACCATTTTCATATGTAACTATAACAACAGTGATCTTTTCACGTGTGAAAATACATGTGACGTGTTATTATCTTCACGTGCAAAGATATCATGTTTTCATGTGAAAACTCACGTATTTCATTGGCGTTTATATAATAAATCTATATAATTATTAAGGATAAGAATCAGAATTGAGTAACAAAGCTGTGCCACTGTGTGGAATCATTCAAGTGCAGCCTGCTTGGCACGAATGTTTTAAAATTTGAGAATTTGTGATATACATACATGTATGTCTTTGCATACGACAGCTACAGTGAGGCTAGAATCCCTTTGGGTTTGTCCACTCCACCCACCTTCTTCGCACTCCTATGATATTGATTGCAATGAACACTTATTTGGCCTGTGAAACGTGAACAGTGAATAAGAAACCCAATTCACTCAGAGTAATGGGAGAGAATCTGCATTACTAGTGGACATTACATGTATGTTCCAGAGGCAGACAAGTTTCAATTCTGCGCTGTTTCATGTCATGAGATTCGCAGGGCTGTCATGTCATTCTCATCCAACAAAGCCCTAGGCTATGACAGAGTAACCATGTCTGTGATTAAGGATGCACTTTCATGCATTCTTCCTGTACTGACGGACATTGTGAATCGATCCTTATTGTCATCAGTTTTTCCTGCAGCATGGAAAATATCTGAAGTCATTCCACTACTGAAAGATGGAGATCATGAGATAGCAAATAATAACTGACCAGTCGCGTTACTTCCGCTGTCGCCAAAGTTGTAACAAAATGCATCATTCATTTGAGACCCTTAATGTCTTGATCACAGGCAAAGCGCTGGAGACTATGGTTGTCAAGAACGTGACACTAGTGGTACTTCTGGACTTCTTGAAGGCATTCAACAGGCGTTAGGTGTTTCCCACGCATCTCTGGATTGGTTGAAGCAGCGCACTTTTTTATACCACAACAAATTTGTGGAACTCTCTTCCACGCCCTCTTATTAATAGTGCTATCTTGCACGTTTCTAAGAGGGATTTAAAGGAATTCCTCTTTTAATAAGATTATGCCAGAATAGTTCTAAGAGTATTTTAATTTAAGCAATATAATACATTTTAATAGATTTACCGGTAGATTTTAATAGATTCTTTAATTTTATTATTTTATTGAATTTTATCGTTGTAATTAGTTTTCTAAAAGCCATTTTAATGGAAAAACTATTTAATTTATCTTATCTTATCTATCTAATCTGACTTATACCAAGTAGATTGTGCTAAAACTTGTTAAGCTTGGATTACCAGTATCTGCCAGAGTATCTACAGACTTTTTGTCCTTGAAATTTCATGAAGATTGTTCTGCTTGGTTTGTGAGTAAAGAGTGAGAGATTTTATCTTGTTCTTGCTGTGGAAGTAAAAGAAAATTGAAGGGGCACAGGATTTAGAAGTTAAGCCATTTTAAAGTGTGCTATCATTTCCTCTGTTATATATAGCTACACCACCCTCATTGGAAGATATACTGGACAAGATGAATTATGAACTAGTTATGTCTCTCACTGTGGAAGCCCCTGTGAGTAAAATTTTTAATTTGTTTTCAATTTTACCTAAATATCATTCTTCTTGCTGGTAACTTGGTACATTAGTCAAAGATTCAATTTGAGGAGAAGATCTAAATGTACTAAATAACAAATGTATCATTGGTTGTGTTTTTTATGCAGGGTGTGGAGTTCCAGTTTTGAATTCCTTTTTATTTTCTCTTGTACTTCAAGAAAAAAAAGTCCTTTTTGACCATGGTTGGTTCAAAATGCAGCATTCAATGGTTGTGAAACAATTCTGATGCCAATGTACAGGCTCAAATCTTTCTTATGGTGGTCAATTAACCTTTATGAACTGTCCTGAATTAATACAGAGGCTCATGACCTTGAAGCGTTTTTCTCTGGTTCAGAGCTGGGGTTTTTTGAGCTTAAAACTTTCCTTATTTGGATGTAACGTAGTTCATGCGTTTTCTCGCGCGTGCAGCTTCGTTCTTATTTTTGTCCATATTTGGGCAAAAAAATGGTGCCCTAAAATCCCCAGCTTTGTTTCAAGGAAAAGAGTTGCAAGTTACACACTTCAAGGTCATGTTGTTCTGATTAATAATTAATATGATTGTCTCAAACCTGTCAGTTTTCACCTTGACATCGTTTGCAAGGAAATTTCCGGAAATATAAACCAAGGTGTTGGTGTTTCAAGCCATGTCCAGCCTTTGAGAAACAGTTGTTCTTAGAAGCTTCCAGGGTTTCTTTGGGCTCCTGTTTTTGTTAGGTGCCTCAAAGGATGTCACACTTTCTTTCTATTTTTTGTTTTGAAAAAATCCCTTTTTTCCTATTTACCTACTTTGTCATTTTACTCTGATTGACACCCTGGAACTCCTCATTGGGGTGGTGTGGAGTGGTATTTGCATATTGTTATTTCAGTGCAACAATTTTTTTATTAGGTCAGTTTTGCAGCGACCTCATTATATTTATTATGCGCCTTCTTTAATTTGTACTCTTTTGTTAATTCTCACTGTAGGATGTTCCAAAATGTTTAAAAATTATCACCCAAATCTCAGAGATGGAAATAAACCCAGATATCATCAAGAAAAATCCAGAAATAGTTCAAACCATAAAAAGGGTAGGAAGAACACAAACACGCATGCGTGAAATGTTATTAGTGTTATGTTAGTACAGGGATTTTGGATTGAACTGATTAGGAACTGAGGCCAGTGATGAATGTGAAGACGAGGCAGAGATTGATGATGTTTGGCACAGAGTAGCCTGCGAGCAGGCTCTCCGAGGCACCGGGGTTGGGTTAGAATGAGAGCAGGCTCTCCGAGGGAGTGGGGTTGGGTTAGAATGAGAGCAGGCTCTCCGAGGGACTGGGGTTGGGTTAGAATGAGAGCAGGCTCTCCGAGGGAGTGGGGTTGGGTTAGAATGAGAGCAGGCTCTCCGAGGGACTGGGGTTGGGTTAGAATGAGAGCAGGCTCTCCGAGGGACTGGGGTTGTGGGTTAGGGTTTAGGGTTTAGGGTTAGCAGGCTCTCTCTCTGCGGTGGGAGAGAAGGAGAGCCTGCACGCATCCCTCTGAATTTTGAATGCCGCCTTCTGATGTCACGCTGAGAGAGCTGTCAAAATTAGCCAATCAGCGCACACCCGAAGTAAATATTGAAAAAAACAGTAAGCCACGCACCCTGGCCACTCGATGTGTATTTCAAATTGCTGGAAGCAGAAACTCCCAAAAATTGTAAAGGAAGGAAGCCTTCGCCAAAAGTTCTAACAACTACTGCAGATGCTGTAAAGCGTAGCTGAATATTCTGTACCGGTAATTCGTCGAAGTCCATCTCCACGGAAAATGTGTTTCGTTCGTCAGGGAAATATTTAGCACAGAAACTTTAAACAACGGGAATCATAATAGGACTAATAGAGAAATGCCTTTTCCCTGTCCGCATCTCCATTGTGTGAGACTCGTCGACCACAACTGCCGCCACATTTTGGTAAAGCGAAGCGGAGTTATCTTTTTTGATTTGTTTTAATGGAATACAGGCATTACAACTACTACATTACTCTTTAATTCCAGACAGATACAAAAGATATTCTAATACCTACACCACTTTATTTCAAAGCCTTATCGAGTATTTGTGATTACCGATACGTATTTCACTAATTCAATAATTTGAAAACTGGAATATTTTGGTTCTACTTTACGTATGAATGAATTTATTTTCGTACTTAGACTCGCTTTGAAGAGGAGGCAGACATGAACTTGGAAATGGCCTATTCATTCGTGTTGAGGATACCGTAGACAGCAACTGTATATTGAAAATTGCATGCAGAAATGTCGTTCAATTATACGATGTTCTAGTTTCTTACAATGTATGCTGTGAATATCAAAGGGAATTAAGAACACTCGATTATGTATTTCACTGAAATCACACTCCGTTACCAGTTGCTTACTTTGATATTTGACCTTCTTTTTTTCTTTCAAGATACGAAATTATAAACAGAATTCCAAAGTGCGAGAAAAAGCCAGTCAGCTGTACACACAGTTCAAGTCCCTATTCTCAGTAGCTGGTTCAGGTGAGCAAATAAGCACAATTAGTTTTTTTCCAAGAGGGCGCGTTTTTCGAATTCTGCAATCTGATTGTTTCTTTGCGCAGTCCGGATTTCCTATCTCTGCCCGCGGGCACTGTAACGCTCTCAGAGGTTTTGTCCGTGACCGTAAATTTCAATTTTTGACACCGAATCCGTTTACATACAAAAGTTGCTACAAGCGGCCTGGAAACACGGAATCCAAATAAAAAGATTCCTCTTTGAAACGTTCATTTATAAGTCGCTTACTACATTCAGAGGTAGAGAGAGTGGGAGGAGGGAGGGAGGGGGGGAGGGGGGATGAATAAGCTATTTA
>OX421445.1:1610723-1613223 GCA_949126865.1 Montipora capitata | reverse complement strand
GCAGTCCTCCCAGCTTATTGTACTAAAGCACTTGTAGCATTTAAGTTCGTGGGCTACAATGAAAAGGAATGGTAAATTAATTTTGCCAGCTAATTTCAGAGGTATAGCTTTTTCAGAACCTTTCACCCAACCCCACCCACTTTGATTGGCCAAAAAGAAAGAGTGACAAGGTTTCGCTGTCTGTACCATTTTAGCCTCGCTATCTTGAATTTTATTGGATATGAAACTGCAGTTAATTCTGGGATCACAGAATTAACTTCAAGGAAATAATTCGCTGATCAACAAGGTACGAAGCGCCGTGCTAGACATTTAACAGCGTTCAACACTAGTCAAGTTTTTCCTCCTTATTTTCTTGATTGTTTACACAAAAAAATATGCATAATAAAGCAGTTATTGAATTAGGTTTCAACAGCAGCGCGAGAAGAGAAACCGGAAGATCGCGAGCAAGCAGAAGTTTCTTGGGACGATGGCAAGCGAGTTGTCGAGCTAGGAATGTTAACTAAAGAAAGGTCTTGAAGTCTGTAGTTTTCCTCAGTACCTAGGCGTTTGAAAGAGATCAACAATCTCGAAATCAACACTTCTCTTAACTGCCAAAATGACCTTTCCATCATTATTATCGAATTGCAGTCGCCTCCCACCAAAGTAGCCCGCGGGTTTGGTTCAGGACTCGAGGTTATATGTGGGTTAACTTTGTTGTTGGTTTTTTTCTTTGCGTTAAGGACGGTGCCTACTAATTAACAATTAGACCTGTAGCCCGCAAGGGCTAAGAGTCAATAGCCCATGAGGCGAAGCCGAATGGGCTATTGAACAGTGCTCCTATTGAACAGTGCTCCTAATGGTTTTAGTATCAGCCAACTGGTCGGACAGAAAAGGCAGTAATAAAGTTAGCAAATGCAAGTTGAAGAAATATTATTTGGAATAAAACGAAAGAAAGCGTCACGCTCTTTGCTACTCGAGGACTATTACTAATAGTCCTTTAGTAGCGTAGGCAATTAAAATGTAGGATTTGCATTAGTCCACTAGCTGGGTGATACTAATTAAAGATATATTTTTGGTTAGCCTATTAAAATAACACACTGATTGGCCTAAATAACATTCTGGTTAGCCTAAACGTCACACCGGTTGGCCTACAGTTAGCTTTGGTAGCTTGCGGTGTGCCCTTATAATGGGATAAGGGATTTCTTGCTTGCTCGGTTCACATGGCTCCAAGTCATAGGAGTCATGCAAGCCATTACGGTTAGCCTTAATTACACATTGGCTAGCCTAGTTAGCACTACAGTTAGCCTACAGTTCCTTAGGTAGCTTGCGATTATTGGGATCAGGGATTTCTGCTTTGCTGGCTCGCACTGTATCCAAACTCAGTAGCTTATCACAAGCAGTAATGGAGGTATAGTTTTCTATTTGAAGAATCAAGTTTTATTAGACAAAGAAAAATAATTTGTTCGTTTTTAATCTTTTCAACTGAAGCATTTTCATGTAATCACTTTCTATTGAAATATAAGGTTTTTGCAATGTCTTATAATATAAGACAACATATAACAAATTAGACCATGATCAACTAACTTTAATTCTGCTTTCACATTTGTTTTGGATATTTCAGTCCACTTTTAAATTGTAACTAATGATTCTAGCAGTAATTACCATGCTATGAGCATTTCTTAACTGCTTTTTGCTATTTTTAGCTATTTTTTTAAATTAAGAAGCTAAACATTTTCAAATCTACCTGTGGAGCATCACTTTATAACATGAAAATATTGTTGTTAGGTAATATTAAATGATTCTATAGAATGACATTCCGAAACATGTAGCTATACAAGAATGATTTTGTATAGCTTACAACATTTTAAGGCTTTGCAGCTCCATATTAGAACTATTACTGCAATAACCACAATGTAAATGTAAATACATTCTGTAATTGTAAACACGACACTTTTTTGAGGAAAAAAAAATCCTGCAGAGAAATGAGGAGAGAAAAAAAATATCCTGCAGAGCATTTAGGAGGGAAAAAAATTTCCTGCCCACCAAGGTTGCTAGAAAAAAAAACATGCTGACCAGAAATCACCCCCCCCCCCCCCCGCCCCCCTCCCTCAAGAGTTAAATGGTCGGCCCCTTAGCTAGATGTAGATGTGGAACTGAGCACGTTTATCCAATATTTAACTTTCTCCTCTGTAGCTTTTTTGATTGTTGATAGTTGCAAGCTGAGATCGTCTTAAAAGAGCACTCTCTATTTAATGCGCCTTATTTCGAAAACGAGCACGTTGACCCCCTTTTTTTTCCCTTTTCGGCAAAAGCTGATCTTTACCTTAACTGGATGTATGTGAGAAAATTTCCCTCTTAATATTCCCTTGGAATGTAGTTTAGTAATTGAGAATAGTATTCATTATGACAATATTTTATTGCTAAACTATCAACAAAGTAGTAGGAAAAGGTACAAAAGCATCAAAACGAGGAGATATGGAAGACTTTTGCCTCCGGGAAAATTAAAACGTGTTTTATAAAA
>OX421445.1:1593223-1598223 GCA_949126865.1 Montipora capitata | reverse complement strand
TTGGTAAGCTTAACCTTCGTGAACACATTCTTGCCAAGAGCAACGAATTAAGATCTCTTGAAGCCATCGCGTCAGATCTCCAGGATCCCAGAGTAGAGGCTCGTGTCGAGGTTGTGGAAAGAAGTGGAAAGCCATCCCTGGTTGTCGTCAAGAAACGGAAAGCCTCTCTCTCTGACGACGTGCCTTTTGACGACGTGAGACTCGTTGTTGATGCAAATGGTGAATATCGTTTGTTTGTGTACCACTTTGAGCTCGTAAGAAGGGGCACAATTAATATTAATCAGCCGGGACAACTGAGAAATGCAATAAACGAAGTCGTCGAGAATCGTCCTTGTCCTGGAGTGGACACTAGGATAACTGGCCAGCAGGATTATCTGTCCTCAGAAGTAGAAGAACAGACCCTTCCTTGGCACAGAGTTTTGTCAAGAAATTGCGCGCGATTGATAAAAAATGCCCAATGTGAGAGTGGAAGAAAGTGTCGATGTTGCTACAAAAACAGAACAAAAACTGTCAGAACGCTTAAACCAAAAGAAGTCTCTGACTGAAGAAGACGTAAGGAGCAGACAATCTGTGTCATCCAAAGTTCGCTTCTCTTGCCTCAGTCCAAAGAGCCAAAGTAAGCGATTGAAAAATATGCGGCAATCAAGGAAAAACATGACAAAGCAGGTCAAACGGTACAGAAAGAAGTTCTCTGTTTTAATGTCTGATACACATAGCTCTGACTTGGACAAATTGATGGAGCGAGTTGAATCTACACCCATGGGAAGAAAGGAATTTGAAAAATGTGTGGCAGAAGCTGATAGTTTACGACCCGGTGCAGGGCAAGTCTTGCGTGAGATATGGGATTCGGACAAAGTGAATTTCCGAAAAGATCAGGCAAAAAACGGTAAGTTTTAGAAGGTGTGTAATTTGATCTACATGCTTCAGGATACTCCGAAATGCAAAATTGTAAATTGGTCAGAAGATGATAAGAAATTAAGTAAGAGGAATTATCAGTAATTTTGCGTGATAATCAGTAACCAAATAACTTAAGGGGCTGTGTGAAGGATACGGGAAGAGAAAAGTTCACACTTTGGCACAAATATATCTGATCATCCCTGGTGTGTTTTATAAACTTCACTGTTCCAGACCACCACCCTCGCCCCCCTCCTCTCTTCCCCTGCATAGGGCTTTGTATTTCTCACTTAGGGTGTTCGGGCGAATGTCAGAGGAAAAGAGGAAGTAAATTGAAGTTGAAGTAAATTGATTTCTCCTCCAAGCATTTCATTTTGTTAGTAGATAACAATTCTTGTCATAAAATCTCATTTCAGCCTGGAATTTTAATTTTTTAATGAAATGCTGTGTCCTTTTTAAGCTGGCTGCACTTTGGCATTAGTCATTGGTCACCATTTACATAGGAACAAGAAAATGTGACACCAAAATATATTAATTGTTATAAATAGTCTTTTAAAGTCATTTGACTGCACATATTAAAAACTTTTCTTGATCCTTTATTTATTACATATTTAAAATGGTATGTACTGGTGTGCATGTAACTTACAAAACTTGAGCCATACCTGAGAACTATAGATATTAATTATGTCTTTGTGCTATAAAGACATGCAGTCCTTTGATGGGTCTTTCTACATTTCTCGAGTGTTCTCAAATGACTGGAGTGTTTTATCACAGTGTAATACACGGCTTAGGCTTCTTCATTTGCTTTATGATATAGATTTTACGCGCGCAAAACGATAAAACACGCTTTTTCGATGTTTTATACTCTGATAAAACATAGGTTTTTGACCAATCAGAGAGCGCGCGCAGGGTCCTATCTATGTTATAAATATAAATAAAAGTTATAGTACATTATCATTATAATTATTATTATTGAAATTCATATATTTGAATGTGAGTTAGGATTAGTTGTTTACTAAGCCCTTTAAGGGGCATTGTCACGCTACTTGGCAACTTTACAAAAAGCCAGGTGTCTTCGCATTGATTGAATTTCAAAACTAATGAATGATCTAGTTTTGTTATTAAAGGCTATTTGAATGTACTGAAACTGTTTCTTGTCGCCTGTCGCTATGGATGGCATGGATTGAAATAGATTGAAACTTGAAAAAAATTGCCAATTTTTTCAGGTTTTGATGCTGCATGTTCCAAAAATTCTCAAGAAATTTATTATGGTTAGCCCTCTCTGATAAAATTCCGTTGATGTATTCGTTGTAGCTTTACAGAAGCATTTTGTTTAATGATTAAAGACCCAAAGTAATGATTTTATAAGCACAGAATTGACCTAAAACAGCAGAATCCTTGTGACACTGCTCCTTTAAATAAATGGCATTTCTTATTTAGCTTGCCTTTTCTCTCCCTCTAGACATTTGACCTTCAAAGAGTCATGGTCTTTGGATTTAAACAGTTCTCGTCATACTTCTTTGATAATTTTCCTGGATACTCTTTGTCTCCATTGCGGCTCTCAATAAGTCGCCTTGAATCCCTGTTTGGCACACTCAAGTTCCATGCCCATGGTTCTCTAAGTGCAGGGAATTATGGGTCATCTCTTGGAAGGGTTCAGTTGAGACAGGAGCTGAAGGTCACTGCTAGAGCCACAAGTCATGATCAGAAGGGCTACAGGGACCAAGAGGTCCTTATATCTGGCCCTACAAATGTGTCCACATTGAACACTGTTTATCAACAGCCTTACATTGAAATCATGGCACATTTTGTTCCTTATGGTTATCAGGGTGTTAAAGAATTTATTTTTCCCTCCCAAATTTCTCAAAGCACTTTTCAGGGTAGGCAAGGTAGCTCTGCATGCACCCTAATAGCCCTTGTAATGGGTTTTAAGTTCTCCTCTGGGTTGATTGGTGAACCAAAGAAAGTTCTTGAAGAGGGGTGGTTTGGTCATGTGGTTTCAAGTATTTCTGGGGGCAATAAAATCTTTGATGAATGCTTTTCTGCTGCAGGAGTTGGTGGGCTTGATGTAGAAGATGCATTCAGCTCTGTTGGAGATGATCTACACCTCCTTTCTTATGAGGATCCCAAAGATTTTTTTATTACTGGTAATAACTTCCAGGATGTCATTTCAAATGTCAGGGAACGGGCAAGCATGAAACAGAAATCAGTTGGCATCTTTGTGTCTGTTGGGAGGACAGTAGTAATTTTAGTTTGGGAAAATGGGGCATGTGCAATTTTTGATAGCCACAGGCATTTACAGTATGGGTGTATACTTTCCCATTCCCTACCATCCAAAGAAAACGAGTTAATATTGTGGCTAGCCAAGACATACCAGAAGTTTTACAGCACCTCGATACAGTATGCCCAAATCACTTGGGTGGAGTACAACAGATAATGTGCCTCTGTCATTTCAGAAAAAAAGTACATTCAGTACAGTTAAAAACTGTTGTGTGGCTGAAGTTGAAGTAAATTGATTTCTCCTCCAAGCATTTCATTTTGTTAGTAGATAACAATTCTTGTCATAAAATCTCATTTCAGCCTGGAATTTTAATTTTTTAATGAAATGCTGTGTCTTTTTTAAGCTGGCTGCACTTTGGCATTAGTCATTGGTCACCATTTACATAGGAACAAGAAAATGTGACACCAAAATATATTAATTGTTATAAATAGTCTTTTAAAGTCATTTGACTGCACATATTAAAAACTTTTCTTGATCCTTTATTTATTACATATTTAAAATGGTATGTACTGGTGTGCATGTAACTTACAAAACTTGAGCCATACCTGAGAACTATAGATATTAATTATGTCTTTGTGCTATAAAGACATGCAGTCCTTTGATGGGTCTTTCATTGAATTCATACAATATATTGAGTGCAAGTTTCAAGTTCAAAATAACATTATTCTATCACTCAGACACATTTTTTTGGTTAATTTTTCTGCAGCTCTAACAGTTACTGAGTTGGAGTACCAATGTACCTGATAAGCTGAGTACAGCTCTCAATAAAAAGATCAAAGACCTCTTCAAGCTGTCACTTTGGTTATTCTTTTGTTATATTACTTACTATTGTTTTTCAGTAAAAACGAGACTTGTCATATTATATAAGGCAAGCTGACGTTGCCCTAAGTATAAACTATCACAAAGAGACCAGTTGAACTGGTCTGCTGCCTAGAAGAAAGCGTAATTAAGTTTGTAAGATCATATTATTAAGCATCCTTAATTAATTAAGTACGCTTATCGACACTGTAAGTTTTCAGCTTGTCCCTCAAGCTTTGGTCGGCTGAAACGACTTTTCCCTCCTGAATCAGTTTTTTCTCTTCTTGAGCACTATAGAATTCCTTAAATCTGGTATTACATATTCTCTTTACTAGCTCTTGCCATATGGAGCAAGCCCTAATCTCTTCAAATGGTGCTGTGCATGCCCTTTTTGATGCTGCCAAAAATAACTCTTGTAGCTCCTCGTCTAAAGCAACCGATTGTTTTGTCAGCTTCATAAGGTTTTTTGGATATCTCTTCAGATTTTTTTCAGTCAACATTTCTCTTATTCTTTTATCTAACGTTAACAAAACAACAGTAAACTTACTATTGAAGAAAGTCAACTTTCCCTCGTCCAACCTTTTTAGACCCAATGGCAAAGATGTTTTCTCCTCTGCAGAACAGACCATTTCAGACATAATTTTAACTTCGGCTGCATAATTTTCCTTTGTCGCTTCTGAAACTCTCCTGGCTCCTTTCCGCCCATTAACAATCTTTTCTCTTCCTTTCCGTAGTTTGTGCAGCGCCGCCCCAGATACTCTAGCAACGTCCACAAAGTCGGAATCGACAACAGTGTCCGCTCCTTCACTTGCATTTGTTTGGGTTTTCCGTTTGTCAGAATCAATCTTAATTTGCATGACTGCGCTGTGAAAATTTTCGTAAAGTGCCCAGTAGATGGTGTTAAGAACAACGGCAGCATGAAAGTTGACTTCGTCTGTTTCGTTCTCCTGCAACTGAATGGTGGTGACAATTATCTTTTTCATGTTTCTCCAGACTTCTGATTCCTCCACCGTCAACAACAATTGGG
>OX421445.1:1585723-1588223 GCA_949126865.1 Montipora capitata | reverse complement strand
CGTTACGAAACTGGTATCATTGGAAGCCGACGGTGCGCCTTTTACCCCCCTCCCTCTGTCAGTGCTCCGTTTCACGGATATTTAAAGCTAAGGCTACACGGATCAGAGGAAAGTGGAAGCAGACGTTGAAGTCACCGAGAATCGAACTGGGGACCCCTTGCTCCGAAAGCCGCGCACTAGCCAACTGAGCTACGCCTGCAAATGTTGGTTTTTGAGGAGAGGGGAAAACCAGAGTACCCAGGGAAAAACCTCTCGGAGCAGAGTAGAGAACCAACAAACTCAACCCAATTATGGTGTAGAATCCGGGAATCGATCCTGGGCCACATTGGTGGGAGGCGAGTGACCTCACCACTGCGCCAGCCCTGCTCCCTGTAGTAATAGCCTAAGGCGCGCGCGCGGAGCACCATTGTTAAGAAAATATGGTAACCCATCGATGCGACAAATGTTGGTTTTATAGGCATGACGTCATCGATCGTCCGTACGTGCGTACGTACGTCCACCCCTCCATGTATGCCAATGTGACCAGTATCACACATCAATTGACACCTGTCAAAACAAGGTATCCGCTGACCAGTACGACGTGATCATATCGCGGGCTCAAGCTTAGAGCTCACCGAGGTCAGCTGTTGTTTTGAAGTTGACCGCTGGCCAGGTACTGGTTTTCGATTGGATTGCAGGCTCAACTCTGGTCAACTCACCTAAACATAAACGAGGCTTCATTTTTCGCGCTCTTTCTGTGGTTTGACACAGCCATACTACATCAACTATTGTTATATACCTAGCCTTTCACTGAACAAAACGAGCACTGTGATTGGTTGGTTCTTGGTCTCGTGCCCCTGATCAAATTCAAATGTATCCTGATCGGGATACAATTCCACAGTTGTTGCCCGCTCCGGATGTTTTGCTGCGATTGTTGACGGAAAAGTCTAAATATACAAGAAAGCACTTAATGTCTGGTCCCTTGGGAAACTAGTTAGTTTTGTTTTCCCTCGAGTCCTGATGTTTCCCTCGACTTCGTCTCGCGAAACATCAGGACTCTCGGGAAAACCAAACTAACTGTTTCCCTCGGGACCATACATTAAGAGCGCTTTCCATTTGACAGAACTGACTGGCCAGACCGGGTGTTTGGAAGGTCTAAATCTACAATGCCTTCAAATCAATACACTTCGAGGATTATATATACTTCTCCAGAAGAATGCGAGGGATTGTCATGCAAGTGTTACTTCAAATTTTTGCATTTTCTTGGCAAACTGACGGGTCTGGCCGGCCAGTTCTGATAAAAGGAAAGCACCCTAAGTGTATATAGTTCTTACACAGTCAACGCTTTTCGTGTTCAGGTGAAAAATGGCCGTTTGGAAAATGTTTTGTTTCTTCATTTTTGGCTGGTTTCAATCCAGTTTCACCAGGAGCCTATGAGTAGGAGCCTCCATGTGCACTATATCCTTGAGTCAAACTTTGCCCGTATCTTTCTATTTTTAGAACCAACCCTTCAGCAGGAGACTGACATTTACATTAATTTACATCAGTTCGCACAGTTTGCGTACATTGTTTTTGCTATTTTTGTCTTCGTTAGACAACGAATTTATTCTGATTGGCTATTTTAAACAGCGCGTGCGGTGCCGAACAACTCGTGGCGTTCTAAAATAGAAATATACGGGCAAAGGTTGACTCATAGGGCTTGTATGGGAGAGGCAAGTTCCTGCTGATGGGCTCCCAGTTTGACATATCATGATAGCTGTGGTGCACACTGGTGGCTACACAGTTATTCAAGTCAAGCATCGGAGGGATATAAACTTAAAGCTGAGTGTTTATTTTTAATTTGCTTATAGCTGATTTTTTCTCTGTATTGCAATTTTTGGCATAAGACTTACCTTTAGAAGCTCTGATAAGGTTACATGATGCCTGGAGGACCATCATGACTAGAACAGAAACGAAAGGAGAGCGAAACTCGGAACGAGTAAGTTAATCCACAAATTCTTTCCTTGGGCAATAAACCGTTTGTTATTGTCAAAAAGTGGTTTAATCGGTTTTTCCTTTGTTTAGGAATGAAAATCGAATTTTTATTGTCAACTGGAAGTAAAAACAATCATCTGTACTCTTTTGGACATAAAGAAAAAGTTGATTTGTTTGTTTGTTTTGCTCTATAATGCGATCGAACAACTTGAGTGCTTTTTAATCCGTTTGCTGGTTTTCGATGGGCCTCGACAGTGACAAGAACATTTTTCCCTTATGTTATAAACACGTATGCGCAATGAGCTCTCGTAAAATTAGGGGCAAATTTCACTAACTTTTGTTTTCAGAGGTTTGTTTAAAGCACCTAAACGTTATTTAAGTGTCGGAGCGGATCTTGTTTGAAGTTCATCCTTTCTTGGTTGCTTCTTGCCTATTCTTGTTCCAAGCCAACCTGGCGTGTTTTAATGAAATACATCAAAATGTGAATGATCTCGTTTTCAGAGATAAAGTGGAATAAAGTCCATCAGTAAAACTCCTCTTTGACCTT
>OX421445.1:1570723-1578223 GCA_949126865.1 Montipora capitata | reverse complement strand
ATTGAGAAAACAAAATGCACAAGCGAAAAAGGTCTATTCCCGAAGGGATAATTTTGCTCACGTATTTTGTTTGAAGCATAGCTCAGTGCTGTGACGTTAGCACTTTCCATGTCGGCGTATTATCATTCATCTCCAATAAAATCTTCGATAGAAGATCATCATACCTTACCTGGGAATGATCAAGTCAAAATGTTACTAACGGGAATTATAAAGCCAGGAAGTGTACTTTTATTGACAAGCGATTTTTATAGAAGTCTTGGACAAAACGTGGAGCAAAATTATTCTCTGCGACAAAGCTGTTGCCAGGTGATTAAGATGGCGATCTGTTAATTAGACTGGAGTGCTATCTAAACGAGAGAAGTTGATTGGCTAGACCGACAAGAAAGCATTGACATACAAGCTCTGGTCACTGGTGTCCTGTTATAATAATAATAATAATAATAATAATAATAATAATAATAATAATAATAATAATAATACACTTTATTTAAAGAGGGTGGCACGGAATAGTTGAGTTAACTAATAAACTTGTGGCCCTCTATTTAAAAATTCTTACAAAACTAATGCAATATGATAAAAAGTGTAAATAGAAATGTGAAAGCTAAAAATACAATGTCAAAAGTTAAACTATAAAATGGTGAAGCTTCCTTTGTACAGCAAAAAGATTTTTTCTAAAATTGTTCCTAAAATGCTTGGTGTTCATGCTTTGTGGTCTCCAAGTTCAGCATTCCTTCTTTGTTCTTCCGGCGAAAGTTTGTTTGGCCTAAACAAGTTAGCTCTCTACGCCATAAAAGATGAAATCGTTATCTGCCATTACCTTCCTGCTTTGCATCTCCATGGGTAAGTCTGCCAGATAATTATCTGTTTGTCGTTTTGTTCCGTCCAGCGAATTCGTAATCCAAAGACCTTATCATCCGAAAAAAAAAAAAACCTTTAAATGTGTTTTTTCTTTCAATTACCATCACGTATCAAAATATGGAAAATTTCCGTATATCATGAAAAATCACCGTTAGGGTTTGGTCTTTTTTGCCTGGAATCGAAGCCGGCAACGACAACGCCAACGAAAACGTTGTTGGCAAAAAGATAAGCTCGCACCTTTGAAAGAACCTCGAGACCATTACAATCTGTTTAATAATTAAAGTATGGTTCGAAATATCGGGGAAAACCGCCTTAATTTCATCAGAATCCACCGTGATTGTGTTTTTGTGTGCTCTGCTGCCCGCAGATGGAGGACAGCAAACAAAAAATGTATACTGCACATATAGTGTGTAATAGTTTTGTACCTAATCATAGCAACCTATTCACAAATATGAATGAAAAACTCTTGTTTCGTTGTCATCAGATATTGCTTAACTTAGAGAGTAAATTAAAAAGACCAAAAAGTACATTAAGAGAGTATCTGCAAACCACAGCCTTCCCGCTGCATGGCTGTCACAAAGGGGTGGTGCGTTTGAGTATGAATGTAAAAAGTAATTATTGTCAAGAGTAATTTACTCTCCAGATTTGTATGTCAGGGTTGATAATCGACTCATTGTATCTCCATATTTCCTTACAAGTATTCAAACGCCAATGCAACAGTCGATTAACTTTACAGAAGAGCCAACTTTAAATGGCAAAGTCATTTGCATTGTTGAAGCTTCCAGGGAAGAAATTTCGCAGACATTTTGCAGAATAATGTGAAACCGTCGATTTTATTTTACAGAACAGCCAATTTTTACATCTGTAAGACCCGAATTGTAGGCTTCGCCTTTATGGTGTAGCCGTTTGGATTTTTGACGCTTCTAGGAAAGGAATTTTGCAGGATTTATTTTGCTCAGCGTTACAAGGTATAGCGATTAGGATTTAATGATAACAGCCAGAGCGCATGCGTGATCCATGCAAGGACCACTGATCGGCCACAGCCGCATGACGTCACGTTATTTGGTAGGGTTGTTGATCTCCAACATTTAATCATACGTTTTGCTTGATTCAACTGATCGAGGAAAATGATCCATAAAATCTACAAATAGCACCTTTTCTTTGCGAAAATCGAATCCATTTTATTAACAGTTAGATAAATAAGGCTAATTTACCTCTCGTTTTCTGCGTTGCTGGATTTTTCCGACTCCCTCACAGATGCACAAATTTAACAACGAGGACATGAATCCAAAATAAGTAATAAGGTTCTGTAATAACAATTGTTCTTTTGCTACAATCGGTGGACTTTTTTTCTTTCTAGGCTTCGCAATCAGATGCCAAATATGTTCCAGCGATACCAACATGGATGACTGCAAAGCCAAGGAAGAAGAACACGACTGCGGGGGCAGCTTTGATCGCTGTGCTAAAATGACGCTCGACTTTAAAGTTAGTGGCTTCCACACCAAAATGTACGCAAAATCCTGTGCCACTAAATCTCTGTGTGAAGATAGCAACCAACAGCTTGACAACTGCAAAAAGATCGATGGGTCGACTTGCGGGCTGGACTGCTGCGATTCAGATGGCTGCAATAGTGGTGCAGCGCCAGTGGCCAGCGTCTTCCTGATATTGTCATGCGCCATCATGGCCCTGTATCGTTAGCGAAGGCAAAAAGATAACTGAACTTTCAAAGCTCGCAGTAAAAATTGTCAGATTTGTGACCGCCTTTAGATGTTTTGTGACGTGTTAAAGAGCATTTAGATGAATAGATATGCCACCTGTGTGATTCCCACAATTTTTTCGCGCTGGGTCTCCTTAAAGTGCCCCTCGCCCCAAAATATTTTAATGCTAAAATGAATCTTTGCACCTGTTCGAAACGCCTTGCGGCAACTTTTTCCTTTTTCTAACAAATCCTGCAATTCTATAGGCTTCCTGAAAAGATGCGAAAATCCAAGCAGCTTTTGTTCACGACCGAGTCAGAAGGGGAGTGGGTCTATTCCTGATTTGAAATCACAATCTACTTTGCATGCATTTTTACAAAGAGTTAATGCAATGTAAATCAGTTTGTGACGTTAAATCAGGAATAGACCCACTCCCCTTCTGACTCGGTCGTGAACAAAAGATGCTTGGATTTTCGTATCTTTTGAAGCCTATAGAGTTGTAGGATTTGTTAGAAAAAGGAAAAACTGGCCTCGATGCGTTTCGAACAGGTGCAAAGATTTATTTTAGCGAAGAAAATATTTTGGGGTTAGGGGGAACTTTAATTGCTTTCTTTAAATATGTGCTTCTGATGAAGTTGTCAAGGCAATTAGTGTAAATCGACGAATTCTCTGCGAAGCCTCAATAGTTTTTTTTTCTTAAGCGGCCAAGTTACCGGCTATCAATAACCGTTATGTCGGTTAAAAGTGCACCAATCCTCCCCTCTCGGCCTCAGTTTTCTCTCATAGAAAACACCTTTTACAGCTTAAGCAAGAATCACCACTGATGGTTATGATGTAATTTATTACCACAGCAACAGGAAAGCTACCTAAAACCACCCTGAATTTGTTCTTTAATAAAAAACAAACTCGGTAATCCTCATTTTTTAATTGCTGTAAAGTGATTAGCAGGCTAAAGATAAAACTCTCTGCGAAATCGAGGCTAAAACAACTTTTCCGGAGCTGATGCAGAGTCAAATTAATATTTTCTAATTGTGAAGGTTTCAGAAAACTTTTTTGAACTTTGCAGAATGTTTTTATCGTAGCCTGCTAATTACTTTTCGGCAGTTGAAAATGATAGTCATCGGGTTCATCATGTCAAGAAAGAATCATTGAAAGACTAAATATAGGGCATCGGTTTTGGATGGCTCTTGAGCTGCTATGGTAACCTATTACGTCACATGATTGATTGCACCTTTTTAAGCTGCAATATTGCATTGGTACTTTATATGTGTAGATCGAATCCTTCTAAATATTACAGTTTCTTGAAAGTGCTAAAACTAGTTTGAGCCTTCTTAATTAAGATGTAGTGCATTGCAATTATAAAAAACGAAAGGAAAGACCGAAGAATTCACACATCTCTTCTTTTTTTTCATCGACGTGTTTACAAGGCAGCTAGGGCTACCCTATCTGAGTGCTAGGGTAACCCTAGCTGCCTTGTAAGCGCTCTGTTAGGGACAACTCGCCTACCCGGGACAACTTTTTAGCGGTTTCCATTGTGTTTGCGATGCTGGCGGTTACCAAGCACACAAAGTTGTCCCGGGTGGTAGGGTAAACCCTACCTGTGAAATTTTGCTTGTAAACCTTGGCTATCTTTGACCCTCCTGCTAGGGGAACCCAGTAGGGTTACCCTACCTGCTTGTAAACAGGGCCTAAGCGTTTCCTGCGCTTGCTTGTTACCCCCCCTCCCCCCCACAAACAAAATAAGCTCGGCCGTCCCTGTGTTTCCGGCTCATGAATTATTAAGAATTTTTGAAAATAGTGACAGTACAGAGTTCAGTTCAGTCAAGCAAACCATCAGTTTGGTTTTCTTCTGGCTATCAGTTTCCTTTAGCTTTACAAGCAACTGTTACCTAACGGTTTTAAAATCCTCGAAACCTCGAGGATTCAGGCCCTTCTCGTTACTCCTTTTTTACAACAGACGCTGCTTTTCACATTTTCCCACTTTGTCGGATGAATGATTTTGTCTTATTGAGTTATGTCAGTTATTCAATGCTGAGGAAATTTTATGTGGGTTAAAAACCCTTGGCACATATCCAAAACGGAAATAGTGGTAGAGCACGTGCTTTATACTGACCTTCTGCCAAACGTTTTCTTTAAAAAAGATGCTTAAAATAGGGATGCTGTATTTTATTCGAGAATCTGCTTACAGCAAATATTTTTCGGCTTTCTTTGTGTTCTATTGATTCCTCTGACGTAAAACGCGGGCAGAGATCAACACGTGCTATGTTTGTGATAATAGTGATTAGAACTACGGGAATGTGCTAACAAAACAAAAGCTGTGAATTGAGTCATGATTTTCCGACGTTAGCGCTTTCGCCAAATTTTATTTTTCTTCAGTCTTTCAATGGACTACAACTAGTCTTTCTTTTGCTCTAAAATCTCAGCAATGTTGACGAACTCGAAAATTACCTCTTAATTTTCGCGCTATATTTTGCCAAAGAAACAACAGAGCTGCATTTTCTTGCTTTTAAAAAGACGAAAATGGATAGCCATTAAACTATTCAGCAGCGAAACTATTTAAACACTTTCTATACAAGGTTGTTTGATTTTTGTAGGGACCTTTAAATAATTGACTCAACGTGCGACCTTGTTCGAGGATTTCTACTCATCTTATGACTTTAACCAATTACTTTATGTTCAGCTGTAGATTTTGCTTGGACTGTGGCGACCATAGAAGCAACTGAGTCTCGTTAAAAAGTGTGGAAAAGTTTCACATCCTTCATAATCATTATATGAGAAATAAACACCCTTATTAAAACCATTTACATGTATAAAAATTACTTAACTACAGCCCATCAAAGACGATTCCTGCTAAACTTACTGATTGATTTGTAACTGCCTGAAATGACATGAGGTCACGCTCCCTCGTGGCGCATACTTGCACCGTGAGCTAAAGTGGTTCAAATAAGTTAACAAATCCTCAGTGCATCCTCAATTTTCACGAAACAGCTTCACTTTTACTTTGTTGTTTAAAAACATCATCAGAATGAAATATCAGCTAAATGATAATTAATCTTCAGTTAACTATTTGATCTATGCTAATAACTTCATCGGGGCCCCACCCTCGCTTCGACCAGCTCTATCATGCACTTAGCCATTCACCTCAGTATTTTCAGATGCACACATGCACGCATGACATGCATATAGTTAGCCTATAACAGTACATCAGTGGCCCGGCTTTATACAGTCCTCAGTTACCTGAAGGAGTTTTGTACAGGATCTGAGATGTTGAAGTAATGGACGACTCAAAAATGTATGTGGCTGATTTAGTAGCGAAAGTTACAGACCAAGGAATACAAACTCTTAATTCTCAGTTTTGCATAAAAGAGGAAGAACTAGAAATGTTATATTACGCTGTCCTGAATGGTCAGTATAATTGACTTAAAAAACTATTCGTTCTGATTGGTTCTTTTAGTTTTTATTCTGTCAAATTTGATAGGCATTTATTGATAACTGACAGCTGTTATGTTTGTTCTCAATCTTAAGGTGCGGTTATCAACTGAACTATTCCGTTGGTGCCTATTGAAGGAGCTTGATCGGAGTACTGAACGACTAACAGTTTCAAGATGAAATCCCTGTTTTCCTTGGTTTTTTTGCTCTGCATCTCAGTTGGTAAGGTTGTTTTTGCTAAACCATCTATTTAGTCCCGTGTTGATTTCAAACAAAGGTGTACAAAAGCTACGCAATGCATCAGGGTTGAATTAGCCCTCAGTGTCGTTTACCCAATTCAGGCTTCTCAGTAAATCATAATGCGAACTTCATACACTTTCGATTCGCTGATATGGCTTATTCAAAATAATCGCCTGCCTTGTCATTTTGTATTTTACCAATGGGCGTTCATACGGCTCGCACTCAGGCTCCTTAAGTGATGGAACATCGGTTCTCATGATTAGAGAAATGGACAAATTGATTAAAGCGGAATGAGCTAGAAACAACTTGAAACTCGAGCGCTGGTTTATAACCTTTTTCT
The DNA here is from genome assembly GCA_949126865.1 of Montipora capitata. NCBI lineage: Eukaryota > Metazoa > Cnidaria > Anthozoa > Scleractinia > Acroporidae > Montipora > Montipora capitata. Next base: position 1,571,659 of record OX421445.1, on the reverse strand, counting down.
TAATTAAGAAATTTCCTTGTCATGTTTTGTTATAACTGGGAGTTGAAACTCCTATTTCTCCGTAGTTGGTAACATATTGGTTCATATTAGAGCAATCGTAAAAAACTGATTGAAGATAAACCTCCGGCTTGGCCACCACTCCTTTTGTTATCATGGAATAAACGAGTAATTTTTGAACACCCTGCCAAACAATATAGTTATAGAAAGAACGTTTGCAACGCTTTTGCCTCTTCAACAGATTGTGCACGAGTTCTTTATTTCTTTCTGTTCAACCGAGTGTGCCCGAATTGTTTACCCAGTCATTGCACCAACAGGAATGAGCTAGAAACAATTTTAAACTCGTAGGCTTGCTTATAACATTTACTTTAAAATAATTCACATTTCAATCTCATTCTGCATCGATTTTTAGCCACCTTTTTTCACAACGGTAAACGAATTTATTTCATGGAAAAAAGATGTCAAGTCACAACTAGGGAGGAAACATCATCAAAGTCCCACCTTTGACCTTAATTGCTTCAAATAATATCGCAGAATACCAACAAAGTATTCTGCATCATACACTGATGCGTGTACTTGCCATATCGTCGGAATGATTTATCAACCTCACTAACATGAAACCGTCGTAATTTCGCTGCGAGATAGTATTCCTTTTCTTTTTCCCTGTACTACGGAGAAGGGAAAAACGCTCTTCAGAGAGTTAAAAAATGGTATGATATCGATAGCAACAGAAAGTCCATCTATTTTGGACCATTATAGATCAGTATAAATTATTTCAGTTTCTAGGGATAATTGTGATTTTTTTACACTTTAGACTAAGACGTCTTATTTTTTTGTGCAGCCTTTGCAATCAAGTGCAAAATCTGTGTCAACTCGAACAGCATGGCCGATTGCATTGCACATGAAGAAACAGTGGATTGTGATTCGGCCGCATCTCAG
>OX421445.1:1555723-1563223 GCA_949126865.1 Montipora capitata | reverse complement strand
GACTCGTTTGGGTGGTACCGTGGATTTAAGGGCGAAATTTTAGCCAGCATGCATCACACGAGCATAACGGTCTGACACGAGCATAATTTTCGGCATCTTGGTACGATTTTTAGGGTGACGCTAAAAAGCATAGTGGTCAAATTTACGAGAAATGTGTCTAACCCTAGTGAAGAGTCCGAAGGGTGCTTGGAACTTTCAAAACCGCATTGAAGAACGCTAAAATTTTACGGAGTTGTCTAGAGTCAACTGCGATATTGGAAATAGCATAAAATTTAAAGATTTACAACTTCTATCATTTTCGCCAGAGTTTGTTTGAGATGATACTTAAGCAAACGTCCCCTAAAATTTTCAGGAAAAAAAAGAGGACACAATGCACAGTTGTTGATCAGACCCATCACAATTGCTAGAACTTTCGGACGAGAAGAGGGCAAAAAAAACCTATTTCAGAAAACACTTGTAACATAAAATCTGCTGATTTTCCTGAACGGCTGTTCTAGAATCTAGGAACTGCAACAGCAAATGCAAGGTCTCCAAAGGTCTTGGCAACTTTTTTAATAGCTGTAGCATCGTCACAGCTTTGAGTGTGAGCTCTCAAAAGAGAATGCCATATTTCTATCTTTTTTTCCACAAATAAGAAAAGCCACTGTTTTTTGCATTGCCAGTAGTTGGGTAAAGAAGCTTTTTGGTAGTCACAGTCACTTAGAAAAGATAAAGTAGATTTGTCATAATGCTTCCTGCGCCAAATATTAAACAGTATAGCCATCTGAGCCATGACAGACATGTACAGTTCCAAGTCACCAGTTCTAAATATTTGGTACTGGAAGTACACCAGTGGAATGACATCTTCAAGTAAAAATAGCGTTGAAACAAACTCGTAACTCTTGCATAGACCAAACTTGTTAAGCACCTTTTCACGTACCCTTAGCCAACCCAGTAAAGCTGCAGTCACACACAGAGATGATTGGTATGGCTTAGGCCTGTTTGGTAGAATTCCCCCAAACAAATAGGAGAACAGTTTATTAAAAAAATGTTTAAATATAACAACAGTATCTTCTACTGCATTCAGAGAAACATGAAACTGCCCTTGTTCTGGAATAATTGATCCATATTTTCCACTGCAATTGTTTGCAATTAGTTTTTTTGGGTAATACCATCCAGGCCAGTCTGCTGGGAAGGGCAATAGATTTTTCTGTAGGTACATTTGGATGTTGGGATATTTTGTCAAGATGTGATCTATAGATTCCTTGTAGTGTTTCAGGCTTTTTAAGTCTTGCTCCCATTCCTCCAAAAGCTGGCATGTTTGTAGAGTTTCAAGATCTTCATCAATTGGCTGATTGTATACCCTGGGAAACATACATGTACAAAAAAATCTCAAAATTGCATTGCAGGTTCCAAGGTGTTGTGGATATGAATGTGTAAAAATAGTAGAATATTTTTACAATTTGACACATGTAATATAATAATGGTGTAAATAAAATATGTAATAGATATATATCATGACTGTGCTAATAATCATGAAAATGCATCTTTTTACTTGTGAGTGAACCTCAGTTTTGAAAGAAGCCTAGTTCTGGTATACCTTAAATTTTTCACCAGTTTGTGGAAATTGCCAGGATTTAAATTTTTCATTTCAACTGGAAGCTGATCAATGAAATGGTTCTTCATGTCTTGCAGCCCTTTGGTAATAAGCTTTACAACGGCATCAACGTCTGCTCCCCCAAGACAACACTTGTTTTCTCCCCTGATTGTTACGGTGACTTGTCGGTGTGGGCTTACATAGTTCTTTTTTATTGCAGGGATTCTTGGATGTATGTCCACCATGGAAGATGCCATGTGGGCTACCATTGTCTTTTTGAGGTCAGTAGGGACATGCTTAGTGTGGATGTTATGATAATCATCCAAGAAGTTGACCATGAAGTAGTAAAGTAAAGTAAAGTAAAGTAGACCTTATTTAACGTCGATAACTCGTAACAGTAACTTTTAATCACTGACAAACCTGAGGTCGACGGTGCGCTCATTTTACTCCCCCCACTCCATCAGTGCTCCGTTTTACGGGTATTTAAAGCTACGTAGCTACACGGAAAGGAAAGGAGTCGAAACAAGGATGCGAGATCCAGGAATCGAACTCAGGACCTCTTGCACCAAGGCCGCGCACTAACCGACTGTGCCATCCTTGCCTTGTAGTAATGCTCAAAGCCAAAAAAGATTTTAATCCATGACATTTAACTACACTGAATAATTATTTTTATTATTTGTCTGAAAAGATCATAATACTGTATTTTTATGTCTAAAGTACAAAGTTCTTACATTGCATGGTGTAAACTTGTTTTGGCGTGTGGTAGCATTACTCACTGCAAGAGCTTGTTGTATTTGCTCAGAAACATGAACGTTGTGGTCTTTGGACATGGTTTTCTTCATGTTCTGTACTGTCCTTGGATTCACTGAGTATCCTAAAACTGGTCCAGGTGATAAGCCCTGTAAGGACAGTCCACTAAGGGATGAATAAATTCCACTGTCTTTTTGAAGTTGACATGTCTTCTGTGACCTGAAATTGGCACAGTATTGCAGTCTGTATTACTGTCATAACAAGTCATGTTTACAATAATCCAATCACTATACAGTTTGATATTGTAAATCACAAAAAGCACCATTGAGTTGTATCAGTTCGGTTAACTAGACCCATTATTTAAGTAACAATTCTGCTTTTATCCATCAAAGCCCAAAAATAAACTAAAAAGTTGAATACAAACCTGAAGTATGCCAAAATGTGTAATAGTGACACTGTTCGTTGTCTTTGTAGAGACTCCCTCTCTTGGGATACCCTCTGGTTGTCACGTGTTATTGAACTCAGCAGCAGGTCAAATAGTCCAGGGGAGTTTTTTTCACAGAATTCTCTCATCAATGTTGGATCATACAGGGGTACTTGTGGCTGGGTCTCATAATAGTGGAACATAGCAGTTTGACACTTGCTAACCAACTGGTCAAATGTAAATTCTGGAAATTGTAATGTACATAAAATTTATTATAAAGTTAAGAGCTGACAATACCTCTCGAACTTGAAACTACAATAACTTCTGTAGTTATATTTTTTTTGCAATGTACAATGTACATTCTCTTTGGAAGTAATTTTATACCTGAAGTAGTTTCCTTTCCTTGCAGGGTTGTCTCGCTGTCACTGATGTGAATCTTTGATGCTGTATTGACCTACAAATAAAAGATCAATACGATTTTTTATAGGCATTCATGTCTGTCTCTTTGTAATCGTTCCTTTTAGTTAGTGTATGAAATCTGTTCCTTATTATTATTATCATTTACTTTCTTATTTTTGTCATTTTTCATTTTTTTATTTTATTATACCTGTCTATTTCCACACGATTCTGTAGAGATTTTATTGGCTACAGACAAATAAGAGGTTTCAGTCTGTCTCTGAAAGTAAAAGATATAAAAAAAATTTGACATCACAAGATTGTGGTTTGTAAAAGTTATTTGATGAGGAAGAATTGATTCCTGTGACCGTTCATTAAATCTGTGGGATTTGCCTGCACTTTGGCATTTGAGAAAAAAAAGTGTGTACGCATTTTAATAGGCCCACTCCCTTGCAATTTAAATTAAACATTAAAAAACCTGTAGCTCATTCAATCAGTACCTTTTTCGGAGGACTATAATCTTGTTCATTTTTGAACAGCTCATCTGCGGATTTCCTGCAGCTGGTGCACCATCTGACACCAGGACGGTAGCCACGCACTGTTTGCCCGATCCAATCGAATATTTTGTAGAATCTCTCCGGTATGTTTTGATGATGAAGCTCCTTTGAGTGCACAGGAAGTGGACATGCACAGAATTTATAAATTCTGGTCCAGTGTAGGGTGCATGCCCAAGCATCTGTCGTACCACCAACGTACCTCGCTATTGCGATATTTAACTTTCTTATTTTCCCTTTGCATTCTTCTCCTGTTCTGGTTTTTTTATGAAACAAGCGTGTTCGCCCACCGGAACTTCCCTTCAACCACACGCACATAAACAACACAACCCGCGCGAGCAGCATTTTCGCGGCAAGAAGCCCAACTTCGTAGTCAGTTTTCTACAAGTGTTCAGAAATGAAACTATGGTGTTCAAGAGATATTTTGTGTAACTGTTTTTGGACAGTCTTCAGAGTGAAGTCCAAGCTTATCCTTGCAAAATGGGTCTTATCCCAGGTGGAAAACCTCGGCGCTTTTCAGTTTTTTAAAAATACCGCCATTTTACGTATATGTTGCTATGGATTCACATTTTTTTTCCCAGTCTCTCACGCGCGAGCTCGTGACCTGCGCTGTCATTTTTCAGCGCTGTCGGGCTTGGGTGCTTTTCCCTGGCAGGTTCGTTTTCCCGACTATCTGGGAGCCTGGAACAGGCTAAACAGACAAATACTTTGTAGAGCAGCTACATACTCGCTAAACGAGCTTTTAAAGCATTGTAGAAATCAATTTAGATAATTCTGCCGAATTTTGAGACATCCGCTCGTTGGGTGCCCCTGTGAGATTCCCTGTGTAGCTTTCACTGTAATGTTTGAGCTGGTAATTATTCTCAGACGGGCAATCATTGATTGTAATTCTGTTTGCATTAAATACAACTGCCTTGTACATTGTGACAGTGTAGATTACAACAATTTATTGATTACCATCTCCATAATTTGTACCAAGTCATTATTATAAATCAAAGCACACCGTGATTGCAACACACCGTTTTGCAGTATTTTCAGCAAGTCAACTTTACCTCGGAAGAATGCAGCAGGCAACCAAGTGTGGGTGGTAGAAGTAGTAAATGCATGGATTTCAATTTGTTTTCCTTCAGGAAGATATCAGCACAGGAGACTATGCTAAGCTTAAACAACCTGAATCCTAACAAAGCTATTGGTTTCGACATGATCCCACCACATATTAAAAATAGAGGCAGAGGAGCTGGCAGGTCAATTTTCAATCAATGTATTTCGGAAAAGCATTGGCCGAATTCATGGAAGAAGGGCGATAATTGACAGCGATCGACAAGTTTTTCGAACAGCTTTTGAGTAAACAAATTCTTTGATCCCTTTATTTCGGCCTACCGTAAGCTGTACAGCTGTGAGTCAACATTGGTTCGTCTAGTTGAAGACTGGAAACAAGCCATCGACGCTGGGAAAACAGTAGGCATCTTATCGGGGAATATGAGTAAGGCCTTCGACACTATGCACCCAACTCATCTATTGTTGGTTAAACTTGAGGCATACGGCTTTAATGCGTTCCTTTTCATGGACCCCAAAGGAAGAGCCAAATTAGGAGCTGTGGTCAGCGGCTGGAAACCAATCAATATGGGCTGTCCCCAGGGTTCCAACTTGGGACCCTTATTATCGAATATCTACCAAAATGATCTTTTCTACTTGGACCGTTCATCAAGACTCTCAATGTATGCTGACGATCACCAACTCTATTATGCTCATAGTAACGTCGACGTCCTTACGGAGACGATTAAGTATGAAGGAGAACGAATGTCGGAGTGGTACAAAGAAAACCATTTGGTTGGCAACTTGAACAAATATAAAGCCATGATTCTTGGAAGTAAACACAAGCCATCTCAGCTAACGTTAGATATAAACGGCCATCTGGAGAATAAATTATTAGGTGTAACAATAGATAAGGATCTAAAATCTGCATTTCTCAGAACACATTTTAGCTATCTGTAAAAAAGCAAGTAAGCTAATCGGTGTTTTAAATGAGGCTTAGGAGACTGATCCCTATGGAAGCCAAACAGAGTGACACCGATTTTTCCCCATCTTACACATTGCAGCCTAGCCTGGCATTTTTATAAGGCTTCGGATGGAAAGAAACTGGAACACGTTAACGAAAGAGGTCTCAGGGCGGTTTTCTGTAACTGGGACTTGTCAATACAACAACTTATTAAAACGCGCTGATCTTACTGCCTTATATGATAAGCGTCTTCAAGATATGGCAATATTTGTGTTTAAGGTTAAACATAGTTTACTCCCACAGAATATTCTGGACCTACAATTTTACAATGCATGTCTGATCGACCAGTTGCTAAGATTTCAAAATGATCCCACTTAACTGACCTAATTCTATGGTTGGTTGAGAAAACATGATCAGCAATTACAGATTCGTGACAATTTGTAGTTAGGGATTTAAAATGTTCTGTTTTTCTGTCACGTAATCGACGTTTCGTTTTCCCTATAAACAAATCATTGCAATCCCAGCAGTTTGCTCTGTACACTACTTTTGACCTGAACGAAGGAGCTAGTTTGTCTTTGTAAGGAAAAAAAGACTTGATTCTTCCCGAGGACAGGATGAAAGAGGAGGTCAAGTCGAAACCTCACTGTTATCGATGTGGTTCCAGTGAACCGTCAACCCAGTGCTATTTCGGGAACCAATCCTGCCGGAAGTGCGGGAAACTGGGACACATCCAACGGGTCTGCCGCTCAGGAAAGGGTCAACAGTCCACCAGTCGAGGAGGAAAACGTGGGGACCTGCATTGTTTGGAAGGGACTAGCTACACCAGATCCGACTCGACTGGAAACTCATCTGTGCTATTTCTAAAGAAAAGCGAACACGAGATACCCAGAGGAAGCTAGAGGACGCTTGACGCACTTACGTCAGTGAAGGCGAAACTCACGTTGAAGGAAGGTAGTCAACCACAGTTCCACAAAGTAAACCCACGAACCGGTGGCTCAGTTGGTTGAGCATCGTGCTGCCACGAGGGAGGTCGTGAGTTCGACTCTGGCCGGACCAACTCTTAAAATAACTGAGGAGCAAGTGCTGCCTTTGTAATTACATCTGCAAATGGTTAGAATTCCAAGTCTTCTCGGATAACGACTATAAACCGGAGGTCCCGTCTCATAGCCCTTGTTGGAAATTAAATAGTATGGGACATTAAAGAACCCACTCACTATTCGATGGGGACGTAGTCCCCGTTGTTGTGGTCTGACCTTATCTGGACGGGGACATCTTTCACTTCTTCAAATTAATTGTAAACGGTGTAATAAGAAGTCTAGCTAAAGTCCCCCATAAAGCTTTGTAAATTAAGCCTGAAAAGCCCCGACGAAAGAGACTAATAGCATCACTTCACAGCCCTTCCCCCAAGCTGGATGTAGGTCAAACTGTTTTTGCCCGAGACTACCGTGGAGTAAACAAGTGGGTGCCACTGCTACAATGTTAGTTATGCTTTCTGATCAGACTCCAGATTGCATTTCCAAATAGCCTTGAGCACGACATTCTGACAACTTTGACTGTGACAGCCTCACTCTTTCTTACAACTCGTACAGCGGTCAGTTGAATTAAATGGTGTCGGAGACTTCGTAATTTGATTAGGACAATGTTTTCATTTCTTTAAAATAAGCATCATTGTTCTAGCATACCCAGACTTTCACTAAACAAAACTAGACCCTCCGTGAGGGTACACTGGGTTGCCTGTGGTACGTGCACCGTTCCAGACAATTTTTTTCAAGTTGGGCGGTCATTAAGAAGTCATACCAGA
>OX421445.1:1548223-1550723 GCA_949126865.1 Montipora capitata | reverse complement strand
TTCATTAACAGCAGAAAACAAAAAGCCATGATAATACAAATAGACAGAAAATTCACCTTTTTCAGAAATTTAACTAAATGCACCGGCTAGGCGTACATCTCTGCGACTCGATACCGCTAGCTCTAACTTTGAGATCAGGAACTTTCTTCTTCAGGAAACTTTCACAGTTCTGTGCTTCTCTCCTTTGGCATTTGGTTTCAGTGCAGTTCACATTAGTGCAGTTCATATCATCATTTTCACATATTTGCTTATTTAGTACACATTTGTTCTCAACATATAAACTTTCTTTCAGTTTGCGGACCAACCCCGGCCAAAACAATCGCTCAACAGCATCTTTGAGTGTGGGTCTACCGCAAACGGCGTGTGCATAAGTCAGTTGTTTGAGCGTTCCGAGGAAGAAGCTTAATACAACAAAAAGCAATATGCTCACAAACGACATACTGTCATGGGCTACACACTTCACCACAACTTGATCGCGCAAAAAAATGGTATTTGGTATGATCACGCTCAATCATATGGTTTTGCCTGTCAATAAGACAGTATCATACTTATTATACGTAGGATCGAAATCCTCCAATCACAATTAGCTATTTTAACAACTTGTTTCCTCAGAAGGACGTCTCTGAAGCTGCCCAATCAAAACATGACGACTTCGATCCTCTTAGTGGTATAAATTCACACAAACAACAAGTGTCTATTTCCCTTCGTTTATTTCAGGTGGGGTTAGTTGATATCTGGCTATCGTTACAATCTCTCGACTCCTGTCTCGTGTTGCTATCGCACACCCACTAAAATTCGCACATTCTTGGTCGTTTTATTCCTACTCGTTTAGAACCAAACAACTACCTCCTAAATGTCAAGACCAGTAAATGATCACGCAAACGAAGCCAATGGCGAGAAATAATATTTCAACTGAATAGCTTGAAATAAAATTTGCGCGAAATATCTCTCTTTAAGAAAGTTAAAGAAATATAAGGGCCGTGTATACCAGGCCTGGGAGTTTATACTCGTATAAATAGTTCCTTTCGCGTATTATGTACGCCGCGTCCAGAGTAAGCCGCGGCTTATTTTCTTTCGTATAATCGACCCTATTATGGCTTTCTCAACTTAACAATAACTTTATTTTACGCAAGAGTGACTATACTGAAATCTGTTTCTGACCTTAATTAAAAACAATCGCCAGCTGTAATCATTTGCCAGAACGATCACGCCTGCAAATTCCTGTCATCTTAATTTAATGCGTATTAAATTTCAACTCACTTATGCAAATTAGTTAAGCTCGAATATTACACAACACAATGAATCACAACGGTTGAAACATCTCACAAAAACCTTTCCAGCGTGAAATTTATTGAAACTAACAACATATTTGCTATTGGAGACAAACAAAACCCTTTCTATTCCAATTGCGTGCGTGCAAACAAGAAACAATCCGTCTCACAAACCATACGATATCCAAATGATAAATTTCTCAGTTCAAGATTAAACTATTTCCTAAAGAACCTTTTCCGAAGCACAAAATAGACAACAAGCTTTCTTTCCAATAATTCTTCACTATCACATTTTTAATTATTTTTTAACCTGAAAACTATACAGCTTGACTACAAATTAAATGCAAATTGCCAGACAAATAAGATGCCACTTCGCTAAACACTGTGATACATTCAAGACGTTCGATGGGGGCAACTCTAAAGAGAAGAGACGCTTCTCTACGCTTCCCTGCGTTTGTGAGGGGGAGGGGAGTTTAAAATTAGGAGGGAAGTTTAAAATTAGACGACTCAATCCCCGCGGGAAATTTGCAAGGGCAAATTTTCTTTTAATCTCAGAGGTTCGGGGGCTGGTTGCAGGAAAGGCAAAAAAAAAATAAATACTACTTCTACTGGTCGGAGTTCCGCGAAAATTCGGCAGGGCCATCTTGAAGTATTAAACAAAAAAAAACATATGAATATTTATTTCCTCACCCCTTGTTTTTCGAAAGTTTCCTTCTAAAATGGTCAAAGCCATACAAACAAAGCGCAGGAATCGCTACTTTTGAGGCAAAAAAAAACCACTTTCTTTATTGTTTTGTGTACAATTCGCGAATTAGCTTTCGAATTTAGCCCTTCAAAACGGGGAAAAGTCCCGGATGTGTCACGGCGTTGTAGGCTATGCGCTATCCCGCGAGGGATCGTAAGCCTCCCGAGCGTTTTTTGAATAACTCATTCATCCCTCCCTCCCCGTGAACTCTTTGGGCGCAGACTTTGCTTTGTACGATTTTTTTTTTGTTTTAAGGACTTGAGGGGAGGAATGAGGTGTCCTGGGGTCTAGTTGGTCAAGTGCATGACATTTTTATGTTAAGTCGACGTCATGTGCTCGGTTTTGAGTTAATGTTTTGACAAGGCTTTTGCAATTGGACGTTAATATACCACACCTGTTAAGAAAAAAGAGCCTGTTACTCCTAATATGATTTTTCGCATTTGCTCCTCGTTTGCTAAAATGGAGAGCAATTTTAAGATTTGCG
>OX421445.1:1530723-1543223 GCA_949126865.1 Montipora capitata | reverse complement strand
ACTGCCCGCTCGGGATTTCTCGCTTGGTCCCGCAAGATCAAAGATCATTTTTTGGTGTTTTAAGTCATATAATAAATCCTTTATTGACCAAGATTGTTCGGTCAAGATGACTGGATATTGGCCTCGTTCTTTTTTTGCGTGTTTATGGACCTCGACTTCGTCTCGGTCCATAAACACGCAAAAAAAGAACTTGGCCAATATCCAGTCATCTTGACCTCACGCTTGGTCAATAACCCATACTTATTATATAGCTAGTCCGAGATGAAATAGAGAATTCTGATTTGTTCTGTGTGCGCGGTCCGAATTTTGCAATACAGAGGTCACTTTTGACCATTCTCGTCACCAGAGCCTCGGATCAACCCGAGGCTCTGGGAAACTTTATGTAGGAGAACATGGGCCGTTAAGGGTTCTTATAGCCAAAAATTGGCTATTTGAACCTTGCGCCGCCTGCTCACTCCTCGTGCTAACGTGAATGCACCAATTAGAGACGCTTTTGATTGTTCTTCACGAGAATCAATGAGAAGAACCCTTTGTTTCCGGGTTTCCCAGAGCTCTTCTCTCCCACAGTCACGAGAAAGCTCTGGGGTCGAGATTGACTGTTGCCAAACTGTTCCATTTTCTGTTTTCATTTTCTCAGAAATAAAAAGAAAAATGCGATAATTTTTATTTATTTAGTCACGTCGGAGTTCCAGGACCAATTTTACTTTCCAGAACCGTTAACAGAAGCTGGCGAAGAGGCAAGACTCAAGGAAAAGAAAACCCTGAGCATAGAAGAGAGCCGATATAACAAAAACCTTATTGAACTAGCTTGCTCGTTCCTTTTTTGCAAAAAAAAAGGAACTCGACCAATATTTACAAGAAAAAATTTTAGTTTCTAAAGAAACTGTGGTACTGCGTCGGTGGGAGATTGAAACAGAAATTGATTTTATCAAACGAGTTGATAAAGGTCGAATAACCACCGTGAAAGATTTAGAAAGCTGACGTTTCGAGCGTTAGCCCTTCGTCGGAGCGAATAGAGGAATTGTGGTTGTTGTAGGTTTATATGTGCGCGGAGGAGCTTTACTATTGGTAGAAATAGGATGACGTGAATTTGTGAATAGATTAATGGGATCGGCGTTCATAGATTCCGTGTGGATAGAGTGTGCCCAGTTGAAAAATAAATTTTTGTTCGAGATTTTTACGGCTTTCTGTGTTTCCGTGGTGTAAGGATAGGCCGAAAATAGACATATTGTGGTGGGAGTGATTAGGAAGATTAAAATGGCGTGCAACTGGTTTTGAGGCATCTGTGTCGTTTTTTTCCACATCTCGCAGGTGTTCGCGAAAGCGGTCCGCCAGTCTTCTCCCTGTTTCTCCTATGTAGATCTTTTTGCATAGTGTGCAGGTTATGCAGTAGATGACGTTTGTGGATATGCAAGTAAAGTGGTCAGTGATTTTGGCAGATCGATTAGGTCCCGAGATCCTAACCATGTTAGAAATAAAGGGACAAGTTTTGCATCGTGTGCGTGTACATTTGAAAGTTCCTGGTTGGTTGTCTGACTTGAAAGCGCTCCTAACTAGAAAGTTGCCTATGTTTTTGTCGCGCTTGAATGAAATAATTGGTGGTAGAGAAAAGATGTGTTTAGTATCGGGATCATTGGGGAGAATTTTGAAGTTTTTGAGAACTACATTTTTAACAGCAAGGTTTTGTGGATGGTAGGTGAGGGTGAATGGAATTCTGTTGGTTTCTTCGTTCTGTGATGATTGTAGTGCGGTATCTCGATCGATTTCTTGGGCACGATGTTTGCCTGTCCTCATGCTAGTTCAGTAACATCTTTGTATGAGTGCGCTTATACTGAAATATTGTTTCCCACCGAAATTTGAATTTAACAGAAACTTTAACAGAAGACTTTTAACTTTGTTGAATTTTGGAAAAATGTTTGATCAAAGCTAATCATAAACTAGACCCTCTGTGAGGGTACACTGGGTTGCCTGTGGTACGTGCACCGTTCCAGACAATTTTTTTCAAGTTGGGGGGTCATTAAGACCATTTAAGGGGTCACCCAGAAGTCATACCAGCAGAGGCCCTTTGGCTCACAGGTCCTCACACGTTCGTACGACGAAACAGATCTGTCCTTGCGTAATATGTAGCTCTAACAGTGCACGATATTGTTTTGGTATTGTCTATCATTGTAGTGCCATGGTAGAAGTCTTGGGTAAATAGCCTGAGAAGACATGTGGTTACTAGCAAAGTAATGAACCCAGAAAGATTGAAGAAAATAAATGGGAAGTGAGAAACATTGGCTTCTGGGCTGACATGTTGATAAACTTCTTTTCACCACAAGTTTAAGCGTGCCCTCTGAGCATCTGACAGCTTTGTAATACTAAAGTTTCCTAAAGTTAAGCCCTAGGGGTTCGGCAGGGTTAGTGTCTGGATGGGTGACCAAAAACATATACCCCTTCGTAAAACAGAAGCATTGGACGGAAATTACTATTAACGCTAACAAATGCGAACTCAGCAAGGAACAGATTTTGTTAGCTTGCTTTATGCAAAAACAAATATTGATGCAAAAGTAAGTAAATATTGTTACACAGTTTTTAGAAAGAGCAGAAGGAAGTTTCCAGGACGGTCGCTCGAGAATAACATATTTACGACATGAAAACAATATTAATTTTGAACCGTGAATATAGAATATAAACAGTTACGATCAGCGACAAACATTTTGGGAGATTTTTGCTACGTTCAATTTTGTTATTGTACGTTTTGGCTGCACAAATAAATCGCAAAATCGAAAGTGACATCGCCGGAATTCACCGGGCGCCGTGATTAAGTTACCGCGGCATGTTTACTTGCCAAACAGTGAAGCATCTGTGTCAAATGATGGCAAGATACCTGGTTTTCGTAAGTTTCTTTTTCTGTCAAGTGTGATAAAGTTTGACAATAAATGAGCGAATTCAAAACAAAGATCACAATCGCCCACCATTGTTTCTGCAAAGTCAAAAATTTACTCTCCAAGACGAGGTTATTTATCTAATGCTAATGACTCTGCTATTTCTCTGCGCAACTCTTCTAATTTTACACTCCCGGCAGTGCGTACTGAGCGTTTCAAACGTAGCTTTATCCCACCTATGCTTTTTAGCCAATAAATAGTGTACATTACTTGGATTTTAATTTATTAGGATACCTTTGTTTGTAAATATTTATTTTGAACCTTGCTTGTAAGTCAGTTGGTTTTCAATACTTGTATTGCTAGAACTGATAATATTGAATAAACCGATTATTTTAGCACAACAAGAAAAACGCTAACCTCATTTTGATACGAAAATGCTTTACTATTGCCATAAAAACTATCCAGTTAAGCTCGCATATTATAAAACACGCTGAATTCATAAAGGCCACCTTTTCCAGCGAACAATTTTTTCAAACAAACAACATATTTGCTCTTAGAGGCGAAAACCTCTTCCTATTTCATTGCGAGCGTGAAGACAAGAAACTCAATCGTGTCAAATTACCATGTACTTCAGGTTCAAACCCTTTCCTGAAGAACCTTTTCCTTGAATAACAAGAAAATGCTTTACTATTGCCATAAAAACTATCCAGCACACATATCATAAAACATGATGAATTCATAAAGGCCACCTTTTCCAGCGAACAATTTTTTGAAACAAACAACATATTTGCTATTGGAGGCAAAAACCCCTTCCTATTTCATTAGGTGCGTGAAGAGAAAAAACTCAATCGTGTCAAATATGCGCAATATTACAACAAACTAAAATTTCAGGATCAAACCGTTTCCACGAAGAACCTTTTCCTTGAATAATGAAGCACAAAATAGACGACAAGCTTTCTTTCAAATAATTCTTGGCTGTCACATTTCCAATTTTTTTTTACCTGAAGACTGTGCAGAGTTGATCACAGATCCACTTAAGGTGTTCGATTCGTTCTCTGTCTTTGTTGAACCCATAAGTTACCAGAGAATTTTCCATTTGGTTTCAGTGTTCTACATAACAGCACAGTTAGCAAAATCTTAGAAATGCAGCTCACTTTGATTTCGGCTCGACGGGCGACAGATTGTTGTCGAAGTCCATTACTCGTCGCTTTTAAGATTACACCGCCTGTCTTGTTCAGTATCCAAATGACTTGTCATTATTGAGCTTCATAAGGGTATATTTTGTTTAAGGATCCACTAAAACGCCATTCGCGTTGCATGACTTTCGACGCCATTGCAGGCTAAGTTAATGATTCTCCTGTGTCCACCAGAGAAATCTACGCGTTTCCACTACCCTCTCGATCCTAAGAAAATACGCGCAGAAGGCTCTATGCACAAAGACACCACTTACCAGAGGAGTGACAGGCAAGACTTTTACCAACACGGAAAAAAAATAAGAAAAATAAAACGGAAAAATCTACCAATTTTCCGACTGGGATTGCCATACGGCAACCCAGTAAAAAATAATGTTCAGCAACTGTTACACTTTCAAATTTAAAACATACAGCAATTTGAAAGCTTTGAACCAGGGCTTCATGTTTGTTGACTTACATACTCGAAAATATAATGTGACAATTCGGTCAGACATTGGGTGAAACTTTGGAAAGAAAAATAATTCCAGTTCCTGTCATTTGTTAGAAAACGTTTCTACTTCAGTGCGATCTAGATTCTTTCGCCCCAAAATGTCCTCCAGATGAAGCAAAAACGGCATGAAACAATACCTATTTACACTTCTACTCAATCACCTCCTCAGTTACTTAAAACATTAGTCTCCGGAATTTGGGTCCTTTGCCCCCCTTTTCGCCGCGAACTTAAAACGAAATACAGAGAATTCGGAATTTATCGAAATCAGTTTAAACCATAAGTTTAGACCAAATTTTACTTATAAGTACATAAACTTGCGCCCATGCAGAGCAAACACGTCTATTAAATCACTATCTTTTTCGTAATCTAGGCACTCTTACCAGTGTAAATGCAAAGCATGAAAGTAAAGACTGCAGCCAAAAGTGTCTTCATCTTAGTTCGATTCTTGAATAGAGAAACTCAAACTCGATTAATAACCTGTATACACCTCAAGTTGGTTGATTCCCACGCTAGCTGCACCCTGCGCACTAGTATGACTCAACAAATTCAAACAACGAGTTTATAAACTTTATCCTTGTAACTTTTAGCCAATTGCTGCATGCAATGGTCGGAAGCAGAGTTATTGCTACAAAATCATTGCCTCACGTACAGTGCGCAAATGTTGACCTCTTTAGGGCCAAGGCGTGATAAAATTTTTTCGCTGACCTACCCATGCAAATCCGAGTCCTTGTAAACCTTCCGTTCACATCATTTTTAACAATTCTCACTTCCTGAGTCATTTCATTACATCTAGTCGTGAATAAATATGTTTCAAAAAACCTTGGCCTTGATAAAATTTTATACTGACTCGTGTCTCTAAATGGTCCTAAAGCGGTAAATGAAGAGCGGTTAACTTACAAAAAACGATCATGAAACTTTTGAATTTGCTTGCAAGACATTCGTCGGTGTGTCTCAAATCTTGGTCAGTTACAAAATGCACGATTTCGGAAAAACTTCTGAATTTATAACAACCTACAGAGAAATATGTAATTCAGCTTGCACACAATGCTAACGAAACAATGGAAAGACATGAGAAAGACATTGACAAAGATTAACTTGACGTCATGGTCGAGATTCATAACATCCGAATCGGGAGAAATGGCTTTATTGATATTGAGAATTGCATTACTGGGCATGATCCCAGGACGTTACCTAAACAGCTTCCTACAAAAAAATGCCTTTGGTTTGTTCAGTATTGTATTGAATAAAATACTGACCAAACCAAAGGCATTTCATGATCGTTTCTTTCAAAGTTTGCACTCAGCGACCCCAGCAGCACTCCAATCATTTGATTATCAAACCAACACATATATTTCGTTCGAACGTAAAAAATATGTTAAATATCTAGATGTGTTGATTGATGAAAATCTGTCATGGAATTATCATATTGTCCACTTAGCTTCAAAAATAAGTAAAACAATTGGCATTATTGCTGGATTAAGACATTTCGCACCCCTCGCTACTTTACATCGCATATACTTCTCACTTATCCAGCCTTATCTTTTGTATGGCATAGTCGCGTTGGTCCGAGCCGCCAAGTCTCATAGAAACAAACTTCTTATTCTCAAAAAACGTGCCCTCCCCGTGATGTACTTTGGTGACTACAAATCTCATGCTGTACCCTCTCAGCAAGGCTTCTTCTTCAATGTCCTGATGTAATAGCAGAGTCCCTATGTTCTATTTTTTCACAAAGACATATTCCCAGACGACTGGAAATGCACTAAAGTCCCCCCGGGACTTGAACAACTATCGCCCCATTTCAGTGATTCCAGTAGTGGCGGAAGTATTCGAAAGAGTAATTTACGATCAGGTTTTTTGCTTTTCTTAATAAACATAATCTTTTTTCTAATTGTTTATTTATTTATTTATTTATTTATTTATTTATTTATTTATAAGCTTCGCCAAATGGCAGGGTAGTCTCAACAAAACGTGAGCTCCAGATCAGAGGCCCCAAAGAAATAATAAGTACTGAAAATTACAAAAAAAATTACATAAAACATTGATTACAAGCGTGACACTAACAGCAAAGACCGGCGCCAAGTGAAGAAATTGGTCGACATCGGTGGCATTTGACACAGATGGATTTGAAGGTCTGGGGCCGATCAATGTCAAAGTATAAGCCAGTTAGATGTTTATAATGGTCATATAGCTCTCTCTTAAAAAGAGGGAGCGACAGATTTCTACTTCTTAGATGGGCAGGAAGAATGTTATTAATTCTAGGAGCACGACAGTAGAACGAATTCTGAATTCTGAATTGTCAGTCAGGGTTCCGGTGCCTACATTCCACGGTTAATGCGCTTCTTGAGGCCACTAACGACTGGGAATGCATATAACATTGATCGCGGCAACGTCACTGCTGTGGTATTCGTGGATCCCAAGAAGTCGTCTGACACCGTGGATCACAATGCCCTACTTTATAAACTTGATGCGTATGGCTTTGAATATTCTACAAGAAATTAAAGTGGTTTGAGTCTTATCTAAGAAACCGCAGTCAAAGATGTTTGGTAAATGGTCACCTTTCTGAAAATCGCTCTTTGATCTGTGTTATACCTCAGGGGACCGTTTGGGGCCTCTTTTATTTCTTACTGATATACATAAACGACCTCCTAAATTGTCTGGAATACTCCAAGCCTCGTGTGTACGCTGATGACACTCACTTGACGTTCTCATGTAGCAATATCGATAATATAGATTTCTATCTTAATAAAGACCTTGTGAACGTTGGTGAATGGCTCATCGCGAACGATCTTACCCTTTATCAATCCAAGACAGAGTTCATGTTAATCGGATCGGGACAAAGAATATCGACGTTTCATTTAGCCCCTTCCTTATCCATTGATGGGATTCCTTTTAAACAGGTTTCCCATACTAAATCATTGGGGGTACTAATTGACCAAAACCTGCTATCTTTGTAATATGTTTGTGGATCGTGGCAGCTTGACTACCTGTTCCTCGAGAGACTCCGAGTAGAAGCTAGTTGTTCCAAAGCCGCGTACTAATCATCTGAAAAACAGTTTTGGTTACTAGTGGCGCCGCGTGCTATGGAATAGCCTGGTTGTCGAATTGCGGCAAGCAAGTACTTCCCCGGGCTCTCAGTGCATTTAGTTCAGGCTGCAGCGGTTTCTTTTAGCTATAATTTGTTTTTTCATACACGATAAAGTAAGCACGATTTCTAAACTGAAAATTGAACTTAACGTTGAAGTTGAAGTCGACCTCTGGTAATCAGAAATGAGTCTCCTCTTCGGTGTTCGCAAGAAACAAATCGATCAGAAACTTCAGCGAATTACTAAAGAATTTCTACCCTGTCGATTTCGGATTGCCTAACACGTCTAGAGCCGGACGCTTCATAAATTTGGCGCGACTGGAAAGTCATGCATTCTTTGCATATATATAGTAGCACAAACGTTTTCTTAATTTTCTGCCATAAATTAGAGTTTTTGAAATCATGGTTCATGTGAAAGAAGATCAAAACAAACGAAAGCTAAAATCGAAGAAACGTTAATTATGGACGAAAAATTGAAAGATCTGACAGAGCAAATTACACCTTGAATACTAATCATGAGCAGCGGTACCGCTAATTATCGTAACTCCCGTGCTTATGTTAAATTGTGCAAATATCTACCATATAGTATACTGAACAGTTAATGAACTGATTGAGGCAGAAACTGCAGTTAAAACTGTGTACGTGCATCTTCTTCTGTGATGGCAAATTCTCCTTCTCTTATTCACTTCCTGTCAGTGTTTTTGCTTTCGTCATTTCGTGACCATCATACTTCCTTAGACGTGATCATTGCCAAGCCGTCCACTTTAGATCATGTACCAAAGAAACACACCGGAAATTTCGGCTGGTCTTGCATATGCCGGATCCGAAATAATTAATGTTCATAAAACAAAAGAAAAAACCGAATACAAAAATGTATATCGGGAAATTAAACATCGCCTAGACTGTTTTAATGAACACAGACGCCCTTTACTCAGTCCCACTAGTACTTACACCCGGACCGCAGTCTCAGAACGCTTTCTTAGCAATAACCATTCACACGGTCATATGTTATATATACTCCTTCCCATCGAACTCATTAATCAACTGGACTCTTTTAGGAAAGCTCGGGAAGCCCATCTCATTGAAAAAGCACAGACTTTAGAACCTCTTGGGATAAACAAAAGAGACGATAAATTTAACGATCTCGTAATCTAGTATAAAGCAATCTTGTACCCAGAGTCCTCGGGCTTTTTGGTCAGCGGGTGAGCTCCCAGAAAGACTCTGGGATCCTCTGGGATAATGGAAGTCGGTAAGTAATTCGGAAACCCCGGAAATTGTAGGGAGATTCAAAATCTAAAACTAGTTTCAGTGCTGTTTGTTTTTTTCTACCTCAGAAATATATAAATCACAAAAATAATAAAACGGCGGGGTTTGAATCATATCTAATACCGCACGGGAATTTTCCTACGCTGCTAAAAACTGATCACTGTTGCTGTTGCAAAAGTACGGTAGGAAAACATTACATCAGTCTCTTTGAGGAGAAAGCCATCATGGGGAAGAAGGTCTTGTCGAAGAATTACGGAAACATAAAATTGTAGTAGCAGAGGACATTGGTGTCTTTTCCACAAAAATTTAAACGTACTCCTGTGAGTTGATTGGGTGTCTGTGTCCTTGAGGAGGATTGAACAGTTCGGGGCCTATTGACGAATATGATGTACCCTGCGAGCAAAGTCTCTTTCGATTTTCTTAGAGGGAAGTCGAAAAGAGGAAAAAAGACTCTCCCACCCCCCTCGCCATTTCGTATTGAGCATGCTTTAAAAGTTCAAACGTATTCGGGAGTCAGTCACGCGTGACTAGTAACAGCAAACCACAAAACCAAAACAGACGGTTGGGATATTGTCGAACAACCAAGGAATCATTTCCTTGGAAACTCAAGATAGTTCACGTTTTTAAATTGCCATTTCAATTTTTACTGAAAAAAAGAATAGGTTTCTCACTTCTGGCAAACTAGTTTCCGTAACCGTCTATTAGACCCATTTCAGTAATTCCCGAGTAATTCCCAATCTGGAGAACAAAGCAATGGTTGTTCTGTCCCCTGAGAGAAACAATCCTTTCAAATGCAAAACAATCTTCTTGTTTTGTCCTCCAGATTGGGAATTAACTGAAAGGGGTCTATACTCATGGAAATTTAGACAGTTAAAAATTGTCACGCTATTGTAAATTAAAAAATATATATATTGATGATGCATGGCGATTGATCATGCGCACAAATTAAAAAACACAGATTTGACAAGTCGAAACTGGACTGACTCATCATCCATTTCTTTGGATGAGAGGCAAATCAAAGAAAGTCGGGGCGGCTGGCAGAGCCTTCTTTCCTCTTCCCGACTTATCTAGGAAGATCGAAAGAGACTCTGCTCGCAGGGTAAATATGATCCGAGAGTTTTGAAGCAAGCAACCGTGGACAATCTTCCTGTCAGTGTACGTTGGATCAGTGCCTTGATCTGATCAATATTTTGAGCAAGAGCCGATACAACGTAAATTTGATTTTAGTGGTGTACTATATTTCGGCTGGCCAAACTAGCCATCTACAGGTACAATGAGAGTTTACATTAGATTACTTCTATGTACATATATATGGTAAATGGATGTTGAGGTAATACTGGAAAAAAATGTGATAAAACATAGCAGTTACTAAGAGTAACGGAAAAATAACGGAAGTGACTCTAAATAATAAACTGAAATCTAATACGTTTCTTCGCGGATATTAAAACCTTTGGGATCAATTGTTCTGCCTTTTGAAATTGAAAAAGCTTCCCTGGGCTTACGGATCGAGTCTCCGTTAGAAAATATTTGTTCGATAGGAATTAATTGCATATCCTTAGAGATGTTGTGAAGAGAGGAAAGGAAATGTTCTGCGACTGTAGTAGGTTAAACGTTTTGATTTGGTGTTAGCGTTATCTAAAGTGCTTTTATCCGACGATTCAAAAAAGACACTATAAAGCTAAATGCATTTCTCACATATTGCCCTTCAATTTTCCAAGCCTGAATATAGCAGGCGCGTAGCGTGGTCATTTTTTCAAGTACGCACAAGTACATATGATCTAGAAACCTATGTAAACTAAGCGAAAAATATTGCGTTCTTTATTTCTTGTTTGAAATAGTTGTGTGAATACAAGCAAAGAACAAAGCGTCTTGCCCTTATTTTGAGCAAACTTGGCGCAAACAAAACATTATTTTGGTTGTGCTAGCGTGACTGGAATTGCCAACAACGTTCTTGGAACGTCGCTCCTTTGTCAAGAACGTTCTTGGAACGTCGCTCCTTTGCAACTTCGCCTTTTTGTTGCACGCTGACCAAACAACACTGCATTGTTTAGTGTAAAAAAAGTACAATGCAAAACTAAGTGAGAACATGGTATAGCTTTTGTTTTAGTTTTTAGAATTTAATCAAAGTGGTGTTTTCATAAGGAAATCTTGGTTGCGTACAAGTACAAGTTAAAAATAGAAACAATTAGTATAAAATTTTAAATTTTTCTGGTCATCTCAAGTACGCACGTGCGTATTTGCGTATTGGACGCTACGCGCCTGTATAGCCTCACTTTTTAGTGTTCCTGTTTGCGTGTCTGAACGGCGGTTAATTGAGGTTAATCCGGCAATGTCATGCATGCATGCAGGAGCTTATATTTTTAATGGCTCCTGACGCGTGATATCAGCCGTTGTTCGCATGTGATCGTCAAATGCAGCATATTCCTTTTTGTGAAGCTGGCATGTGCAAGCTTAGCGGAAAATTCACGGTGTTGCCCGGCTCTTGGCAGCTCTTGGCGTCAGACATGTTTCCAGTTCCGTTTTTGTATGAAGTTCAGCTATTAAAGGTCAGCTAAAGTTTTTTTAGTCTTGCACATGCATGCAACCGGAGGCTTGAACGCGGTTAATTAAGGCGAGGTTTTCTCCGGGTACAGTAAGGGGCCCAGTTCTCGGCCACTTTTTGTTCAACGTTTATTTTTAGCGCCGCAAATGAATCTGAATAAAAAGCAATTGCTTCCAAAGGTAGCTTTATTCCTTGTATTTCGTCCTCTGCCGAGTTTTGAGTTTACATCTACTATATACTGTGAGCAAATCGAGGCGGCACGAAGGTAGGTGAATTTGATTTCCACGAAAACGTGTTTGTTTACGGCTACTCGAATTACATGGTCTAATTCAAGTTTGTATTTTATCCGTATAGGAGGCCCAAATGAGGCAATTCTTGGCATAATGAACGTAGAGTGATAAAGCTTTCTGTTAAATATAAACTTTTCCTGGCCTATTTTATTCTTTTACCTAAATTCACCCCTCAATATTTCCTTAGTACTTCTGCGTATTTGCCTATTTTCGGCCACCCTGCTGGCCGTAGACAACACTAAAAAGTGCTCATAGTTTTGCATGGAGTTTTCTTGTCAAATCATTTGTAAAAGTAAAGCTGTAATGGGGTGGCATGTTCCGACAGTAGCTATAAATTAAAATTATGAGTTCTGACTTACCGGACCACGTTTTGAAATACCCAACTCTTTTTTAGCCTCGCTTGCCAGTGTATTTACGAGAAAAACTAGGTGTGCCAAAAATGTCCTTTTCTAACATGAAACAAAGCTCGTTAAGGATACTTTGTGGTCGAAATATCAAACACAAGCCTTATTAGTGACTTAACAACAAAAATTGGTGATAAAACTTTGTTTATTCCGAGGAATCGAGCGCACTCTTTTGTGGCCGAGAACTGGGCCCGCTGGCCGATAACTGGGCCCACCACGAACGAAGCCTCCATTTTCGTTATTACTCGGGAGAAAACAGCGTTGAGCAGTCGATAGCTTTACATGTGTAAACTGGATGCTGAAGCTAGTTGTCTTTGAAATTTCAAGTCCTTACGGCTATTCCAAGGTAAGAAATACAAGTTTACG
>OX421445.1:1520723-1525723 GCA_949126865.1 Montipora capitata | reverse complement strand
CATTGTTTTTGTTTTCTCTTGGGACCATCGTAAAACTCAAGTGAAACTGGAAACAATGCTTATGCAAAATAGGGGGGGAGGGGGGGGGGGAACAAACTAAGAGTATTATGGTATTTTCCGAAGTGACCTATACACCTCTTTTATCCCCCAAAATCTTTCATAATCATTGTTTGCCATTTCTTCTGGAACATGAAAATGTCCCAAAAGAAATCGAAAGCAATGCCTATGCAAAAACTACACATCGCAACCTTTCTTCCCCAAGATCGTTTATTGACAGTCAGATAAATAAAATTCACTTGCCTTTCTCTTTATGCGTTTTCTTGCGTGATTTGATGGATTTTTGGAACGGTTTATTTTCCCCTCCTCAACCAGTTTATGTCACCATAGGCGGCCCAAGCTCGCGTTACGCGCGAGACGTGACTGTCAAAGCGTCACGTCAGCTACAACACTGTTGTAGACATTTGTTTTTTGTTTTTTGAGTTAGTTTCACGACAAAGAAGCAAAGAAGGAAAAGTTATCAATGAATGAACGAAATAAAGTAAGTTAACACGCCTTGTTTATTTCGTTTTGTATTTTCGAGCTTTTTAAAACTGTTTTGGGACGTTGTTGTTTGAGAGGCTGTCGTATAAATCTTCCTAAGGCGAAGTCATGGCCCGGGGGTGGGACTCCCGTATGAAACAGACGGGGATGCTCGTCGGAAATGTTGAATTTAACCCCTAAAGGAGACCATCTGGGCGTGGCTCAAGCTTTTCGTGACCCCTAAGGGAGACCAATCTGGGCGTCGCTTATGCAAATTTTGACCCCTAAAAGAGACCGCTTAAAAACACACGAATATGACATGCAATGAGTTTTAATGATATAAAGACATAATCATCGAATGCTTTTATCTAAAAGTAGTTTTTAAGAGCATTGTCATAAATCTCAAGTTCTTCAATTCAATTCTGTGTTTCTTCGCGGAACCCTAAACGAGACCTTGGCGGCTTAAAATATTGGCGCTTTGCCCGGAACACCCTAAGCGAGACCAAAATCTAAAATTTACACCCCTAAGCGAGACGACGAGCATCCCCGTCTGTTTCATATGAGAGTCCCCCCCCCCCCCCCCCGGGAGTCATGGCTAGACACAGCCATTCAAGGAGAAATGTACTCGAAAGCCTTTTTCTCGCTGAAAAGCGAGTTCGCTGCACCGTTTTTCCTTCCAACGAAAAGAGCATAGTTTATGTTCGTCCCTGTCTGATCAGCTTGCTGAAAGCAAAATTCCTTCGGCTCGAATAAGAAAGATTTCCTTCACACTTCCACACCGGACAGTCGTCCGCGATGATTGTGCTCGTCTTTTCGACTACTGGACTGAAATTAGGGATCTTGCCCTCGTGCAATTACCACTTACCTCTCCTTTACACAGTCGAATCCTGTTCGTGAAAATTTACGTGGTCTATGTGGACTGTGAGGAAAGTGCTGGTTTCCCCTATATTCCCTGCAAACTGACTGCTGGCATGCGATTAGTGCGAAAAGTGCTGTATTTTCAAGGACCGGCTCCCACTGCGTGCTGGAGGGGTAAGTGGCAATTGTACGCGGGCAAGATCCCTAATTTCAGTCCTCTGGCTCACCTTGGTGATACGTGTCTAAATAAAGTACTACTACTACTACTACTACTACTACTACTACTACTACTACTACTACTACTACTACTACTGTCTGGTGTGGAAATGTGAAGGAAGTCTTTCTCATTCGAGCCAAATTAAAAGGATAGTGCTTTCAGCAAGCTGATCAGACGAGGAGGAATACAAACTATGCTCTTTTCGTTGGAAGGAAAAACGGCGCAGCGAACTCGCTTTTCAGCGAGAAATAGTCTTTTGAGTACATTTCTCCTTGAATCGCTGTGTCCCAGCCTTGACTTGTCTGATTACGACAACCTCTCCAGGCAACGTCTCAAAACAATAAAAAATAGCTTGATAAGACAAAACGAAATAATCAAGGCGAGTTAACTTACTTTATTTCGTTCATTCATTGATAACTTTTCCCTTCTTTGCTTCTTTGTCGTGAAACTAACTCAAAAAACAAAAACAAAAAATGTCTAGAACAGTGTTGTAGCTGACGTGACGCTTTGACAGTGACGTCTCGCGCGTAACGCGAGCTTGAGCCGCCTAAGATGTCACCCTCCTAATAAAGCGTCCCGTTTTTCCTGTAGCAAGGGTGAAGTAAATATATATACTTTAAGTGATCGTCGCACTTATCTGAACAATTTCAGCAATTGCTTCTTATAGACACCTGAAAAATTCAGTTTTCTTCGACGGGAAGCCACTTGTATTTTTCAGACAGTTGCTCAGTTCTTCACCAGTTCTTTGCTTTGTTGACGGGGTCTCAATGCTGGAGCTTGGGTACTAGGCGGTCATTTTCAAAAGTAAACATGGCGGCCGCGTCTGGAAGTCGATCTTGGAAAACAAATGTGTTTTGGGCAAAAGGTCGTATCCTTTTAAAAGCTTTTAATTCTAATATAGTTCATGTACATCATGGTGAAACGTCTGTCATAAAAATAGTCAGATATCTTGATTCAAAGGATCGCATCTGCGATCGTAAGAAATGAGAAAGAAGTAAATTATGGAGCATGCCATACAAGCTTACATTTTTACGTGTAAATATACGTGTTGATTGCGCCCAGGTAAAGTTCTTTCCTGAGTTTAAAGCGTTATTGGATCTTTAAGGGGATGTTAGTGTCGTGGTATAAACGTTTTTGTCTCCTGTTAGACTGGTAACTATTTGAGCTCTTTTGATATTACATGTAATTGTTTTAAAATATTTATTATTATTCTCAAGCTTAACTGAAATAGAAGGAGATGACCGAGATGACAAGATCATAAAACTACATATGCCAGGTAAAGTGTGCCATCTTGATGGTATTGATACCTGTAGAAAAATTATTGGACAAAATAATTATATGGTAATTTGTTTTGTCTAGTGCTATCAAGCTTGGCCATGGTTTTTAGAATTAAGACTGTGATCTGAGTCAATTCAAAATGGAGGGATTGTATTTTGAATACATGGTTAGAAAATAGAGTTAACTCATTGACACCTGGGAGGAAGACTTAACAGATTTTACTCTTTCTAACGCCAGACGATTTTACTTGTCAACTGGGGGCATCCTAGGGTGTTTGAGGTGTCAATGGGTTAATATAATTAACAATTATTCGCCGAAGGCGAATAATTGTTTTAGTATAAATACACAGGTAATTATTTCAAAAAAGAGAAAAAAAAAACATTTCAACGCGAAATCATGTTCAATTACAGTGGCAAAACAACTACTGACAGCCATTTTGTCCGTCGAGGTGATTATCGGCTGATAATCCGAGATAGCGAGCCAAAAAGAGCGTGCGATTTTGTATAATCACCTGTGTATTTATACTAATTTGTGATAAGCCTAATATTTGCATAAATTGCCATTTTGCTAGCACATAGCAGCGGCGTGCATGTAGGTGAGAGTGGCAGGAGCTTGGAGTGCCAATGTGATATAGCAGTTTGTATTTTGTGACGGTTATTAAAGCAAGTGACGCATCTACGGTCAGCCTTGGCCGTATTCACAAGTCAAGGTTTTTTTATTATATGGAGCTGAAAGAACCAAGTGCCTTTTTTAGGCTGTATAGCATTCACGTACACTGGAAATTAATAGGGACTTTCTATAAGAATACCCTAAAACCCCAAGGGTCGCACCACTGGTACCTGTTTTTGTGTTTGATCTGGCGCATTCATTGGTCTTCCCATTATAATAGAGTTAAATGTATAAATATTCTTGAACATATTCCAAAGCTAAATAAATGGCACAGTGGCTTGGCTCCCCTGATAATTACAGTACATTCATCAAGCTCGGGTGTCTGGTTGAGTTAAGTGGAGGCAAAATAGTTACCGAGTCTGAGTCACTTTAGGATGAATCTTCAATACAAACCTCATCTGAATATGAATTAGCCTCAAACAGCAACAAAAGTTGACAAGGAGCAATATTTGACTGTTTGAAATTGTACATTGTACAGTTCACACAAAAAGTGGGAAATTTAGGGGATGTTGGGACACATTCCCTTGCGTTGACAGATTTTTTTGTAACAATTTCAGTAAGGAATTAATACGTTTGTAAACAATGAGTGAGGACTGTGATTCCATGCGTATTTTACATGAAATAGTCTGAGTGATGATAATCTTTTTTGATGGTGAAATAGACTGTTTGTGGCTTGCATAACTGTGTCTGTTGAGTCTGTTTTCTTTTTACCCACAGGTGTGATACTTGAACCTCATTCTAATGTTAAAACTCCCATGGTAAGGAAACCAATGCACATGTTAAAATCGAGTGGTGCATCTTTCAAAAAATCCCTGTCCAATTCACTGGAAAGAAGACAAGGTTTAAAAGAAACAAACTCTTATGCAACCCTGGCCAAGGGCAAGTCTGGCTTTGTCTCAGCAGTTAACCAATATGAAAATTCTGGTGAGTCCTGAGAATGATATCTGCAGAACATTTTTTCCTATTGCCTGGTTTTTTATAAGCCAAGGCAAACATAAACAAAACACATCCTGTTGAGAAACTATACTTTGAAAAACAGCACTTTATGTGATAAAGTTTTCACAACTTCAATATGTTTACTGAGGATAAACCTATGATCAACACAATTATAATTTTTTCTTTATGAAAGACCTTAATTTAATCCAGGGGTGTAGCGACCATATACGCACATACGCAATTGTGCGTACCTTGAAAACCTAAAAAAAAAAATTTTGTACGTACTGGCGAATGGCATTTCCAAGGCCCTTCGAGGCTCGTTTCACTGCGCCTTCCTTTGTATATATGTACCTAAATGGAAAAACCACGCTATGCCCCTGTTTGAACTACATGTCATGTACATTGTGCTATTAACATTTTCCTTTATAAAAATTAAAGCTAGGCGGTACACAGACATTCCAACCCTCCAGATTTGATCAGGAATCTCCTCATTTGATGTGTTGCCTCCCGCTCTCCCAATTTT
>OX421445.1:1490723-1515723 GCA_949126865.1 Montipora capitata | reverse complement strand
GGTTCAAATCCCGTTCTAACCTCTGGTTTGGATTTGTTACTGGCTGTCCGGCGGATTAAAATCTACCATGCTTTGTAATTAGTCAACTGGCTGCCTCCTGCCAGCTGGGGTTCTTAATCATGTTTCTGTTAAGTTTGAATTGTTTCTTCCAGATTGTTAAAAGTGGGGTGCCTGTAAACTAACTTGATAGCTAAGTGCACTTCTACTTTAAACTAAGCATCCTGGTCCCTTCATGTAGCTGGATCAACTTATCGGCTGTACTTATAAATGGCCAACAGGTTTGCATCCGGCAGGTTGGGTTTCTGTTTCATTTGCCCTGTATGGTTGTATTAGCACAGTCATATAAAGGAGGTTGTGACACCTCCTTGGAGTTTGCGGCGTTTTCTCAGACCGTCTATAATTAAAACAGCTTTCCAGCAATGGATTGTGCCTCTTAGCCAATCAAAACACAATAGGGAGATCGAGCATCGCGTTCGCGACAAAAGTCATATTTGCATAAATTGAACAATTACAAAAAATATTTTAAAATAGTTTGCTATAAAAAAAAAAACAAACAAACAAACAACGAGGAAGCGAATCTAAAAATGAGAAACTTCTGAAAACGATTACTCAAGGTGGCGGCACCACGTCCTTCCGTGCCAAATAAGGACTTATGAGTTTATGAAAAACATACATCAGAGGAAATTTGAATTAGACGTTGACTTCAACGACGATCAAACTGGGGACCTGTAGCTAAGAAAGCCCCACACTAACCAACTGATCTGCGGCTACTTGTAGAAAATACAGCTGTTTTAATAGGATTTGTTTGCCATTTTACTTTCCCAAAGACGTTTTAAAAGATGAAAAAGTCACCGGTATTGTTATGTTTGTTTGCAATGAGGTCTTTCTCTGAAATATCTGGAATATCTGGAACCTTCTCAGCCGAATTGGATGCTGTGTATCGTTTATATTGCCGTGAATATGAACTGCAGTTACAACTGCAACAGCAGCAAATTGAATTACAGAAACAACAATTACAGCTACAGCAACAACTGCAGCAGGTAGAGTCTCTTCAACAACAACAAAAGCACCAACTGCAACAGTCACAGCAGCTTGAACCACGGCAAGAACAGCAACAGCAGCAATGGGTTCAGCAATCACATCGGCAACAGCCTGTAGGACGGACTTCTCCCGTGCAGGTTAAGAGAGCCTTTACATTAAATTTGTATATGTAATTCATCGGTACCGGTTATTGTGATGAAGGGCACGCTAGGAAGGAGAAACCCCTTTGAGGTTCTCGCACGACGCATACCTGTATATTGTTAGTCTGGAAGAACGCGTACAACGTGCGTAGGATAAAAAATGAACTGCGTGTTCTAGCGCGTTGAACTTCGCTCGCCCCGATGCCCCTCTGACTTGCTCACCTTTTAAATTCTCAAATATCTTGGGACGACTTTCATGAAGTGAAAGCCAAAAAAAAAAGGGTACTTTGTCTTCAATTAACCTGCTATGCCCGAATTCTACTTGGATCGGAATTGATGTCATTACAGCGCAAATTAAAAGGTTGTTGGGCACAGTGTTCTTTAAGCCTTTTAACACCCAACCCCCCCCCCCCCCCCTTCCCCAACAACCTCCATCCTTTTGCATGAGGGGTGCACGGCTTTTATTTTTTGGATGAGAAAAGCTAAAAAGAATGCGGTTATTTAAGTACACACCTTGTTGATTGAGAGTCTTTATCCTTTAATCCGGCTCCGTTGTAAGTCGTTTAGGTGTCCTTGTCATTTGATTTAATGACTTTATTTGATACTGCATTTACTTGCTTTACTTGAGAAATCTTGATTACTTCCCTCTTTTCTACTACTGACAGGGTGAAGTCAGAAATTCCGTTAAACATGACCTCCCAACAGTTGCAGAGAACGCATTTGAAGAGACGCCTTCTCCATGTCAAGTTCCCAGACCATCATCAAAACCTCACCAAGTGTCACCAACCCGGTCGCTTGTGCCCACTCCGGAAGGTACTTTGTTCTATTGCCTGTCATTGCTTTGTGTTTCTTGACAAAGGGAGAACACATGCACCGCGCTGCATAATCTCGGTACAAACGTTAGCCTCCTTAGCTGCGTTGCTGAGCGAACGAACAATCGGTGAACAAAAGAGCGGCGAAGACGCGAGGGGATTGGGGCGGAGGGGACTCCCTTCCCCCTCAGAGAGCCTCCCCCCCAGATAGCCTGGGGTTAGTTTTTAGGAAATTGATGATATCTTGCTTAACTTATATTAATTACAAAACAATTTCTTCTTCATTTGTCTTTGTGATGACAGATTCGTCTTCTATCCCGATCAACAACAAACCCTTACCCAAGCCTGTAAATCCTGTTCAGAGCCCAAGGACGGGCTCTGGCCCTGGAGCAGCCGTGGTACAAGAACACCAAGGCACAGTTTCTGAAGGGTCTGCGCCCCCTGCAAGCGGACATGAAAGGTTCGATTTGTTTTGTATCCTAAAAGCGTTTTATTATTCTAACCATTCATTCATTTATCACCTGTAACCAGATCACTTAATTATTCAGCATTTTGCAGTGCAAACCTATTTTAAGTTTTAAGTTTTATTTTTAAGTAGAGATATATTCTTAATTACATGTTTACTTAATTATTATTTATTTTTTTATTGGCTATGTTTATATTTTATTCTCTTATCTCTTCTTGATGTGTAATAGCGTTGAAGAGTATTAAAGTAGAAGTCAAAAGCGTACGAAAGAACGACGCTTTGGCCATTTTATGCGATGAGTTGATTATCGCAGTACTTTATTATTGAATTTTTTTATTCTTTGCGGCGTTTCCCAGGGGTGAGTCTTGTGCCCGGCCGGTATTGTTTCTATTATAGGTAATGATATTTACTAGACGATTTTTATCTTAGGTTTTTTAGTTTTTGCCCTCGCAGGGATAGGCAAAATCCCAAGGAGGCATCATTGTAGCTTGCGCGTATGTAGAGTTACAGTGATACAGTGTATAGTATTGCATATCTGGTATACCAGAAAAAATCTCGATTTGCCAGAACTAGGCGCGCACGGAATAACTGGGTAATGATGACGTTTTCACACCAAATGCCCGCAAGTAAGTCTTGGGTATACTGATGACGTCGAGCAGAAAACGAAGGTGGGCAGACACGAGGGGTCATGTTGCAGGGACATGGTGCAGCGGACATATTGCATCGACAAAAAGGTGTGTAGTACACACATACATTTGAGACCGTCAGTTTCCGTTCTTTCAAAGGCTTAGTAAACTTTCGAACCTTTTCACGGTTGGATTTTCTCATTTGCATTACAATGTAATCTAGCATGTATGTGAGGCAATTTCGGGCTATTTTGTAGTTTTAACCTGAAATTGCCTCGCACCCACTAGACTACATTGTAATGCAAATGAGGAAAACTAACCGTGAAAAGGGCTATTATCGCAACATAGGAAGCTCCTAAACATGCAAAACCATGTCATGGGTATAACTGATTAGAGTGTCATGTGAAGTGCTAGTTTTGTACCCCATATGAACCATGTGAGCGTTAGCCCTACTGATGAAAATGGGAAATGGGCCCACACAAGGACAGAGGAAAACTCTGACCAGGGTGGGAATTGAACCCACAAAACTAGCAGTTCACATTACACTCTAATCAGTTAAGTCTGTTGAAATATAAGTGCTACACGGCCAACGTTTGCAAAAACGTAGTCATTCCTTGTACTTGTAATGTTCATTGCCGTGACTTTAACATCTTCAGTTCCCACGGCCTGCTCCCTTCTGACCTTGTAGCTCAGTCAGTAGAGCAGCGGTGATCTAACCCGAAGGTCGTGGGTTCAATTCCCACCCTGGTCAGAGTATTTCTCTGTCCTTGTGTGGGCCCATTTCCATCAGTAGGGCTAACGCTCACATGGTTCATATGGGGTACTTAACTAGCACTTCACATTACACTCTAACCTGGGATCAGTCTGTTGAAATATAAGTGCTACACAGCCAAAGTTTGCAAAAAGGAAGTCCTTCCTTGTACTTGTACATGTCATGGGTAGTTGCATTGTTGGGGATACTCTCAACATGTCCGAATTCTAATTTTGTTACCAGAAGAGTTTTCTCCACAATTTTTTCTCTCGATGTACCTATCATTAATCATACCGTGACACCGTTTAGTTCCTTCGTTCGGTCAGATTTTAACACTTGCTGAGGTTCTTGCTATTCATTTGGTCATTTAATCCTAGAACTGCGATTATATAATCCTGATCAAGGACATCTAAATAAAGCATTGACATTAAACCGTGCAACATCATTAGTTATTCACGTTACTGAAGACGAAAAAACTTCATCCCTTGCATTATGTTAATTTTTTTAAAAACGGTAGCCACATTGCGGTAAAAATTGACGTTGCTTTTCCCTTAGTTTCTATTGCGACTGGTACACCATCGTGTCTGCCATGATCAAACCGTCTACTCACAACGCCCTTTACATATTCGGTACTGATTTGTTCTCTCCCGACCCCGCTTCAACATCATTTTCTTCGTTTGTCAACGGGCATCCCTCTACCTGGGCCCTGGACACATTGAATTCTGCGTACAACTATACTTAACAGCGGGGGCAGCAGGACTGTCAACCATTGCTAGTTATCTTTTTGCTGATCATGCCAACTTACTACATATGTTGATATGAATATTAAATCTCTTTTAAGGCACTATTGACTCTGGACTTCTGATGGAATGTGGGCATGATTGCCTGATGACAAATAGACTCTTAATGTAAAGAAGTCTAACTTTATTATATTTGACCCTAATTAAGAAAGTTGATATTGATGACTACAGATTTGTTTCTTATCTTTCTTTGGAAGAAAAGAGACTATTTAAAGTACTTTTGGGTCTTGCTAACTAACTGGGAACTTAATTCACAATCTGCCTAAAAATCCGTAAGTGACTTTCTCTTAGCAAGAATAAGGCATTTTGTCCCTGCTAATACTCTTTTAAATCTATTTTAAAAAGTCATTAATAATTCATGACCTAACAGCCTATCAAAACACCGATAAAACGTCACGTGTATGAGCTTTATATCCTGACTATCGTTACTATTCTTTATTCTAATATTCACCTCTCCCAATTTGAACCACTGTTTTGAGTTCAGAGGGACACGCTCTTTGTGGAATGTTTTTTAAGCCGTTCAAAAAACTCGCGGCACGTGCTTTATCGAGTCTAAAAACACTCGGCTACGCCTCTTGTTTTTAAACCCCGATAAAACACTGCTGCTCGTTTTTTAAACATTACATCGATCCCTGCGGTAGCCTCGCAGCTCTTACAAGGTCTCACCTGATTGGAGACCACCCTTGAGGTTTAACAAAAGAACAAATAACAGAAACAATGGCCCTTTTGTTTTAGGCCTAGGGTAACAGAAACAATGGCCCTTTTGTTTTAGGCCTAGGGTCCATTGTTTCTGTTATTTGTTCTTTTGTTAAACCTCAAGGGTGGTCTCCAATCAGGTGAGACCTTGTAAGAGCTGCGAGGTGACCCGATCCCTGACTCAACCCTATTTAAGGACGGTGCCTACTAATTCAAAGGTATTTTTGTGCGGTTTATGAATATGCGGGACAGGCAGATCATAACAAGTATTATTGAAATCTAAAAAGAAAATTGGGGTAACCGCGCATTTTTGAAAGATAATTAATAGACAATATTTATAAAAAGCTTTCAAAAACAAACCATTGTATGGCGATCTTAAGCTTAATTATCTCTGAAAAATGCATGGTTTCCCCCAATTTTCTTTTTACCAAGAGCACTTGCTAAGTTCTGCTTTCTCTGAATAGTTTTAAAACCGCGCAAAAATATCCCTGTATTAGTAAGAAGCAGCCATAGAAAACCCGAGTATCTCGAGATGCGCAGAACGTATGCACAATAACGATAGTAGGCACCGTCCCTAACCGATGACTTGGCTTAGTGGGTGCAAGGTTTTCTTCCCTTTTTCAGAATGGTTCGGCAAAAAGTAAACGGAATCCCCATGGGACCAATGACTCTCAATAGGGCGATGTCCGCTCCACCAGGTGTCGGTTATACAAGATCAAGCCTCCAACATCAACTTCATCGTCGACATCAAGGTGCGTTAAGACAACCTGTTGATCATGATTCCAGTAATTCAGGTTATGATTACCTACCCGCGGCGGATGCACAACAAACCAGTGACAAGGGAAGCTTTGAGCCTAGCAGTGGCAGGGCTTCAACTTCAAGGTTCTCTCTTTATAGCCATAGTGACCTTTCATCAAGGATAAGCAGAGATCAGGAACTTTATTTCGATCCAATCGTGTCTAGTGGAAGGGAAGCGAGTCGCTTGTTTCATCCAAACTCTAAATTTGATGGTAACTTCAAAAGAAATGTTTCTACGGCCGACCTACTTCAGCCAGACATTCTCTCTTACAAAGGAGTCACAGTAAGGGATCAATCTTCATTTTCTCATTTTCCAATGACAGAATCGATGGAACTGAAACCTGTCGCCAGGTATCAGCGTAAAGTAGATCAATCAGCTGGCGAGATGGTTTCGGAGGATGGACCCATGTCTTTTAGAGATCATGGAATGGAAAGAGGACGAGACAGGTATAGTATGTGGGTTGTCAGTGATGAACAGGGATTGACAGAACGGGGTTCGAGCCTCTTAAATGCCCTCAGTTGATAGCTCAGTTGAAAGAAAGGTTCAAATCCCATTGATTCCTTTTCCATTTCACAGTTCAAATATATGAATTACCGGCCAGTGGTCGGTTTTATTAAACCGATTACGTGTTCCCATATTAGGAGAAATTGTCGTCCTCAGAATCCGCGCTTCTTAAAGTTTGGTCAGAGCCAAGAAACACTGAGTCTGGCCACAATCAAAAATTCGCGCAGTCGCGGTAATGGTTTTATGTTGTAACCGTTTTCGACCGTTGTTTCAAAATTCCTGAGTTACACGGTTTTCGTTTGAGGCCGGAAGGCGGACGTTTCGTCCGGTTGCAGAGGAGGAATGAGTAGTATCCCAGACGTTTTTTCGACATCTCGTCCCAACAGGAATAGCAAAATGGCGTGCTCTGTTGATAAAATACACGATCTTTTTCGTGATTATTTCGTAGGTTTTGTCGATTATAATGGTGAGTGATTTGTGCCTGTCAGTACTTCATCACTTCGTATTTAATTTCTGATATTTATTCATCAAGACTCACGGAAGACTTCTCATATTTTGATAATTCAAAATGTGGTTGTTTCACAATGTGATTACTGACCCGAAGAGAGGTCACGAATAAAGTTCTTTATACAGTTGTTGAATAGAGGTTTTTCCAAACATGGACTTCAATCATGTAGATCGACGGTGAGACGATGGCCAAACGCTCGCAACATTTCAACGCAACATCTTGCAACATTGTTGGGCACAACATGTTGCATACGTTTGGCCACCCTGTTGCGACAGGTTGCAACCTGTTGGATGATGTTGCAGGGCTCGAAATAATTTCCGGAAAGTCTTCGGACACGATGACCGGCCAAATTCATTTTAGCTCGGTCACGTACCGTTTCTGGCCTGTCAAATTATATAAAATAAATAACTCTTAAAACAGGCGCCCATGAACCAAAACTGGCGTTATATATTTCCAAAAAAGTTGTTTCTTAGAGCTTATAGCACTTTAAAGCACTCATTGTCAACAACGGTTCTTGTTGCATTTCACCCAGGATTTCATATCAAAGTTCCTCAAATGACAATACCCAGCGACTTGCTACAACTGAACAGCATGGAAATTTTAATTTATTTCATTTTCAGAACGATCAAATGTGACCGGTCAACATGACCGGCAAGACGAAGGGTTGACCGGTCAACTCCCAAATCAGTTCGGACATTGTCCGTTGACCGGCCGTTATTTCGAGCCCTGATGTTGGATCAAATTTGAAAACGGTCAAAATTTTGGATGTTGCATGATGTTGTACTCGTTTGGCCACGTTCACGCAACATTGTTGCACCAGGGCATGCGCGCTAGGTCCACTTTGTTGCGCGCCTGGGGCTGGAGCACATAAACATCGACATGTTGCGTGCGTTTGGCCGGCCCGTTCAACACATGTCGCAACATCATGCAACTATGTTGCAAGATGTTGCGTTGAAATGTTGCGAGCGTTTGGCCAGGCCTTAAGAACCGAAGCCTTGACACCAAGGTCTGTTTGTAAACACAACATGGTAGTCTCCAGTACTGCTCACCTCTGCGTTGTGGCTTGAAGATACTGATACGTCACGATTTCAGTTGCTATGCATTATGGGATACCATTCATTCCTGTTTACGATTTCACGTCCGGTACTTTGACGCTATAAATTTTAAGATTTGTCGTCTTTTTTGTTTTTAATTTTCCTTTTTTTCTTCCTTTACGGAATATGGAAACCATGGGCTGAAGAAACACAAGACAATCCCTCAATAAATCCCTCAAACTAAAAATAAGTCACATCGAGTTGCTTAAGAATGTAAACAGCGTTCCTGAGAGTTCCAAACCTCCTTGATGGTTAGCCTAAGAACGGAAAATAACCATGTCCGGTACTTTTATTATCAAATCCGGGACTTTGCAAAGGTATCGAAAACTCTGCTGAGAATTCGCGGACTTCCTGATTTGGTTGTTGCCAGAGTCCGTGTTCTTGGCGCTGACCAAAAGAAAAGCGTACTCTGCGAACGAGAATGATCAGGAGCCTCGAGTGACCAGAGTGAGAAAAGGGTATTAAATCACGAAAAAGGTTGGTATTTTTGCCTTTAAAGTTCTCGCAAGACACGGCTGCATTTAGCAGATTAAAAAAAAGGCTCAAGTCAAGGGTATTTGGCGTTTATTTTTTTTTCAAAAGCGAATGTCAACCCAACGTCCGTTGTTCGGCGGAGTTTCGGTTGTTTCTAACGAGTTAATCATAGTACACGGTCCGTTATTTCGAAGTCGCAGGGGAAGTGGAAAATAGTTCGAATTAGCGGGGGTACAAAAAAAACGGTCGAAATAAAAGGGTAGAACCTAGGCAATAGGAAATACAAATGAGTTCGAATAAGCGAGGAATTGGGAATAACCTTTGTATAACTGCGCTATTAAGAATAACAACTAACAACAATACCCGACGTTTCGGAGTCAGACATGACCCCATTATCAAGGTTAAACTGTAATGGACAATTCGCAATTTAAAGATAACGGCTCCTGCGCTTAATTCGAAAAAAAAATTGACAAAAAGAACCAAGGGAATTGAACATTAGTTTCAAATAGCGGAGAACTGAAAATAGCCAACCGAGTTCGAAATAAAGCGGTTTAATTGTCTACCGGCGGGAGGAAAGAAATGGTAGTGCAATCCCATTTTCACCCTCAAACTCCACAGCCCCTTTAAGTCTCTTTTAAATTGATCTTTCTTATAGAGTTCCTTTGGATAGCGCGTATCCACTTTCACTACTAGACATAGTGGACGGCCTTGAAAACATCTCTTCCAAACTCGAAGAATCTTGTAGAAATTCAGAACTTGGTGAAGGACTGGACACTACAGACTCAGGTTACTCAAATGACACTTGCAAAGAAAGAACCTGGCCTACCGATGACGAAGAGGCAGCTGTCCTTGAGGATATCTTCTTTCGACCCACCGGGAGATAGTAAGTGTTATATCACTCAGGACTGTTGAGTAAACTAGACTTTGTACTCAAAAATGGACCATGGTGGTCTCCTGCGACGCTCCTATCAATTCTGGTGACTACGAAGGAAATTAGGACCATAGTATCAACTTATTGCCTTCCGGATAAAGAAAAGAGTTACAACAGTTGGTACGAAAGATGGTGGCACTGTTAGGTTCTGTTGAAGACAAGATGTATTTCATCTTATTTCTTAGTGCCGGGATCGACGAAGATGTGCGTTTTTTGGTCAATACATAGTGTCAAGTAAGATTGTTTTAAAAGGAGTCAGCCTTTCAAATTGTGGTGTAGCTTGACCTTTGAGTTACGCTTGTGAATACCTTTTTATTTATTTATTTTTATCGTGAATATAATCCAAACACAACTTGAGCAATCTTGAATATTCAGAATTGTTTATTTTATATTCATCTTAATACTCTTCATTATTATTGGTTCTAGAAGAAAATAAATCAAAACGATTATTTGCTTTACCTATTTCGCGTAAAAATCCCTGGGTGAAAAGAAAAGGTCATTAATAGAGCATTTTACAGTTGTAGCTAAGTTACCTGGCCTAGGAATGGAAGCGAGGCAGCCGGTGACCCTGTTTTGGTACAAACCTTCGTGCTTTGTAATGTCAATACGGACTAATTAGAATTACAACATAATTTTACATGATAAAAGCGGTGGGGGCTGTATCAATACAAGGTTACCGGCAGCCTCGCAGCCATTCACAGGCTAGGTCGCTGAGCAAACCACTGTAAAAAGGCCTATTAAGAGTGATTGACAACTGGTGTAACGTGACCAAGTTTCAACCACTAAACTTACAGCAACTGAGCAATTAGCCACTAGTAAAAATACCATAATACTCTTTGTTTGTCCCTCCCAGATTTTGCATAACCATTGCTTTTATTTTCCCTTGGAACTTACAATAGTCGCAAGAGAAACTGGAAACGATGCTTATAAAAAAATTTGGAAGGACAAACAAAGAGTATCATGATACTTTTCATAGTGGCTAATTGAAATAACCCATTTCCGAGCTGCTGTTTGCCTCAGTTTCAAAGCAAGTCCTGGTGAACAACCATTCAAATGGAAATCAGTGGTGTATTTTCATGCAAATCAAACTCATTGTTATTTGAATGGTTGAACACCGAGACTTGTTTTAAACCAGAGGCAAACAGCAACTCGGAGGAAATGGCCTATTGCAATGGAAGTGCAACAGTCGGTGGGTGACACACCGTAGAGCGGACAGGGAGAGATTTCCTTTGTCCCACAATGAAAAAAATTGTTCACGGAAGCAGGAAATTGGGAAGGCAGAAGAAACAGATATCAGCTTTCCAGTTGATCCGTTGTTGTTCCAGGTTTTCGTGCCACAAAGAACACGTTATCATAAAGCAGTTTGAGCATGGAGCGTTCATTCTCGATGTAACCTGATGGAATACTTGTAACTTCTTTCTGTGGACGAAAGCGGAGTAAATCAAAGAACGAATGGAAAGAAATGAAATGAACTTGGAGGGCAGCCCCTGCACTTTCCCCCTAGATCCGCCCCTGAATTTAGCCAACAATAACAAACAATTGCTCTTAGGCTCGTTTCAAACGTCGAACTTCACATGTGCCGCCGAATCTAATGCGAATGAGCGAAAACAATAGATTTTTGTCATTTGCATTAGATTCGGCACATGTAAAGTTCGACGTTTGAAACGTGCCTTAACGAGTAAGGGTTGACTACAAATCATGGGAGACAAAAGAAAGAAAAATTATCGGATGGCAATGCACAATCGTTCTTAAAGATCCCATGGGCAAATTGGTAAACTCACAATTATCTCAAACTTGAAAACGTCCGTGCTAATGCGTTTGATATCTTCATAGGATAACTCCACAGACCACTCGTTTGCCATGTCAGAAAAATGATACAACAAAGGCCCTGCAAAGTTAAAAGTAATCGCAACAGTATATTGGAGTGGGTCGGTCGGGAGACTGGTACGGCAGAGGCACATTGTCAGCACTTTATCATCACATCATATGACACGTTGTAACTGCACATTCTACCTCGCTCTTTCGCTCTGGTGTTGTTAATCTAATGTCGTATTAATCTTAATCTATTATTTATTATCATCTTTTGCATCTCACCTCACGAACTTGACTAGCTGACCCCCTATTGCCGGATAAGCGTTGCTGCAGGCGATTATCCATAATAAAGATTAAAGGCGATTCATTAGTTAATGCGTAATGCTATTTAGTTGTTGCTGTGCCTCGGCAGTCGGTCCGTGTTTCTGCAATGCGCCTGTCATTCAGGGGTGAGAAAAATTCTGAGTCTGTACCAGGAAAAAACAAGGTTTACAATCGCTTATCTTCACAATTATCATTTTCCCGGCGCCGGCATCTTGAATAATCGTGACCTAGTACGGTTTCTCTATCGTTCTAACGTAAAGAGCTTTTGTACAACATTAGGGAGCTTAAGCGCGCGACGTTTTTGAGCCAGAAAAGGCAGCCGGAAGTGAACATATCGCATGCCAGGACAGTAGACTCTCAAAGATTTTGAAACTAATCGTCTCTAATAGTGGAACAATACAAAGCAATACAAATGTGATTGTGTGAAGACAGGTATAAGGGGAAAGCAGCTCACTTCCGGTTGCTGTCCGTGGCTCAAAACGTCGCGTGAAATGCCAATCAACATGGCAGCCTACGGAAAATTTGAAAACACAAATAAGCGGTTCTGAAGCTTATTTAGTTATTTAGGATAAAATTAAAACAAAGTTGATTGAAGGTATTGTTTCCTGTGGTTTGAAGTTATTTTATACATCTCATTCCAAAGGGGTGGTGGCCTCATGGTCAGTGTGCTCGACTCTGGATCGAGTGGTTCGGGTCCTGGCCGGGGACATTGTGTTGTGTTCTTGGGCAAGACACTTTACTCTCACGGTGCCTCTCTCCACCCAGGTGTATAAGTGGGTACCGGCGAATCTAATGCTGGGGGTAACCCTGCGATAGACTAGCATCCCATCCAGTGGGGAGTAGAAATACTCCTAGTCGCTTCATGCTACAGAAACCGGAGATAAGCGCCGGCCTGATGGGCCTTCCAGGCTAGTAGCAGACTTTTATTCCAATATGGCCGCCATTTTAGTATTCTTTTGTTTTCATGCAAATTGGCCCTTACGACCTTTGAACGAGGCCATAAAGGCCAATTTGCATCGAAACAAAGCATTTTGGAATAAGGGTTAGGGCAAATCAAATGCTGGTCCGGAGGAGAGGGGAAAACTGGAGTACTCGGAGGAAAACCTCTCGGTGCAGAGTAGAGAACCAAACAAACTCGATCAACCCACATATGATGCCGAATCTAAGAATCGAACCCGGGCCACATTACTGGGAGGCGAGTGCTCCTACCACTGCGCCATCCCTGCACACCCTCCCCCCCCCCCCCCCTGCTGGATCAATCCTTCAGAAATCACACACCTATTGACATCGTCCGTCAAGAAACAGCGACTAGAGAGTTGTAATAATAATTACCGAGGTTAATCCAATATCCACCAGGCTTTAAGATTTTGTTAATATTTTCTATGTATGCGATAACGTTGTGAGCCGTGTCAATAAAATAACACGTCACTACACAGTCCCAGGATTCTGCCGAGAAAGAAGAACAGAATGCGTTAACAATACAAATTGCTAAAGTTCACATATTAGTGAATTAACTACATACAGTTGAGCGTGTAATATTCCTTTCACGAGCGGGCAGTATGATTGCACATTTACAAAGTTGAATATGGAGGTAACGTATTGGTAGAGATGCACAAACTCGTTATTTGAGTTTTAGGTCAGCGGCTCACTGTCCCACCTTAATACATTTCATATAACAATTACTGCTTTGAGAGAATGTGACATGAAGAAAGATCGTCCGGGAGAGTGTAGTCTTGAAAAGAACTGACATTAAATGACGTGTAAGCAACGATCTTTTCATCGAAAGGAACCAATCACAGTTCAGTTCGTAACAAATGGAGAATAACATCACGTTCCTGTTGACCAATCGGATTAAGAATCAGAGTACATATATCCTATTAGATGCACTGGTGTGTAGTATCGCTGCGTATTTTTACGAGTTGTGCTGTATTTTGAGGAGCCTGCTAGGGCGAGTCAAAACACAAATTTACCGGCCGGGAGGTCCGTATTGGGAAAAACTGTGCCAGAGGTCTCGACAATACGGCCAAGGGCCGTAATCGAGACCGAGGGCACAGTTTGTCCCAATACGGACCGACCTAGGAGTGACAGAATTGATGTTAACGAAAAAGGAGCGCATGGCTTAGGTCCGGATGGGAAAATATGGACCGCTGGAGTGCGCGCGATTAGCCAATCAGATTCAAGGATTTAGGATTCCACACCGCTAAGAAGCTGGAGCAAGTGAAGTTAGCAAGTTGTTTATTATATGGCATCGTTTCTTTAAACGATCGGACACTTTTCCGCGTGGTGAATATTCGTATCTTCGTCTTCCTTCCATCAGCGAACTTTGAACGGTAACCTTTTACGTTTAAAACTAATTTCCACTTGCTATAATTGTACCGTGGTGATGAAAAAATTATTTCCGCTTTTTAAAAACTTTGTCTTTCGCTCATCCTCGGAGACCCAAGGGCAGCTAGTCGGGACGATAGAATGTTCGAGGTGAAAGTTCACTACAAGAACGGGAAGAGCCCCTGGGCACTTGCTCTTAACGAACCAGTTCCAAAAGTGTTCGAATTCCCTGCTCCTGAAATTTTTGTGGCCAATCAGCAAAGAGGAGCAGCCGGGTGACTCTGATCTTTTCTTACACGAAGTAGTTACATGAACTCGTGCATCGCGTATCAGTAATAAAAATTTACGATACCTTCGAAAGATCCGCCGTAAACATTTATCGGAGAGTGTTTGTTGCTTGCAGCCGTGCTAAAGCTTGTAAGTTTCCAGCTTCGTGAACGCTTTGTTCTGAAACTTTCCTCGAGAAACTTTCCCCGTTGAACGCGCTACGCAACTATGGCGATCGATGAGGAAAACTACTTCGTGTACGAAAAGATCACAGTCACCCGGCTGCTCCTCTTTGCTAATTGACCACAAAAAAAAAAAAAATTGTGGCCAATCAGAAGCAGGGAATTCGAACGCTTCTGGAACTGGTTCGGTAAGAGTAGGTGCCCAGGGGCTCTTCCCGTTCTTGCAGTAAACGTTTACCAAGAACATTCTATCGTCCCGACTAGCTGCCCCTAGGTTTCCGA
The DNA here is from genome assembly GCA_949126865.1 of Montipora capitata. Lineage (NCBI taxonomy): Eukaryota > Metazoa > Cnidaria > Anthozoa > Scleractinia > Acroporidae > Montipora > Montipora capitata. Next base: position 1,500,889 of record OX421445.1, on the reverse strand, counting down.
GGATGTCTTTCGCTCAACTTGAATACCGTGCGGAAAAGGATCGTTTCCGCGGTAATGGTCCGTACTGTAAAATCCCGAATTTAGCTTGAGAGTTGAATGCCATATAATAATCCACGTGACTATATGGCAAGCAAATCTCAGGCTAAATGGAGCACTCTGACTGGCTGGTTTTCGGTCGGGATTTTACAGCACGGACCATTACCATGGAAACGGTTCGTTTCCGTATTTTTTCTCTCTCCGGCAAAATGAAAGTTGAGCGAAACACAAAATGTTTTTTTTGTGTTCGACGAAGGAGAGCGCGTCCAATTTTTGTTCAGATTGGGTGATTGTGTGGTTTTGCCAAAAGGAATCGAGATTTTTCTCTGTAAGGGACACCAAAATAGCCGCCCGAAGATTATTTTGTTGTTTACAAGGGCACCCTCCCGTGGATTCTCGCATGCGTGCTGATCTCGATCTGATGACAGTCTCATTTTTCAAGATCAAGGTACATGGTTAGTCTTCTAGGTCCTACGGAAACACAGGCTACGTATACAGTGTACTAACGATTTCCAGCCACTGCGAAGTCATAAAATTTTTCCTTCTTTTTGTTTTCAAGTGCAAAAGACAAACTACCGCATTGGTCTAATGAAATCAAGGTAATGTTTTTACAAACCAATTAATCAAAACTTTGTATCAATATTTATTTACTTTTGCTTTAGTATTTGTTTTACATAAAGCAGACTAACAAAATCCGAAACTTGCTTGGTTCGCATTTTTGAGCGTTGAAATAGAAGTTTTGGAAGAAACCGTCTACGAAAGGCAATCACATGTCGGATATCTCGTCGGTCTCCCATCCAGATACCAACTTCACCTGACAGGGTTTAGTGTCAGTGAACTTTTGCCGTGAAAGCATCGCAAGTGGGAAGACGAGCACTGAATCAACCTGTTAGTTGGTATTGACTGCTGTCAAATTTAATTTGGTGGCTCACAAGTCTTTCTCATGTACATGTATATTACTGTACTTTATTCACACGAAAAGTAGAACTAAAAACCATAGCAATTTGCGCTTCAACTTGGTGTGAAAAAGAAGTTGAAGTGAACTTGGCAATGATCAACAATGATGTCAGCCTCGATGCCAATTTGTTACTCGATTCCCTTTTATTTTCGTCAATCTTTCTGGCTTTAGTCTTTTACTAGTAATCACACATCTTCTAAGGGGGCTATCTGCCCAGATCTAGGGGGTTTAAATTCGCTAGGACAACGGCCCTCGAGCTCGGTTAGTAAGTGGTTATTATTATATGGCAAGCAATTCTCAGGCTAAATGGAGCACTCTAACATGCTGGTTTTCCGTCGGGATTTTACAGTACGGAACATTAACATGGAAACGGTCCGTTTCCGTATTTTTTCTCTCTCCCGGGAAATTTAAGTTGAACGAAACACAAAAACTTTTAAAAAGGCGGAATTAATTTTTTTCGTCACAACAGTACAATTATAGAAAGCGGAATTTAGTTTTACATGCCAAAGGCTACCGTTCAAGTTCGCTAATGGAAGACGAAGAATACGAACATTCACCAAGCGGACAAGTGTCCATTCGCTCAAAGAAACGATGCCATATAACAAACAACTTACTAACCTCCTTGCTAGGGACCGTACTGGAGAATATTGGCCCGCGACATCTTACCAATATTTCCAGTACGGCCCTCGCGCTCAGTTAGTAAGAGGTGATTATTTCACTTAATATCACGGCTGTTCCATGATTTTATTGAGCTTGAGTGAAATGCTCATAAAAAGGTTTATTCGTTAATATTTGGTTATATTTGTGCTAGTAAGGTCTGGTGACATGATTCCGACTTTTAAGCCTTCATTTGTATTAATTTCAATCCATGTTCATTACGGTGAGGACACTCGAACCATGAACACTTGATATTTTTTTGTACATTTTTTTAGTCACTATAGAATGTGGGGTCGTCCTTTTGACAAGGGTACTTAATGTTTTTACACTTACAAAATGCTATATATGTAACACTATACATCATAAGAAGAGCCTTTATTTCTCCGTCGTTGAAAAAAACAATGTACACAAAAATATCAAGTCTTCACGGTTCAAGTGTCCTTACTGTAATATGGATGCATCTGCACTATACCTTTTTCTGTATAAACTTCAAGAAAATCTCCAGCTGCCATGGAGAAGTTCAATTCTGATGGGACATCAGTTGGATCAACATCTGGGATGACAACTGGTCTGACTTGATCAGTTGAAGACTTGTTGTTACATGTTTGATGTATGTATGGATAGATGGTAGTGTGGTACTTTCCTGGAGCTCTGACATAAAACAAAGAGGTTATCATCAACAGGTCAAACGAAAGTATGGTTACCACCAACTTGGAAAAGTACTCAACTTTGGCGCAACTTAAAGAGTGTGTTTTGGTTCAAATTCCAGTGGAGGGGACCAACACCTGGGGGGGGGGGGGAGGGGGGAGTGCTGCCTTTGTAATGACATTTAGGTAAGGATGACAATCTTTTGGCTCTTTCTTACATCTCTTCGTTCTTTTGTACCAGTATTGGGATGTTGAAAAACCAACACACTGTTTGCAAAGAGTAGTAAACAAATTAAACCAAAGTGTGACGCTATGGTCTCTGTGTTACACAATGGGTGGGGGTAAAGCGGGGTGATATTAGCTACTACAAGCTGTTCAGAGAATAAACAATAATAGCAATAATGGTGATATTAATTTAAGCAATGACTATGCTAATGTACAACATATCTACTAATTACCAATGGCATTAAAAATCTACCAGATGTTTGCAATGTACTTACCTGTTTAGTATGAAGTGTGAAGCAAACAGCATGTACAAACTCCACTCATTCCCCTGACAGGTGAAACCTTGAAAAAAAAACTGTGATTAGAAAGTGTAGAGGGACAAAAACACTAGCTTCACTCCACTTTTAAACACTACAAGAAAATGTGTGTGGCGGTTCCTACGACCGACTAAGGCATCTTGATGTAAAACAAGATGTTGTTCATTAGACAGCTGAAACCAAATCTAACCATGCAATTGGAGTCCATTCATGAGAGGTAATTTTGTTATAATAATTAGTATTATTTTATTCTCACAATCTCTTATAAATGTCAGTTGCTTTAAATTGCTTGAATTTTGTTAGTTACATGTACCTTGATTAATGGAGTTACAGTGTATGGCTAAACTATGAAATGTTAGTTTTTATTGCTTGCTTTTACTGTTTTTAACCTCATGAGAATTACAGGTTGCAATAAACCTTTGACATGGAAATAGTTAGACCTGCACACAACTTGCTTTACAACATTATACATGTAAATGGTTACCCATGTCCTTCAGTTTCTTTGTCAGGACCGGGATGTAAATCAATAGTCATGCACTAAGAGTGTGCCATTTAGTCCCTGAACTGAAGCCTGGATATTAAAGTAAAGGCTCTCCAGTTTGTTCTAGCTGTGACAATTTGAGCAGTGCCAAAGCCTTGTGCAAGTATTGAAGAATATCAAGGTCAAGAAACAGTGTCACAGTTGATTCCAAGAGTCATCTTACCAAGCTTAGCAATATCAAACATTAGTCTCCCCAGTCCAGCCCCTGGAACAAGGACTGAGATGTCCGTCCTCGAGCTGAAATAAATAATAATTAACATACATATAAGTATAGAAATGGTTTCCACACATAATAGTACTGTTAAGCATACAATGTAGAAACATGTACATAAAACACACATACATAAACATTATTTTTCCACAATGAGATTTTTTGAATCTCTGAACGAATAAAAATTTTCAAAAAGCAATAAATAATTTACAAAATCACAGTAAATCTAACATATTATGTAAAGGGGTTTTTACCACCTAAACTAAAATCTAACTTATTTACAATTTATTCTAAAACAAGACATTAAGAATTAATCCCAAGCTATACACATCAGTTAAAATAAATTACTATTTACAACAGTGATTTTCAAGAACAGTGATAAAACTATTTACAGTGGTGACAATCCTAGATTTATCAGGCAGTGAATCCCACACTCTAAGACCATATGATGTCAGTAGTTCTTTTCACAAAGCAATAACTGAAGTAATGGGGCATTTTAGCCTGTTAACTTTATAAATCATAGCTAGTATTATATTATGGTTTCTAAGGATACCGTGGCATTTACAACTTTGCCGGTTTCCTTTCTAACCGTAAGCTGAGTATGATCTTGTTTGCCACCTTGAATCAAATACATGTCTATAAACCTGCATTTCATAGAAATCAATGGTCACTTTTGGCATTACTGTAAATACGTCAAATAATTGTGTTACTGGTCAAAATACAAAATGACCCCTAACAACACTTAGACTGAGGAAAAAATAATTCTTCGTTAATGCAAGCTTGTAGTCTGCTAAAACTGCAATCCTTTGTGTGGGTTATTGCTTACCATTTATTTTCTGGATACAGCCTTAAGATTTCTTCAATAATTGGGTTATAACATGCATCTCTTTCAGATTTTCCCTGTTAACGATAACCACAAATCCTCTTTTCTTTGGTATATTTTACAGTGGTACATGTATATAATATCTTTAGTTACCAAAGTATTGTTTAAACAATGTAAATGATAGCTTTCATGCTGGTAAGGTCTTTAAGAAAGTTGAAACTTCAAATATTGCTCACACTAAGAACCATGTCAATACCTCATCGCTCCAGTCCCGCACAAACTGTTTAAGTGTTGTCATAACTTTTTCCATGTCAAATCCAGTGACTGGTTGAATTGCTGGATCAGTAGGAGTCTTAATAATAAAAAATGATAATATTGATGTCAAAGCAAAAGCAGTGTGTACTATAAACACCTTGCTACTACAGTGTACAATGTTGAAATGTCGCAAGACCCCATGGAATTAGCATGTCTTCAATGACAGAAATTTGAGGAAATTGGACCACAAATTAAAAAAAATAAATTACAACCAGCAACGCTACCTGAGTCTCTTTTTACTGAACCAGGGGTTTCAATAAAATTTGAAGTTGGTGGCTGGTTTGAGTAGAGTAACCAACTGTGTTAACAAGAGGCATAATAGCTCCTATCTCTAGGGGTGTCTGCAGGGGCATGCCATTTTAAAAAGATTGTGCCCCAAAACACCATAAAATTACATGTATTTCAAAAACAAAGCATTGATGATCATGTTTAGAAAACTTCATGTTGTCAATGTCAAAGTGAGTTTTACCTAATCTTAGGTTTGAAGGAATCTGTCTTTAATTTTTTCAATTCAGGGAAATGTAGTTGACTTCCATAAGTGAAGTAGCTGACACTTTTCGTTGGCTGTTGGTACTCATTGAAACCAATGATTAAGCATTTCAAGTCACTAAAATTATAAGTGAATAAAACGCATAATTTTATCAACTTCCTTGTTGTCACATATTGTTGTCACATATTGCCATTAATAAACCAACCAAAGATTAATTGGCCGATGAAAGAAAGTGTTCTTTTGTTCCAATGGTTGGTACATTTGAATAACAAAAAGGTTGTTTGTAAACAAGTATCTTCCCTATAAGGGTACGGCACTGCAACTTTGTAAACATGATCTGGGTAACATCACCACCTCACAATTATGCCAACTCTCCCAGACACAGAACGAATCTCCTGGTCTCCCGAACGGATCATCAAATCTCCCGATACAAACAATTAAATGAACCTTTCAAAGACTTTCAAAGACTGTGCCATTGTAGGCTCAAAGCACATCCCCAAGTTAAAGTTCTTCATCTCAAAGTTTGGGTTTCGTTATCTTCATTTGTTATCGTAGCCATATAACCGGTTGTCTGATTGGATCTCCGTTTAAGCAATTAATATTCTCGACTAAAGTGCCCTGTTTTCCCGCAAATTTCCCGCTCAAGCTATGCCACTTCGTAAGTGAGTGGTCGATTTGATTTGGAAAAAAATTGCTTTCAGGGGTTGGGTGGGTGCATTTTTTTGGTGGGAGGGGTTGGGCAAAGTGGGTTGGTTGATCATGTGTGTTTTAGATCCCCAGAGGTTGGCATCTCTGACCTCAGGTAGATTAAGACCAGGGCTTATTTTATTACTTGACTTACCATTGGTATTTTTGTATGATCTCTATTTTCAAACATTTCGTTGGTGTGGATAACTATTCTACTTAAAAAGTTCTGATTTTCGTCAATACATTGCTCTATGTTTTTCAGATGATCCTTAAAATTTGGAAGCATTTCCCGATGTCTTCGAGGGAGAAAAGTATAGTTCTCTCTGATTCTTTGGAGCTTCCGCGATGAGAATTCTCTGAAGGAGAAAATAAAATTGCCGTTGATTATTGCAAACAGATTTCTAGAAGCGGCTACAAAATGGTGCACTGTGTAAGGCTGCTGCCTAACGGTCGCCAGGTCGCATGGAGCGCCTTGTTTGCGAGCGTGGGCGACCAAATTTCTGAACAAGTAGACCGAACGGGCGCCTAACTTATCACAAGGTGATTCATCCTCACTCTTAATTAAATAATTCTGGGCTCTTGAAAAAATGACTCGGGCTACTAACTTTTAAAGTTGGAAGCTCCGAAAAAATGTAGTTAGGCAGCAGCCTTGCTGTGGGACGGATCGACTCTGGGGCGGAACGACCGGTATTCATCACTACAATCCGTTGACCCTTTGATTAAGCTTACTTGTAAAAATGAAATGCTTGTACCACTTTCCAGAAATATTGTCTCTCTAAGTTTTCATCCTCAGTTTCCGGTTGATTGTCTGCACATCTTGTCATTCCTTCATCGACATCTCTGTTGAGATTTTCACAGTGACGTCCATCCGCCATCTTGAATTGTTATTCCGCTGACCAGACTTACAGTCGGCTAGTTTTCTGTGGCACCACGCCCTCGTTGCCAGGGTCTCCATTGTTGTTGACAAAGAGACCCTGTGAACGAGGTTGGCTTTTGACGCCTTTATAACCCCTAAAGGGCTGGGAGAAAGTTTGCACATCTTGTAATTTAGCTGGAGTTTTTCTCATTTTCTCACTCGGCTGTCAGAATTTTATATTTGCCCAGCGATCTATTGTAGTTGCTCTTAGTATCGCAATCAAAGCCTCCAACATCCCATCAGCCCCGATCAACCCATGAGAATGATTGTTCGTGACAGTACGAATTGTACCACAAGAAAAATTGCTCAACTGCAGAAAAACACTCAGGATCTTAAAATAACTGAGGAGAAAGTGCTGCCTTTGTAATTTCATCTGCAAATGGTTAGACTTTCAAGTCTTCTCGGATAAGGACGATAAACAGCCAATGAGGCCCCGTCTCACAAATACCTTCTCTGTTCATAAGTTCCCTGTGACTCGTTAAAGAACCCACACAGTATAGAGAGTAGGGGAAGGTCCTGTTCTCTCCAGCAGAAGTTGCCGGCTTGGCAGTGATGTCTCTAAAAAGGCTTACGGTGTATGAGGCAACCTAGGCAGAACCAGCCATGAAAAAGGGACTTTGCCACGTGCTGGAACATGTAGATGGAGAAATTGGGAATTAATTACTGGGTTGCCAGTTGGTAATTTCAGTCGGAAAACAGTTAGCCTGTTCCAGGCTCTCAGATAGTCGAGAAAACGAAAAGAACTGCGTGTAAAAAGCGAACTAGAAAATAGTAAATTTCTCTGTTTTTTTATTTATTTTATTTTTTAAATTTTTTTTCCGTGTCGGTAAAAGTCTGGCTTGGCACTCCCCTGCTAAGTGGTGTCTTTGTGCGTATTTTGTTAGGTTTAAGGGGGTTTGGGTAATGCGTAGCCATGATTTCTCTGCTGCACCTAGGAGAACATTTAATTAACTTGCAATGGCGTCGAAAGTCATAGTAACGCGAATGGTGTTTTAGTAAATAACCTCGTCTTGGAGAGTAAATTTTTGACTTTGCAGAAACAATGGTCAACCTCAAGAGTTGGGCGATTGTGATCTTTATGTTCAATTCGCACATTTCTTGTCAAACTTTATAACACTTGAAAGAAAAAGAAAACTAACAAAAACAAAAACTTGGTATCTTGCCATCATTTGACACAGATGCTTCACTGTTTCGGAGTAAACTCGCCGCGGTAACTTGATCACGGCGCCCGCTGAATTCGATGTCACTTTCGATTTCGCGATTTACTTGTGCAGCCAAAAGTATAATAGCAAAAGTGAACGTACCAAAAATCTCCTACAATGTGTTTCGCTGATGGTAACTTTTTATATTGGCGGTTCAAAATTAATGTTGTTTTCGTAAGTTTTGTTGCTAAAGGCAATATATTTTATTCTTGATGGACCGTCCTGAGAACTTCCTTCTGCTCTTCCTAAAAACTGTGTATCAATATATTATTGTATTATGTTATTATTATTATTATTATTATTATTATTATTATTATTAGTATTATTGTACTTCACCACGATGAATAACACCAACCTTTTTTACGACAATATTTATTTACTTTTGCATCAATATTTGTTTTGCATAAGGAAAGCTAACAAAATCTGTACCTAACTTAGTTCGCATTTTTGAGCGTTAAATTATAACTTTCGGTCCTATGCTTCTGTTACAAAGTGGTATATTTTTTAGGTCACCCATCCAAATACTAACTTCACCGGACAGGGATTAACTTCAGCTGTCAGAGGCTCAGAGTGCACGCTAAAACTTGTGGTGCAAAGAAGTTGTGAGGGAACTTGAAAATGATCATCATGTCAGCCTAGGAGCCAAAGGTTTTCGATTCCCTTTTATTTTCTTCAATCTTTCTTGGTTTAATACTTTGCTAGTAACCACATGTCTTCTCAGGGGGCTGTTTACCTAAGACTTCTACCATGGCACTACAATGATATAAAACACCAAAACAATATTGTGTACTATTAAAGCTACATATTACGAAAAGACAACTTGAATCTCCTGGAAGACAAAACGCAGCTCAGTTGACAATATGGAATAAATCGCTGTGTTACTGCACTAACACACTTACCCAATGCGTGCCTATTTTTTATAAAGATGACAGGAATTTTTTCTTTCTGACAAATGATCAATAGGCTGGCAGCCAGGTTTTTAACCCCAGAAAAAGATCTGCTTCGTCGTATGAACGTGTGAACCAAAAGGCCTCTGATGGTACGACTTCTCGGTGACCCCTTAATTTAAATGGTCTTACCCATACTTGAAAAAATTGCCTGGAAAGCTGCAGTTCCAACTACCCAACTCAGTCTCTTCTGTTTTTGAGTAAAACGTGCCTTAGGCAACCCATTGTACGCTCGTGGAGCGTCTAGTCTCGTATTTGTTTTGCTTGTTTGTTATTTATTTGTTTAAGCAGGTTGAAGTTTTGTCAGCTATTCAGCTGATGTGGACCTGCTATACCCACCCACCCATATACTCACACAGGACAGCCACAACACCGGGAACCCCATCCCCTACTTTCTCGAATTGTGTGGGTTCTTTAACGTCCCACAGGGGACTAATGAACATGAAAGGTATTTCTGAGATGGGGCCTACGGTTTATAGTCCTTATCCGAGAAGACTTGAAAGTCTAACCATTTGCGGATGTAATTACAAAGGCAGCTCCCGCGCATGGCAGCCCGGTGCTCAACCAACTGAGCCACCGGTGCACGGTGGCCAGTGCGACGGCCAGTGCAAGGCGGTAAGTACTTAATGTATCCCTTATTATTATGTATTTAAATATAAGGTATTTATAGTGTATTTAATAATTAGCCCTATATACCCATGTATACCCTTATATACCCCTATATACCCTTGTATACCCTCATATACCCATGTATACGCTTGTATATCCTTTTATTAAAAACTGGATCATTGGATAATGCAATTGGAGAGTTTTGATTGGCTAAGCCATCATGGGTTATGAGCCATTATACCATGATCTACATACACGGCAAGCATACGCGTGATTTCTTGGGCCTTTTTATTTTTATTGTAGTCTAGTTTTCTATTGTGGGCGTTTTTAATAAAACAATTATTCCACTCGCGCTTCTTGGATATGAGATGATTATAGCCAACTCGGAGCTACGCGCCTCGTTGGCTATCTATCATCTCATATCCAACGGGCGCTCATGGAACAATTGTTAAATATACCCCTGAATACCCACGTATACACTTGTATACCCTTATATACCCCTATATACCCACGTATACCCTTATATACCCCTATATACCCATGTATACCCCTATATTCTCATGTATACCCTTATATACCCAAGTA
>OX421445.1:1468223-1485723 GCA_949126865.1 Montipora capitata | reverse complement strand
TCATTTCATAGTTTTTTTCATAAGTGTCGGGCCACCCAGTCCTACCAGCAAAATAACGCATCGATTGAAAATTTTAGGTTTCAAAACTTGCCCAGATTGTGTCAGTAGGTCCTGGAATTCGTCCACAGAAAGGCCAGAGAGACAACTTCACTCGTGAACCGCCATGTTTACAACAGAGCATTTTAGGCGTCCCAGTCTGCATGAAATTATCTCTCGCCTCTGTCTGAGACAAGACCAGACACGCACGGTTCTTACGTTACGTTTATGCCTATAAAATCAACTGAAATGTCAATTGCTGGTAGAAAAGGAAAAAAAAAAAAAACCAGCATGTTAATTCGTTTTGGTAGGCTAGGTATCGAAGAGCCAGAACATTTGCGCATGCGCTGACGGAATGTTTCAACGAGAGAGAAAAACGCAGTACCTCCAGACACCGGCGCTGGAGCGTCGTACCAAACGAGTCATCCCGGGATTTCGGCCCGTGCGATCGCTTTTGGACGCAGTTGGCCCTTCGCTGCTTTCTGCTACCGACCTTGCCTCCCGGTACGGCATTGAGGGAGAGATATGTCGGCCCCTAAACCATACGTGACAAATCCCACGCCTACTCACAGCTCCAAACCGCAATTGTCAATATAGCGTAAGAATTAGATGGCTTATATATTCATGAGAAAAGTCATTTTATCTGTCATATGGTAAGCACTGGAGTGACAGATTACAAAGTGTGCGCATGCGCCCTCCTAAAGGTAACATACATACAGTCACAAGCTTTTTCCGAATAACTAGAGGAGCTAATATCTTCGAGACATTACATTTACAGCTAAAATACATAGCATATACATATACCTATTAAATACATAATATTTAAAGGTATAGTCATTAAAAAGAAAAGCCGCGGTACAAAATGGGGCCTTGGATTCTCTTTTAAAACCAGTAAACTCATAGGTACGGATAAAATCGGGTAGCGCATTCCGCAACTTAGCTGATACGTAAGAAAAAAGAGAACTAAGACCATAAATGGTTGTTCCAGGTTTATTGAGGAACATAATGTAATTTCCGCGAAGATCATGCATCAGAAGGAGACGGGAGAGAAAACGTATTTTTCATATAAGCAGAAAAACTCTTTTTTCCAAAAAAAAGAAAAACAGAAAAAAACATACTTTTATCAAGTAATACGAGGAAATTTTGAATGCGCTTATTGCATAAAGATGTCGAGCTTGACTTTCGTAGTAAGAGGACAGGTAATCTGCAAATATAAATATCGTTATTCTCTTATTTACATTATTATACCGTTTCTTTGACACGAGAATTACAGCACAAACTTTGTCGCGAATTTTCTATGATAAAAACTTGTTCAGAAATCCAAAATCTACGTTAACAGCACACACCAGGCCTACTCCTGAGTATCTGGCTAGAAATCATTTCCTCTGGCCGCGCTTCAGCCATTCGATGAGGGCCAGTCTCGTGCTTCTTAAGTTGCCTCGCTCATGCCCAAAAAGAATTCTGGGTAATTCTGCCATTCCATGACAAGGGAAGACTCCCGATTCTCATTTCATAGTTTTTTTCATAAGTGTCGGGCCACCCAGTCCTACCAGCAAAATAACGCATCGATTGAAAATTTTAGGTTTCAAAACTTGCCCAGATTGTGTCAGTAGGTCCTGGAATTCGTCCACAGAAAGGCCAGAGAGACAACTTCACTCGTGAAGCGCCATGTTTACAACAGAGCATTTTAGGCGTCCCAGTCTGCATGAAATTATCTCTCGCCTCTGTCTGAGACAAGACCAGACACGCACGGTTCTTACGTTACGTTTATGCCTATAAAATCAACTGAAATGTCAATTGCTGGTAGAAAAGAAAAAAAAAAAAAAAACCAGCATGTTAATTCGTTTTGGTAGGCTAGGTATCGAAGAGCCAGAACATTTGCGCATGCGCTGACGGAATGTTTCAACGAGAGAGAAAAACGCAGTACCTCCAGACACCGGCGCTGGAGCGTCGTACCAAACGAGTCATCCCGGGATTTCGGCCCGTGCGATCGCTTTTGGACGCAGTTGGCTCTTCGCTGCTTTCTGCTACCGACCTTGCCTCCCGGTACGGCATTGAGGGAGAGATATGTCGGCCCCTAAACCATATGTGACAAATCCCACGCCTACTCACAGCTCCAAACCGCCCTTGTCAATATAGCGTAAGAATTAGATGGCTTATATATTCAAGAGAAAAGTCATTTTATCTGTCATATGGTAAGCACTGGAGTGGCAGATTACAAAGTGTGCGCATGCGCCCTCCTAAAGGTAACATACATACAGTCATAAGCTTTTTCCGAATAACTACAGGAGCTAATATCTTCGAGACATTATATTTACAGCTAAAATACATAGCATATACAGATACCTACTAAATACATAATATTTAAAGATATAGTCATTAAAAAAAAAAGCCGCTGTACAAAATGCGGCCTTGGATTCTCTTTTAAAACCAGTAAACTCATAGGTACGGATAAAATCGGGTAGCGCATTCCGCAACTTAGCTGATACGTAAGAAAAAAGAGAACTAAGACCATAAATGGTTGTTCCAGGTTTATTGAGGAACATAATGTAATTTCCGCGAAGATCATGCATCAGAAGGAGACGGGAGAGAAAACGTATTTTTCATATAAGCAGAAAAACTCTTTTTTCAAAAAAAAAAAACAGAAAAAAACATACTTTTATCAAGTAATACGAGGAAATTTTGAATGCACTTATTGCATAAAGATGTCGAGCTTGACTTTCGTAGTAAGAGGACAGGTAATCTGCAAATATAAATATCTTTATTCTCTTATTTACATTATTATACCGTTTCTTTGACACGAGAATTACAGCACAAACTTTGTCGAGAATTTTCTATGATAAAAACTTGTTCAGAAATCCAAAATCTACGTTAACAGCACACACCAGGCCTACTCCTGAGTATCTGGCTAGAAATCATTTCCTCTGGCCGCGCTTCAGCCATTCGATGAGGGCCAGTCTCGTGCTTCTTAAGTTGCCTCGCTCATGCCCAAAAAGAATTCTGGGTAATTCTGCCATTCCATGACAAGGGAAGACTCCCGATTCTCATTTCATAGTTTTTTTTATAAGTGTCGGTGTAGTTTTTTTCATAAGTGCCCAGTCCTACCAGCAAAATAACGCATCGATTGAAGATTTTAGCTTTCAAAACTTGCCCAGATTGTGTCAGTAGGTCCTGGAATTCGTCCACAGAAAGGCCAGAGAGACAACTTCACTCGTGAACCGCCATGTTTACAACAGAGCATTTTAGGCGTCCCAGTCTGCATGAAATTATCTCTCGCCTTTGTTTTCTTTCAAAGGCTTGCCTTTACCCACATTCTAGCTTAATGATGCCAGCCTGGTGGCTTCTGTAGACGAAAATGGCCTGAAGAGGCAGTTATAAAATGATTACCTACCAGATTTGAGCCAACTCCCTCGCTCCCATTCGGAACACAAACGTTTGACATTTGTCATGTGATTCTTTAACATGAGCCCACATATACTGAATACAGCATATGTTTCAATGAGGTAAGTACTTCATATATCCCGTATTATTATGTATTTAAATATAAGGTATTTATAGTGTATTTGATAATTAGCCCTATATACCCATGTATTTCCTTAAAGGGGTATTAAGGGGTATACATGGGTACAAAGGGGTATATAAGGGCATACATGGGTATATTTGGGTATAAAAGTTTATACATGAGTATACAGGAGTATATAAGGGTATACCTGGGTCTATAGTGGTATATAAGGGTGTACATATTTATATTGGGGTATATAAGGGTATACAAGGGTATATAGGGGTATATAAGGGTATACATGGGTGTAAATGGTATATAGGGTATATAAGGGTATACATGGGTGTATAGGGATACATAAGGGTATACAAGGGTATCCGTGGGTATATAAGGGTATGCAAGGGTATATAAGGGTATACATAAGTATATAGGGCTATTCATAATACTCCTAATCATGTGCAAATTTGAAACATGCTTTAACAATGCAGCCAGTTAGGCCAAGTGAGAATGTTTCGCGATGATTACGTAAGAGCATTGTTATAAATAACGAGCAGACTGTCAACTCCACTCACACTCAGTTTTCCAGTGGAACGAGGGGAAGGGAACGGCAGACCCTCCCACCCCATCGCTCGGGCGGCACCGCTAACTGCCCCTCCCTAAGCCAAGCTGTTCCAGCTTGGCTTAGGCCGCTGGTCAATCATTATTCCCATACCTTGTTTCAACTGAGTATGAGTGGGAGTGTTGTGAAATGCACTATAATTTAAATACACTATAATAGGGGATACATGAAATACCTAGGTGCAAGGCTTCCTCGGCCTAACACTCTGCTGAAGATAAAAAAATGGCGGCTCGTGCTTGAACTTCGATGGCTGATCATGATAGACTAGCTGACATCGATGTTACCTTGGAAAGTGCAACATCAAAATTTCGATGCCGAAAATGTGGCATTTACTTATTTTCTTCAAACCATATCCAACCACACACCAGCTTTAAGGGAAAACCGAACGTTAAATCGGATCATTATGACCAAGCCCCGGGTCAAGTCGATTCATCCAGCCGTTTTTGTACATCTTGGTTTCTGAGAGATGAAAATGAACTCCCTTGGGTACTTGAAAGTGTTGAAGAGGTTTGTTGAAAGAGTCGAAATTACAACAACTGTAAGCAAACAGTGCCTCTTTCTTACAAAAACAAATATTTTGCCCACAGTACGCTTGGGAAATTGAGTATCAATATCTTATATAATTTGATGTACTTTCAATTTTACATTTTGTTTAATAGGTCAGTTGGACAAAAGGAAAAATATACTGTCCAAAATGCAGAAGTCGCATTGGAGCATTTAACTACATTCAAGGTGTACAGTGTGACTGTGGAAAGTTTACCATTCCTTCCATATGGATTCAGAAAAGTCGAGTTGATCACATCTTTCTAAAAAGCAGATTAAGAACGTTGGACGCTAGGAAACCAGTGCCTTCTGAGTTTCCACTGTTAAAAGATTGTGATAGTGAGTTCAATAACATGACTTGTTTGAGAAGCAGCCATGATGTTGTCGATAGCTCATTGACTCAAGATATGCTTTCACAGCCCACAGAGAACCAAAGTAAACTTCAGGGTGGGTAGACTTGTTTTCTCAAAATATTAGATATACATGCATACCCTGTATTGAAATAATCTTCAGTTTAGTATACATGTTTCGGATGAAACCTTCCATCTTCAACTTACATCACAAGAACCTGCTAGTGGGCATGTTAAAATGCAGACCAAAGCAAAGTGGGTGTACATGCAAGGCAATAGTGAATGAGCAATAAATCTTGACGTTTCTCTGACCCGTTCAGTTAAATACAAAACATGAGAATCTTTTTCAGTTGAAAGAATGCTCACAGATTTCAGTAATGAAATGTCAGCTGGTCTCTTGGAAACATTAAATCTTGTAGACCACCCAAGATAACAATGACTTGAAGTGGTACCACAAATCAAACAAGTTTGAGTACCATCCTGAGTTGACAGGTACAGCTAATGTTATGAAAGTTCTCAAAATTGGACAAGCCTTTTTTTCCTTTAATATACAATATCAGTTATTTTACAAACACATTATAAACCCTACGTACATAATTTAAAATACCTGCAAAGGGATAACATACATTTTGTAATGTGGAATACATATACGTAGCTTCCAAGCACTCTTCTTACGTTACAGCATTTTAGATAATACTCTGGAAATCGGCTAGGTTTCCATCAGTCCCAAGACTGTCATTTTTAAGAGGTTTAGGTTTTTTTTTTATCATATTCTTGATCCCAAGAATGATGTAAGTAAATAGGAAAGTTATTTATACTTGGTATTATTTCCTTTATTTTACATTGTCCACATAAAATATCTAGCTACGAGAAAGTAGAAGTAATGTTGTAAGTAGGAGAAGACATCTATATTCAGTCGTAATAGTCTAATTCTATGGAATATTTCTTTTGTTTTATTGTTAATTGATGCCTTGTGAGTAGATTTGAAATCCTTTCCAGAAAGAAAAAACTATCTCTGAAAGAAAGCGCAAATGTCATCATTTTTGAGCCCGAGTTTGTGAAGGTAGTCGTTTGTTGCTAGTCTTTTATGAAGAAGTTTAAACTTGAAGACAATTAGTTTGGAGGGTTTTGTACAACACAAAGGAGTTTGATAAAGTGCATTCCAATTTATCGACTCAGGGAATTCCTGGTTGCAGTCTACGATCCATTTGTTTAGACTTCTGCCAGCTGGGCTAGTCTGCTTTAAACTGATGAGTTTGTTATACACAAGTTTATAGCGCTTACATGCTTGAAAAAAATTAACGGCAAAAGTGTCTTCTTCATTGGTATCTGATGGAATATCTTTTCCATGTAAGAGTTTTCTTTGGGGCTTTATTGCAGCTATGATGCCATGAAGAGTAAGATAATTTATTGTTATGTTCAAGTGCTCCCTGAACTCAGCTAAGGAAAAAAAAAAGTTTTAATCTTACATCAAGTGTCTTACTTCACATACTCCTTTCGTAGCCCACATTTTATAATAAATTGGACTATTTCCCACTTTAATTAGGGAATTGTGCCACAGATTCGTAATATTCACCAAAACTGTTTGTCCAAAGTAATGGTACCATTGAAGCCATATTCATCTAGGTTTGATCCATGGAGGGATCGTAGCTGAGTGGTTATGGTGCTGGACTTGAGAGATCCAGAGGTCCCAGATTCAAGTCCTGCTCTGATTACCAGCTGGAGTTATTCTGAGTGTTCTTCGGCTCAACTCCTCACCTGCGCTTGTAAATAGCTAACTGGTTTGTCTCCCACCAGTTGGGATTCTTAACTCTGTTGCGTTCATTTGTCTTGCTTTCTTCATTCATTTGAGGGCCACTATGTTAACTACTGGGTTACCAGTAGTCAGTGTTCACCCTCATTAAATAAGGACTTACTATGAATGATCTTGTTTGTACTATCATTTGTTAGTTTGTTTTTGATTTAGATCAGAACTGCTGTCAGTCATTATTGCTGTCATTTTTCCACCCTTATTAGTCATATGCACATAGTTGTAACAGTAACTTAATTGGGATTCTAAAGATAGCAATCACGGGTAATATTGTACTTCTGGTGTCAAATCAGAATCCAGTTATTTTTCTTAGTTTCTCGTTTACGTTATAAAACGTGAGCTTTTGCGCTGACCAAGAAATAAAAAGTATTGGCTCAGTTGAGCATTGGGCTGCTATGCCACTATGCTACCATGCAAGATTTCATACAGGTATGTCAGGATCCCACTTGGACAAATTAAACACTCAATGTTTTTAAGTAATTGAGGAAAGGGTCCTACCTTCGCGATATAGCTAATGGTTAGACTCGAGAATTACAAAGTCAAATATTAAGTATGTCAAAGATATCATGGCATTGAGTCATGGGGCTGTAAGTTGACTTTTCTGATTCTAATAAAAGGTCCTATCAAATGTGGAGTGTGATCAAAAGGACACATGCCCTGCTAAGCAAGAATATTAATAACAGCATGCAACTCCTGTTCATAAAGGAAGAGCTAGTGCACTATTATATGGTTGTCATAGACTTCTCATTGCCTTGTGAAGGGGACACTGTGGCGGGAGATTGCTCTGTTGTGTGACCTCTACTACCTTGGCAAAATGTTGGCTAGCATTCTCCCGACTGACTTGTCACAAATAAAGCTGCCTTTCCACCCCTAGAGAAATTGATATTGAATCAAATGATGTGAACATATAGAAATATCAAAGTATTTATGTAGAGTAAAAGTGTTTCAAGTTGCAGATCTGTCGCTCCACTCTTGTGGTCACTGTAGACAATTACAAGATTTAAAGTGCTCCTCTGAAGCACATACTGAACGATCCAAAAATGCCATGAAAGTCAGTAATCATACTTGTCAAAAATTTTCACAGATAGCAGTATCAACCATGTGTCTATGTCGGAGCAAACAGTGGAATCCAATGATTTGTATCGAAGGAAAGTCAGGATCAAACACAGAGAGGGAAGTCTGTCTGCTAACAGATGTGAAAGAACAAGAAATGCATGTCAGCAGATCAGATCATTGGCAGCTGGCGAGGTGAAAAGATGCTTGAACACCAAAACTCTTCCCATAGATGAAGATAAAAACGCATTTAGTTGTTTGCCTGTTGATGAAGGCATGGATGAAACAATCAAAAGGAAGCATAAGGTACATGTAGATTAACAGACTTCTGTATGAAGCTGATGTCAGGGAAATAAGGACTAATGTTGTCTACGAGGGTTAATGCTGACTACGAGTTTCCGTTCAGGCAAGGTTTCTCTATCTTTAGGCTCTGACATAAGTGACCTGCTTTGCTGTTCTTTCGATTTTTGTGTCAAACCACCTTTGCGGGGGCTCCACCCATGTATCGTCACTTTTCCGAGTTGAGACTAGGACAGAATCACTTGAAGACTTTATTTTGAAGCACCTTGAATTCGGCGATCTCGACAGACGAAAGTTGTATTTAGAATCCTCATGGTTACTGAAGCGAATTGTTTATCTCCTACACATGTCGACAGCAATGGATTTATTGTATTTTACTAGCTCTTACTACCATAGTAGCCTGACCCTAATAAGGAAGGAAGTCCAACCTCGTTCCCAGGGTCTCTCTTCTCTACCCCTATCAACGACAAAGGAGGCAGAGAAGAGAGCCCCTGGGGACGAGGTTGGAAGTAGGTCGTTTCGCCCGAACGGGAAACCTTTTCGCCCGAAATAACAGTCGCACCCTTCAGTGCATTGAAGCGGATAATACCGAGGGAGAAATCGTAAATTTTACCTGCAATTAACAAGGTTTTTTGAATTGCTCTGGAAAGGTCAATAATCCGGAGATTCAAGACCACCATTGCTGCGCCATTTGCCTTGATCTGCTGTTTGAACCATTTAAGTGTTCCTGTGATCACGTGTTCTGTGACCCCTGTTTACGGCAGCTGAACTTTCGAACTGGCAGAAGTGGGACCATAAGATGCCCTTTGTGTAGGCAAACGGTGGAACATCTACTGCCAGCCTCAGGTACACAGTAAATGAATACATCAAAAAGTCGATCGCTGTGGTCAAAAAAGCTATAAATAAAGGCCCACGTTCACCAACAGGCATTGCGCGCCGTAGAAAAATTTTCATATATGAAAATCCTGGCAAAGCTGAAATTTATCCAATCAGATCGCTACGATAAGGAACGCGAACTTTCAATACAAAAGTAAACGGTCGGAAAGCCTGTCGGTTGAAGGTAGGCCTTTAAATAGTTAAATGGTTAACTTGCATTATGAATGCAAAACGACGTAAACCGTCCAAAATATCCTGCCTCATCAATTACTGGTGTGTTGGTACACCTACGTGGTACGCAGAAACAAATCAATTTTCAGTAGTTTGAGGATCGAATGTAGTGATTTGTTGTGAGCACTGACTCGCATATTTTGTTAATCATCATTTTACTAAGGAAGAACTGAATTGGGTTAGAGTTGACTATAATACTCGTCACAAATCGTTGAAACAGACACCGTTTCTCTCGAATTTTCTGGAAAAATCCTGAGATTTCTACTTCACACTGTTTTCCCAACTGAAATGTGCCTTCTCCCTCTCCAATGTTGAGCCACGGGTGTTTTGAAGCACTGAGACCACTGTGATACCCAAATCAACATTGGGGAAGGGGAAACAGCCACAGATTTTTGAGTATTGTAGCTTTCTTGTAAGGTGCTGCATACCGCGTAGGCAAGAAACAAAACTCTCGTCTTCTTGAATAATTTTCTGCCCTCTTACACATGTGTAAGTACCAATCGAAATTATCTTGTAGTGCGTAGCCCGGTCATCTTGGAAAGTGCTCGAATTGGCGGAAAATTCTGTGGCTAATTCACACATCCTCCACGATTGGCCGCAAAAGATTACTCCTTTTGGATTCTGCTTGACTTATTTGCTACCCTCATAGAGTTAAAAAAAGGAAAGGAAAGGAAAGTGTCTATAGTATTCTAGCCCTGGAGCACTAATTGGGGACTCAAATGTTGGTTTTTGAGGAGAGGGGAAAACCGGAGTACTCGGAGAAAAACCTCTCGGTGCAGAGTAGAGAACCAACAAACTCAACCCACATATGATGCCGAGTCTGGGAATCGAACCAGGGTCACATTAGTGGGAGGCAAGAACTCTCACCCCTCTACGGCAACCCTGCACCCCAGAGTTAGAATTGGGCTTCCAAAAGTTGATCATAGAGCCTCTGACTCCTTAGTCGAGGTCGTGAAAATGTGATCCACTGCATGGTAGCCTTATGAAAGGGTATTTGAAGGTGGCGCGTTGAAATTCTCGAGAAAAGGTTTTCGAAAAACGCACTCCGGGATCTTAGAGTTAAAATCACAAATAGTGTGTCGTACTTGTGGGTGAATGTGTGTTCTTGCAGCTAATTAGTACACGAGAGTTGGAGATCACCGCTAAGCAAACATCCAGGCCCGCGCGAACTGGGCTCAAGCCCATGACTTTGCGATTGCGCTGCTGGGTTTTTTCCTAGGCTTTCTTTGCAAATGCTTAAGTTGCTGCTTAACTGCGATGATCTCCCAACTCTCATTCAATTTCCGCAGTTCAAATGCATGAACAGTCCATATTATTCTATATCAAGCCGATAGGCCATTTCCGAGTTCATGTCTGCCTCCTCTTCAAAGCGAGTCTGCATGTGTGCGAAGTTTTGCGATGGTAATTACTTCTACTTTACATATGAATGAAAAATAATTTTAATAAGAAAAACTTGGCACTCGGAAATGGCCTATTACTGTTTGAAGCCGAATTACAGCGCTGTCATTCTGTTACTACTATACAGAATTCAGCACTAATTAAGATGGAAACTGAGCTGTGCTTCTTCTGTTCGCTGTCGCTTGACAACTTATTATTATTATTATTATTATTATTGATTCTACAGCTACAGTAATTCACCATCTCGGAATCGTTAGCGAATGACTTTGCAGTGCCTAATACAGTCAAATTTTTGCCATCTTCTGTCCTTAGAACTGAGAAAGGAGATCAGAAATACTTACGGCACAAAAACCCTCAGGTAAGACAACACAGATATTTTTACTTATCACAACCGTAAACACACAACGTGCAAAGTAAGGACACCAATGGCACATGTTATGCCAAAACTCATCAGACTTTGATAGCTATAATTGTACATTTTTTTTGTAGTTTTCCTTTAGAAGGGTCAATATCAAGATCATTTTACAAAAATTAAACAAGTTCAATGTCAACTTCATTCCATGCCAGTCGGTTCCATAATAAAATTATTTTTCGAACTCTACGCGTCGTGCAGCGTAATTGTGCTCAGGTGGTTACCTCCTAGTCCAGTATCTACATCAATGCGAAATATCGTCAGGATTGTGGTGGGTGTAATATCCTACCCGGTGGCTCATTGTTTCCTTCTACATACCCTCTTAATGTAAAATGAATCCAACTCCAGCTGACCCTTATTAGACACAAGTGCCGCAAGTGTTTGACACAAAGAGTGCTCTTCCGACTTCTTCAGCATTCTTAGCATTCTCGTGAATGTTCCGTCGGTCTGCTTGGAAAATTCGCGTTTTCGCATTGTAATGTTATTTTGTTGTCACGTTTCTCGATACAGCTTCCTTTTGACATAAGAGATTTTTTTCTCTGTTTGCAGTATTTTTTTCCCCTATCGTTTATATTTGTTGAGTTGTAGTATATTCGTTTCAGCAGTATATTGTCGTTTTGAAGGTTGTGGCAATGTGTTGCCATCCTTCGTTTTGTCGATCGACTCAAAGAAGACGATTTTTGAGCGCCTTGTAACAAGTTTTTCATTATAATTATTCAGGGGCACCCAACGACCGGACCGAAATTCAGTGGTCAGAATTACCTAAAAGGCTAAAATGATATCCAGAGTGCTTTAAAAGCTCGCTTAGTGAGTATGTAGCTGCCCTAAAAAATATTTGTCTTAAAGAAAGATTGAAGGGATCCTCGCACTCTTAGCAGACAACTTAAAGGCCCACCTTCAACCGACAGGATTTTCGACTGTTTGTTTTTGTTATGGAAATTCGCATTGCTTATCGCAGCGATCTGATTGGATGAATTTCAGCTTTGGCCGGATTTTCATATGGTGGGTTTTTAAGCAATTGTCTCTTCTAAACATCTGAAAAATTTAGGTGGCTCGGGATTCGAATCCATGACCTCTGCGATGACGGTGCAACGCTGTACAAGTCTGCTCCGCAGCTGTTATTGGGTCGTCACGCAACGCTTGTTTGTGTGGGGGAGGGGGGCGTTGCGAGACCACAAGAACGGCTGCGTAGGAAACGCTCTACCAACTGAGCTATGAAGTCACACAGTTGGGAGCGGGTCAATTTATTGTGGACTCATGTGTTCCCGTGAAAGGACTTATGATAAAAGGAAATGTGTATTTGAAGTGTGGCAAAACGACAATTGCTTAAATTGTCAACTAAATGCGAGGATCTCTTCAATCTTTCGTCTATATCCCGCACTTCAAATAGTACTCATTTGTTTCAATCATTAGTCCTTTCACGGGTACACATGGGCACAATAAATTGACCTGCTCCTAACTGTGTGGCTTCATATCTCAGTTGGTAGATTGTAGCGGCATCGCAGAGGTCATGGGTTAATGAATCCCGCTGGAGCCACCTGAATTTTTCAGATGTTTATATAGCGTTGTCAGCTAAGCGCGAGGATCATTTCAGTCCTTCGTCTACAGCCGCACTTGAAATTCACTTCTTTCTCTTATTTCACTTATTTCTTTCAAAATATTTGTCTGTTGTTTCAAGGGGAATTTCAGGTCTGTAGAAATTTCTAGGTGGCTTTCTTTGTCTCGTCCGAAAGTTCTAGCAATCGTGACAGTTCTGATCAACTTTCTGAAACTTTTTTTAAAGAATGATCTCAAGGAAACTCTAGCGAAAATGTTATAAATCTTCAAATTTTATGCTATTTCCAATACCACAGTTGACTCTACACGGCTTCGTAAAATTCTAGCGTTCTTTAATGTGGGTTTTAAATTTCCACGCAATCTTTTGACTCTTCCCTACGTTCCCGATATATCTGGGAAATCTGTTCAGAAAAATGTCAAAAATCGTAGAGCGCCTCAAAAGCGCGAGTTCGAATATTCGAAAATTGTAGCCCAGTTTCCTTCCGATCAGATATTTACCGAAATTACTCGTTGGGTGCCCCTCGTTTGCTTTATGTTGTGAGTTTTTCGTGTCACAATATTGACATTGCGGCCCTGCATTTTAGGAAACGAGAAAGAGCCGAACGCCATACAACGTTCCGAAAGTGGCCCCTACCAGCAAGTCATGGTCCGTCACGGAGCTCCACGTCAGGCACTCAACGCAGTGTCACGCACTCTTGTCTTTTGGCTACTTTTGTCTTGTACGCATGCGTGTCTTCGCTTGTGGTGATTTTATTGCTGCGGATGATTTATCATTGATGACGGTGATGAAACAAGTTATTGAGATCATACACAGAGACTCTCATAGTCAGTCACGAAAGATTGCGTTACGCATTTAACCGGCATTGACTCCTGAACCGCCCCCCAATTGACGAGTAAAATCGTCTTTTGTTAGACAGAGTAAAATCTATGAAGTCCAACTCCTAGAAATCAATGGGTTAACGCGCTGTGCCACACTGCCTTTTCCTGACTTAGACTACCTTTCTGGTCTGGGCTTTGTGGCTGACAAGTCTGACGGAGACGCAATTATTTTAGAGATTACACAAATTTTGGTTTTATCAACGGAGTTGATAATGTAAATTGGCCACCGTACAGAGATTCTAAAAGCTGACGTTTCGAGCGTTAGCCCTTCGTCAGAGCGAATCTAGGGATTATGGGTTACGTGTAGTTTTTATAGTAGAGTAGGAGCTACGCTATTGGTGGTAACATGGCAACGTGAAAAATAGGAATATATTAGTTAAATGAAAAGCGTTCGTTAATACCGTGAGGATTAAGGGTGCCGATTTGAAAGATGAATTTTTGTTCCAGATTCTTGCTGCTTTCCGTCGTACCTAGATGTAGGGAAAGGCCGCAGATAGCCATGTATTTTTTGGAGTGGTTAGGCAGATTAAAATGGCGAGCGACTGGCTTAGATGCATCCTTGTCATTCTTCTCAACATCGCGAAGGTGTTCGCGGAATCGGTCACCTAGTCGTCTACCTGTCTCACCAATGTATAATTTATTGCATAACGTACAGGTTATGCAATAAATGACATTTGCGGAGGTACATGTGAAACGATCGGTGATCTTAACAGATCGCTTAGGTCCCGATATCTTGCTAGTGTTAACAATGAAAAGACAAGTTTTGCATCGTGAGCGCGCGCATTTGAAAGTGCCGGGTTGCTCGTTAGTTATCTAACGGAAATCGTAAGTTATCTTTTTCCTTTTCCCACACTTAGCAGTAACTTAGCTTTCCGTTTAGCCACTCTCATTTTCGCCAAAACTAGGTTTTGTAGTCACATCAACTTCATCGGCCGTTGCCTCAATTCTAAAGTCATTCCTAAAGGTTTTCGCTCGAACTTTCATGCGTCTACATTCTCTCACTCAAATCAGTATCTTCACCAAATTCGATGTGCGCAAAATTCTTTTTCACGTAATATTATGAGGATCACAATTAGAGCTATGTGCCAAAAACGAATCGCACTTGACAAACAAATTGTTCATTGCCGCTCCGAACTTTCCAAAATCTGTCCAGCAATTTTAGTACAATTGATTCGCGCTAAAATCCGACAACTTAATTCTGGACTGTTTGATCATTTACACCAAACCAAGACTCTAAAACTTCAACAATTAATAGGTTCGCAAATTACCGACGACACTACATTGCATAGCCATAATACCGTAATTACAATTCCAGAAAATCTTCCGCTTACTGACTCAGAGAAATCTGTTCTCAGTAAGGGCCTAAATTTTGTCCCTATTACCAAACGCACCAACGAATTTACTATTAAGCAAGATGTTGAAAAATTCCTTCGCCGCGTTCAGTTAAAAGCCTTTTTTCACGACAAAGAGGATGATTCGGACACTTCTAATAAAGATATTTTTGAAACACTTCTAGTTCGCAAATCCAAATGGACTCCCCCAGAGGGACAATTTGCCTCTTTAGATTTTTTTACCAAAAAATGCCGTCACCACATTCACAAACTTAAATTCAATCGCAACACTAAATTTTCCAACCTTTCCTCGGAAGAGTGGGCGGCCCTTAAAAATCTTAGTCAAAGCAACGACATAGTTGTCAAATCGGCCGACAAAGGCGGCGCGGTAGTTGTTTGGCGGTCCGACCTTTACCAAAAAGAAGCTTTGCGGCAACTTTCGGATACCTCGTTTTATGCCAAAATCCCTAAAGATCTCATTTCCAAAAATCAAAAACTTGTCAAAGACACCATTCAAAATCTTATAGTTAATCAAGAATTACCGGACACTGCCACTAATCTCATCATCAACACCCCTAGAACTTCGTGCATTTACTTCTTGCCTAAAATTCACAAACCCAACAACCCAGGTCGCCCTATCGTTTCTGCCTGTAGTTGCCCGACCGAACTCATTTCTAGCTACTTAGACAGGATTATGACGCCTATCGTCAAATCTTTGCCATCATACATTAAAGACAGTACACACGCACTACAAATTTTCCGCGATTTCAATTTCTCCGGCCAAGACAAACTTATTTTCACCATGGACATTACATCTCTATACACAGTCATTCCTAATAGCGAAGGTCTTCAAGCACTTAAACACTTTTTCAATCAACGCACTGTCAAAGAACCTAGCTCAGAAACGCTCCTCCGCCTTGCCGAACTAGTTTTAACGCTTAACTGTTTTTCATTCGCCGGCAACTATTACAAACAAATTAATGGTGTAGCGATGGGCACAAGAATAGGACCTAGCTATGCCAATCTTTTTGTAGGATATGTTGAACACCAATTTTTTAATTAGTACAACGGCCCCAAACCTGAACTCTACGGCCGCTACATCGACGACTGCATCGGCGCTATTTCATCCAGCAGAGAAGAACTCGATCAATTTATAACCTCCGTCAACTCTTTTCATCCGGCTCTTAAATATACCTGGGAAATTTCGGAAACTTCATTGGCTTTCCTAGATATCAAAGTTTCTATTAGAGGCAACGTGCTATGTACTAGTGTGCACTACAAACCTACTGATTCACACAGTTATTTGTTGTATTCATCGTCACATCCATCACATGTCAAGAACTCCATTCCTTATTCTCAATTTCTTAGACTTCGACGTCTATATAGTGATGACTCCGATTTTTCCAGCAAATCAGAGGAGATGTGCCAGTTCTTCGAGAAACGTGGCTATCCTGTCTCTGTGGTCAAAGCGGGCCATCATCGCGCCCAACAATTTGATCGACAGTCATCACTACAAACGTCACAAAAAGATAAGAATGACAGAATTCCATTCACCCTCACTTTCCATCCTCATAATCACGCAGTCAAAAGCATCATTCTTAGTAATTTTAAATTACTCCAAAATGATCCCGAGACTGGTAGAATCTTTTCGCAACCTCCACTTATTTCGTTCAAATGCGACAAAAACGTAGGCAACTTTTTAGTTAGAAGCGCGCTCAAACCTAACGAGCAACCCGGCACTTTCAAATGCGCGCGCTCACGATGCAAAACTTGTCGTTTCATTGTTAACACTAGCAAGATATCGGGACCTAAGCGATCTGTTAAGATCACCGATCGTTTCACATGTACCTCCGCAAATGTCATTTATTGCATAACCTGTACGTTATGCAATACATTATACATTGGCGAGACAGGTAGACGACTAGGTGACCGATTCCGCGAACATCTTCGCGATGTTGAGAAGAATGACAAGGATGCATCTAAGCCAGTCGCTCGCTGAGAAGAATGACAAGGATGCATCTAAGCCAGTCGCTCGCCATTTTAATCAGCCTAACCACTCCAAAAAACACATGGCTATCTGCGGCCTTTCCCTACATCTAGGTACGACGGAAAGCCGCAAGAATCTGGAACAAAAATTCATCTTTCAAATCGGCACCCTTAATCCTCACGGTATTAACGAACGCTTTTCATTTAACTAATATATTCCTATTTTTCACGTTGCCATGTTACCACCAATAGCGTAGCTCCTACTCTACTATAAAAACTACACGTAACCCATAATCCCTCGATTCGCTCTGACGAAGGGCTAACGCTCGAAACGTCAGCTTTTATAATCTCTATACGGTGGCCAATTGACATTATCAACTCCGTTGACAATACGAAATTTTTGTATGCTTCTTCCCCACCGACGCAGCACCACAGTTTCTTTAGAAACTACCCCTTCATAATAATCTTTGTTTGCTCCCCGCCCCCCTCCCCAATGCTTTTGTTTGGGAATCACTGTAAGTCCCAAGAGAGACTGGAAACAACTTGTGCACAATTTGTGGGGAAACACAAAGAGTGTTATGGTGTTTTCTGCAGTGGCCTATTGAGAAGAATTAAGTAAT
>OX421445.1:1429539-1439539 GCA_949126865.1 Montipora capitata | reverse complement strand
TTTGATTGAGGCCCATACACTTTCGTTACTATCATCAGTACAGAACTCTGGATGGCCTATAGAAGTTAAATTATTTGCAACAGCAAGGAAAACACCGCCACCGCTTCCAAATTCTCGTTCCTTCCGATAAATTGTATAACCTTGGGGGAAGCAGGCACCGGTTGGCGTATCAGGTGATAGTTTAGATTCGCACCCAAAAATAATATCAGGAGAATGATGCTCGACTGTAGCCTTGAAGATTGCCGCTCTTTCTGGGCTCAGAATACTATTACAGTTTATTTCCATGCACTTGAGCCTGTTTTTAGGTTTCAATTTTGGCCTTATAGGTGTAGAATAGTGTGGAGGCGAGGAAGATGGTAAGACTGCAGGGAGGCTAGGTGACTCCGATACATGAACTTCTGTACCAAGAGGTGAGTATTGGTTTGGCGACTGTAGGTCCGATGCTGAGCTTAAAAGAGAGGTAGAATAGTTTGGCAAACCACACTCTGGACATCCCCAAACACATGATGTATTTGCAAGAAGGTGCCATTTGCGCGTGCCTGGGGCTTCCACTTCCTCTTTAGTAAGCCTTTTGATGTATCCCTTTTTTATGTCCATATCAATAGTTCTCTTGTAATTTGCAGCCAACTCAGGATCACGACTAAGTCTCTTCTCAAGAAATTCAAGCCGCAGCGGGAAAGTTGTCAGGAAGATTAACATTTTTATCGCACCAAATAAAGGGAACCTCGTAACGACCATCCACCTTCCGTGTACTTTCATTCAAGAATTTCATGACTCTTTCATCTTCGACTGAGCGTTGGGTGTCGTTGTCGTAACGGCAACCAAAGTTCTCTGTTCGCCACCATGCTTTTACGGTTTCCATTGAGCTCCTCCTCTGGAGTTGCCACATGAACTTTACAAACAGACTCTTGCCCTTGAATACAACCAGGTACACGACCAGTACGTAACAGTCCAACCAATCTTAGTATGCACACCAACAGGGAAACCCTTCGGACCATGCCGTATTTCCAGGGGAACAATGAGTTCTGCGACATCACTTCCAAGGAGTAAAGTGACTTGAGTCCCTGCGACTTCAGTCAGCTCCAAGTCTGAGAGGTGTGGCCACTTTTCTTGCAGCTCCCGGAGTTTCACTTTCTTCTGAGGCACGTTCAGATGATTAATCACAAGAACTCCCTTCACATCATATTGGGTACCAAAGTCATTGACCGGACTAACTTGTACATTAATACGCTTTGTCAACAGCTCAGAGGTTTTCTCAATTCCATTTAAGAGCACACTTTCCACAGGACCATCCAAACCAAGCTTTTCAGCAACATCTGCTAGCAGCAAGCTACAAGTACTTCCCGTGTCCAACATTGCGTGAGTGTTAAGGTATCCATCCCTTTGGACCATAGAGGGTTACTGGTACCACTTGTAACAATACAGAGGTGTGACTACTTCTATGGGATGAGTTAGAATGTTCAGTAGATGAACCGACTGCTGTTTGAACCGCAGGGTTAGTAGCTGACACTACGTAACTATTCTCCATTGAAGTCACGTTCCTTAGTTTGTGCAACAATGCATAGACCGTATTCATAAATGGCGGTCACATTTATAATTCTTTTGTCCACGTGCAAATTAGCCTACCAAGCCTCATTTTAGAGCAAGAAATCTTTTCAATTCACTGTATGGTATCGAGGCTTGGTAGGCTAATTTGCACTTCGACAAAAGAATTATAAATTGACCGCCATTTATGAATAAGGTCTATTGTGTGATCGTGAGCACCCATTTACACCACACTGTTTCTGATTTGAACAATTGCTTAGCCAATGTTGAGGACTGAGGCAAGAGAAGCACAACCCATGTTTTTGTACTTCTTTAAGGTGTTCTCGCACACTTGGAGCCTTAAACTTAGGGCAAGAAGATAACTTGTGTCCCTGCCCATCTCCCATGATGCAAGAAGAATTTGTTGGCTTGGGACGAGATAGAAAGTTACTCAAGAAAGTGTTTTGTCTCTCTGTCATTCCACTAGGTCCACCAAACCGAGTTTTATTCTTGGGAGGTTGAGATGAAAACCTGCCTGACACCCTTGGATAGGAAAGACTCAAAGCTCTGAATATAAACCCATATTTACCAAACTGGTATCTTAGTTTTGTGAAAGGACGAAAACAACGCCTTGCATTTAGAGGGAAAGCATTTAATTGGCTTGATGTTAATAAGGGTACCTGTCAGGGCAGTGTCAGTGGGCCGTATTTATTTAATCTTTTTATAAACGATCTTTGTATTAATAATAGTTGCATGACAAACTTAATTAAGTATGCCGATGATACGACTATACAGGTCAATGTCATTAAATTTCAACCTGAGTCACGTGACACTGTAAATCAGTATTTCGAATGGTCTGATGACAATTGTATGCCATGAAACTTAAAGAAATGCAAAGAGTTATGCCTTCAGAAAAAGTGTAAGACCAATTGCAGTAACGCCCAGATAGATCATATTACACATGTAGATTCCCTTAAGATTTTAGGAGTAACCTTTCAAAGTAACTGTAGGTTCACAGAGCACGTACGCAGCAAGTTGGTAGAAGCAAACAGGTGCCTGTTTGTAATTAGAAGTCTCAGAAAAGAGGGATACAATCAGGCAGATATAGAACATCTGTTTGCTTCTATTGTTCTGCCTAGCATTACTTAAGGGTCTCAGCGTTTATGCAGCCTCAAGCCCCGAGCTCACTACTGTCCAGAATTTTCTCCGTAGGTGTTACAAGCGCAAGTACATTTCATATGCAATAGATGTTAATGAATTGATAGATAAGTCTGACGGGAGCATTTTTAATAACATAAAGAAAAATTGTAAGCGTCCTTTATATTAAATTATGCCTAAGATTAAACAGACTTCACTGAGGTTAAGGAACCCTACCAGCCTTTTACCACGAATTCACACGGAACGCTTTAAGGCTTTTTATATCAATAGATTGTATTTTAAGTATAAACTCTTCTTGTAGATAATAGATAGATAATAGATTTTTAATGAAGTTAATATAATTTGAAGGGCATTGTATATTTATAAATTTATTATATTGTAGTTTTTTAATGTATTTATTCTACAATGTTATTGGTATGTATTTTTACCGATATTATTTTAATAAAGACTTTTGCCAAATCTGGATTCTAATTCCTTCAAGGCTTCATAGTAAGAAACCCCACTGTAATCATATCCTTCAAATGCAGACTTAGCTCTTCCAACGACAGTATTCTGAAGATGTTGCATTTTTCCATTCAGGAAACATTAGCATCATGAACGATTGATTTAAACATTGAAGACCAATCAGACCAGTGTAAAGGGTCACCATCAAACTTGTCCAGACGTCACTGTTACACAAGAAATCCACACAATGTTGAATTATTCCACGTGTATTTCCACAGTTTTTAACTTAACTGTTTAGCTTCATA
The DNA here is from genome assembly GCA_949126865.1 of Montipora capitata. Classification (NCBI taxonomy): domain Eukaryota; kingdom Metazoa; phylum Cnidaria; class Anthozoa; order Scleractinia; family Acroporidae; genus Montipora; species Montipora capitata. The sequence goes on along the minus strand of OX421445.1, from coordinate 1,436,108 downwards.
ACTTTTTTAAAAGCACATGGTTCTCTCTCTGACGTCACATGACGTCGCATACAGTGTCCAGTCCTCTGGCGGATTTCTATATCTAACACTCCCCCCTAACTTAAAAAAGAATGTCATCCATGACATTTGACTTGCAATACAGAATAATTCTTTACAAGAGTAGTAGCTTTTGATTCAGAATATTCCTTACTTCTTAAATCCTGGAGTGGGGTGATCAGGCCCAGCTCCCTACAGACCACTTAATCTCTTAGTTCATCTCTCCATACTGGTGTTCACGATTCTGTAGTACAACGACTATCTTAAGACAGTTTTCACAGCATTCACATAACGAATGTTTAAATACACTTAGGAAAATTCTCGTGTTTTTTTTTTTTTTTTTTTTTTAAAGTACAACAATGTAATAGGCAAAAAAAGAAAAACTGTTTATCTGCACTGGAATGACTGGTATGGCACTCTCCATTGGGGCAGCTGTGGTACTACTGGCTGGGGCATCATATGAGGCACTATCATGTTCGCATTCCAGGACATCATGGGTGGTACCGGTGGAACTATGTAGTTCAAGGCTGGTGGTAGCACACAGTACTGGTTCACTGGCAGTTCAGGTATGTAGGGTGTTGGCAGTGTAGGTATCCCGCACTGCTGTATTTCTGCAAATGGACTGGCACGAACCTGCTGCACGTAAGTTGGTTCCCCAGGATTGTCATAAGTAAGGCGCTTTGGGCCCAGTCTCAGACGCTGAGGCCGGCCTAGGTTGCCAGTATCCTCTTGCTCGACCATCTCTCCACCATCTGCTTGAGGGTTCTCCATCAACGGTGCTTCGTTAGAGGTACCAGCAATGTTGGCTTCTGTTCCCGTTTCACTTGACACCTCACCAGCAGGAACATAGGTGATATCTGGTTGTGGTTCGTCTTTCCTTGTAGACTCTACCTGTATCTGTGTTTGGTCATTTCTATCACGTCTCAGTGGGCGGTTACCGCATGAAATTTCTGGAAGATCGTCTTCGCTGTCACTTCCGTCCCCTTCGTGTACCAGTGGTTGGGTGTCATCACAAAAGTAAGGTGCCGGTGTTTTGGTCTTTTTTACAGGAGGGAGGTCCTCCCAGGGTTTCCCTGGCAACCAGTCACAAGGGAGTAAGAGGTTTCGATGTAGAGTACGGCTAGGTCCCTGACTTGATTCTGGTCTTACGTCGTGTACTGGGCTCCCCTCCCCCTTTCTTGCAACGACCAGATGAATTTGGTCTTCCCAGAACGCACGGAGCTTTCCTGGTCCACCACGAGGAGTGAGGTTGCGTACCAGGACACGATCTCCTACTTGCAGCGCTGATGACCTTACTCGTTTGTCATAATTCTTTTTCCCTCTCATGGCACTTTTCATGGCAGATTTTGACGCGAGTGAGTAAGCTTCTTGCATGGCAGACTTCCACTTGGTAACATACTCAGCATGTGATTTGGCTCCCGTTTCCTCCTCGAGATCAAACATTACATCAATTGGCAGGCGAGGATTACGACCAAATAAAAGAAAAAATGGAGCATAACCTGTTGACTCATGGACAGTGCAGTTGTATGCATGAACGAGTTTATTTACATGGTCTTTCCAGCTGGATTTGTGAGTTTCAGGTAGGGTTCGCAACATACTGAGTAACGTACGGTTCATTCTCTCAACCAAACCATTGCCCTGTGGATGGTATGGAGTAGTCCTCGAGTGCATTACTCCAGAGAGTTCCTCAAGCCTCTTGAACAAACGGTTTTCAAACTCGCCTCCCATGTCATGATGGATTTTCTCAGGAAACCCAAAGCGTGGGATGAAATCATTGAAGATCTTGTCTGCAGCAGTAATAGCGGTCTTATTCCTCGTTGGGTACGCTTGCGCATACTTGGTAAAGTGATCTACCGCCACCAGGATATATTCATAGCCTCCGGAGCTCCGCTCTAGGTGCACAAAGTCGATGGAAACCATTTGAAGAGGAGCCGTTGTTGTAATTGGCTGTAATGGTTCTCTTGTTGGTAGATTTGGACGTCTCTGTTTTAGACATCGGCATACGTGATGGATAAAGTTCTCTACATCTCTCCTCATGTGTGGCCAATAAAATCTCTCTCGAGCCAGAGCTAGCACTCTCTCAACACCAAGGTGGCCCATTTCTTCATGGAGTTCACGGTAAACTGTGCGACGAAATTTCAATGGGAGAACAACCTGCTGGTTACGATAAAGTAACCCACTCTTCCTGTGTACATGAAACTTGTGCCACTCGTTCAGGAACTTACGAACCAAAGGTGATTCTTGGTACTTTTCCTTCACTGTCGGTTTGTGGTTTGCTTTGAGTAATTCAAGGACGCGTCCAATGTGAGGGTCTTCTTTCTGTGCTTTCACTAAATCCACCACTCTTACTTGATTGCAAGATGCTAATGACGGGGCGTCGACAAGATGGAGTTCCTCTTCTTCATCAGTCAGAGCTGTCAGCCAAATTGAGTCCCCATTTGACAATGTCTGGACTGCAGAGATTGATGCATGCAAGCTTTCCGGAGTTAACTTCTCAGTACAACTGTCCATGTAGGTGTGGAAGTCACGGGGCAATCGGGAAAGGCTATCAGCATCAGCATTCAACCTGCCTGGTCGATACCGTATTTCAAAGTTAAAGTCTGCAAGCTCTCCCACCCACCGCAATCCTGTAGCATTTAGCTTAGCAGATGTCAACACATAAGTCAAGGGATTGTTGTCGGTGTATACTACAAAGTTAGGGGCGTAATAGAGGTAGTCCCTGAACTGTTCTGTCACTGCCCATTTCAATGCTAAGAATTCCAATTTGCCAGAGTGCATGTGGTAGTTGCGTTCAGCCGGGGTCAGAGTCCTAGAGGCATATGCAATTACTCGGGTAGAGCCGTTCTGCTTCTGATACAAGACCGCTCCCAAGCCATCCTGTGATGCATCGGTGTGTACAATGAATGGCGCATTATAATCTGGGTATGCCAGTAGAGGAGGTGAAGTTATTTTACCTATTAGGGTAGCCAACGCAGACTGGTGCCTGGGTTCCCACTTCACTGGCGACGAAGATGGTAACTGTCCACTGTGCAACCCTGGGCTCTGTCTGGTTGAGGTAGCATTCTTTTTCCCCAGCAGGTCATGATTGAGGAGATCGTAAACGGGTTTTGCTATTTGTGCAAAGTTTTTGATATGACGGCGGTACACCCCAAGTAGACCCATGAGTCTTCTTACTTCTCCAACGGTCCGCGGTTTTAAATTCTTCATTGCAATCACTGCATTTGTAGCTTTGGGATCTATCCGGTACCCGTCTTGAGAGATAATTCTTCCAAGGAAAGACACTTCCCGTTTGAACAATGCACACTTTCCAGGCTTAAGCTTCACACCATAACTCCTCAACCGACGAAGAACTTTACGCAGATGTTCAATATGTTCCGAAAATGTTTCTGAGAATACAATTACATCATCTAAGTAGGGGATACACATCTCGTCACGCAGCTCGCCAAGACAGTTCTCCATAAATCTTTGAAAGTTTGCGGGCGCATTCATGAGTCCGAATGGTATCCGCACCCATTCGTATAATCCCCAAGGTGTAATAAACGCAGTTAACGGTTGACTTTTCTCGCCGATGAACCCCTGATGATAGGCTTTTCCCTGATCCAAAACACTAAACCATGACTTGCCTCCTAGACTGTCTAACGCTTCCTGGATCCGAGGAATAGGATGCCGGTCTGGCACTGTTTTCTTATTTAATTCTCTGTAGTCTATACATAACCTCATTCCGCCATCTTTCTTGCGAACACAGACAACACTACTTGAGAATGGCGATTTGGACTTCCGGATGAAACCTCGGTTCAGCAAGTCTTCAACATAACCTTTAACTTCTGGGTAGAGTGGACGGGGTATGGAAATGTAATTCTTCTGCACTGGCTGGTCACTAGTCAATCTAATATCCATCTCTAATTCGGGAATGCAGCCGACATCATCATCGTTCGTTGCAAATGCATCCGCTTCCTCAACCAACAACTGTCTTGCCTGGTCCTTTTGTTTTACCGTCAGTCCACTCAAATCAACTTCAGGTAACCATGGCAAGTCACTCTCAATCCGTTCAGCCGGTGTATCTTTTTCACAGGGCGGTCCCTCGCATGGGGTCGGTGTCTCAGGGTCCTTAAACCTGACTTCAATAGGAGTAACTGACCGGACAAGCTGGAGGCGCCCCAGGACAACTCTTCCAGGCAGGGTGATATCGTGGTTTGTGTTGTTGGTCACTGCGACTGATAAGATGGTTGCATCACCCTCCTTCACAGTGGTAAGGGATTCGTGGACTGCCAATCCTGCAGGCCAGGTTGTCAACTCATCTGGCTCAAAAATGACAGGGGTCTTACGGTAGATTGGTCCAGTATTAGCACGACAAGGTAAGTGAACCGTCTCCCCTGCAGGGACAGTGTGTGGCTTCTTTGTAGATTTAACTAGACAAAGTTCATCAGAATTGGTAGTACGTATTAGGCTTATCAACGCTTGTATGTCACCACTTTTACTCGTTTTAAAGCTTCTTAACATCCTTCCCAGTAATGCATCATCTTCTTTGCCTTCAGTATTCTTGACCATTAATTCTATAACATTAAAACCAATGATGGGCTGCTCAATGTTCTCCATTGTCACCAAGAACGGAACCCTAGTTTCTGTCTCATTTTCATTTGTTAACCTTACACCAATCTCTACCCATCCACAGTAAGGAATATTCGTCCCATTTGCTGCTTGCAAACTTATGGACCCATCTGTACCAAGTAAGTGTTCAATATCCCTTATTTTGACTGTTGGTAGTTGGTTCTTCAGGAAATCTACTGAAACAATTGACACTTGGGCTCCTGTGTCCCATAAAGCTTTTGTAGCCATGTCATCCAGGTAGCAATCTACCAAACACTTTCTTCCCACCAGCTTAACTATGCGTTCTTGTTGCCTGGGAGTAATGTGACTAGCATACACACCTCTGTCTTGGGCATCTCCTAACCCCTTTCCTTTAAACGATTCTCTCTCAGAGAGTTCCTTGATTGCTTTGCATAACACTTTATGCTTTGGCCAATGAGCCTTCTGGCAATGCACCGAACAATACCAAACAGACTGGCACCTTGAACACTGTAGTAACTGTGTGTGGCAATCGGGCTTCAGGCAACAACTACACTGGTGGGACTTCTCTTTCTCTGGCAAGGCTACTCCCTGTCCCGCGGGGGTAGCCTGGCTGCGTTTCCCGGATAACTTCTGAGCCTGGTCTGACAGTAGCGTGAAATATGGTTCAAGCCACCACAGAGGTAGCAATGTGGACATCGGTCGCCTTCCCCCTTCCTTCTACACTCTTGGCAACCTGGTCGTCTTGTTCCAGCTTTCACTCCACCCCCACCATGATGACTAGGTATCATAGTGTCTCCTTTCTGGTTACCTGCTACTTCCCGGAGGGTCTTAACTTCCAATTTCACTGTGGCCAGCTCTGCTTGTACAGCCTTCAATGTAGCTAGGACTTGTAAGTCCTTCTGCAATTCTTTCCTTGTGTTTGGTTCTACTGCACTTTCAACGGTGAACACCTTTGCAGACTTTCCCCTGTTGGTAAGACTGAACTTATTACTTCGCTCAGCTTCTGCTGATATGGCTAGGCTCATTGCTCCAATGAGGTCTTCGTCTGCGACTTTTGGGTTTTGAATGAGAGGTCTTATTTTTGTACGGATGGTTTCATCAGCGAGACCAGTTTCCAAGGCATGCAGGAACAAACTTTGCACTGAGGAAGGATCATACTTAACCCCACTATCAGACTCTTTTGAAGCACTAATTATCTTCTGTCTAATCGTGAGTGCTCTCATCAAAAATGACTGTGGATCTTCATTGGGCAGTTGGGCAATGTTTGTTAGAAGCTGGTAAAGTTCTGTGGCATTTTTCTCATGAAAATGGAAGCGAAGAATCTTACGCAGCCTGGGCAGGGTTAGGTCAGTCATGTTTTCTAGATAGCTTCTTAGTTGCAGGCCTGGCTGTATAGCACGGACTACGGCACTGACTACTTCCTTATCCGAGTATCCCTTGGCAAGCCCTGATTCTATTTGGGATATTAGAGCTTGATAACCCAGCTTATCCTTCTGGCCAGGGTCGCCCACCACTCCTTGTATTTTAAAATCCCTGCGGAATATGCTTTGCTCAACCCCTTTAACAGGAAACTTAATCGTGCCTTCGTCCTTCACTGAGTCAGTAAGCTCTTCTTTCTGCATTTTTGCCAATTTTTCCACGACTTGTTGCTGCTTATACTCTAATGTACCCAGTTCTTCCTTGAGTTTCTTTAGGTCGCCTATGTTTTCTAATTCTTCTTGGCCGTAATTATCTTCCATTCCCTCGAGTGGCGGTGGGCCCAAATGTGCGATTAACCCATCGACATACTCAATTTGATCATCGTCGGACAAATCCTCAACTGAATCCTCAATTTTTCGTCTGATGGCCCGAATAACACTTAATTTCCTCTTGCCCTCTACTGCCGACTTTTCAACTTTAGCATGAAGAGCAAATTCACATAACCTACTCAAGTCCAACGACAAAATTTTGCGATCCAGGAGAAT
>OX421445.1:1419539-1427039 GCA_949126865.1 Montipora capitata | reverse complement strand
CGGATGTCGCCCCCCGAATGTGTTATTAACAGTAAATTCATCGTATCTCCATACTTTTCTTTTGATACATAGACAGGATATGGTTTTTTATTTTCATAACCGAATACATTGACGTTGATAGTGTTCTGTCTTTCAATTATCGGATTCTTTTTGATAGTTACTGGGAATTCAACACCATGATTCTTTATTCGCTGAGGATCTTTTTCATGTGGATTTAGATGTCGGATGTGGCACCATCAGAAGCATTCGTTGTCGTCGTTTTGTAATTTAATCAATCCTTTTGCACTATTCATTAGTTCTTTTGGAAGTCTGATTTAGCGATAATTCCCTCTCAAGGGTTGATACTTAACAATATTGAGGTAATGGCCGTCGATGGATTGGATCGTCCAATTTGATCCCTCTGATATTCATTTGCCAATATTGTTCAATATCTCTTGTGTTGAACATTCTAAAGCCGGTTCAATCTGCCCCTCATTGATTATTGTCTGCGCTTTACAGTTGAAATAAACTGTTTTGATCGTTATTTCATCATCGGGTGAATATTTCTCAAACGTTACCTCCAGCGTTTCAACGAATTTTAGACCCCTCAGGGTGAGGCATTAATGGATACTGCAGATAGGTGCCGGAGTGGCCAAAGATCATTGGACGCTGATACAGAGGCAGGTGTGTAGGTAGCTGGAACTGGTGCACAAATGGTAAACCTGCACTGCAAGCAAGACGAGAATAGCACGGTGGTAACTGACTTTCCAAAACGCTGTTGATGCATATGGCGTGTGTAGCAGCTTGGGTCTCATAGGTGGGATTGCCAAGTGTGTTGTACGTCAGAGGGTGGGTGAGTGGCTCTGTCGTTTAGGGCTAGGTTCCAGTTCAGGAGAGTCTAGTTGACTGTTGTCATTCTGGGTTGGAGGATCTTGCTCATCTCCACTTTCAGATCTACCTACTTCCATTCCTTCCAGAACAGGGTGGTCACTGCTCGTTTCCCCTTGAGAATCGTTGTCTGGTATTACATGCTCTGGCTGTGTAGGCGCGGGTGGTTTCTCCTCAACTAACAGTTTCGGGTGCTCCTCAGTAACCACCTCTTCAAGGTTCTGGCCAGTTTGGGGATTCGTCAGGATGATGGCAGACTCCTCTTCACCACTACTTCCATCTGATAGCTCTTTAACCTGTGGTGTAGGTATCTGTTAAACATTGCTACACTTATCCTTCTGGACTCTTCCTGCTCTCTTTCGGCGACTCTTGCTTGGGATGTCGATAGGGAGATAATTGCATGGCAATAGCAAGTTCCTGTGAAGAATTCTGTTTCCACCACTGCCAACCTCCGGCTTGACTTCATACACGGGGCTATCGTCACCCTTACGGCTAACTACTACATGAACTCGATCCTCCCAATAAGATCGCAGCTAGCCTGGTCCACCTCGCTCGCTTAGATTACGTACAAGAACTCTATCACCAGGTAGCAATACTGAACTTCGTACAAAGCGGTCATAACTTTGCTTGGCCCTTGTTCCTACTTCATTGGACTTCTTGCCTGCTAGCTCATAGGCCTCTGTTATTGCTCTTCTCCACTTTTCTACGAATTGTGAGTGCTTCTCATGGTTGATTTGTCCTTCAATTCCACACATCAAGTCTACGGGCAAACGAGGGTGGCGACCGAGGAGTAAGAAGAATGGTGAGTAGCCTGTTGATTCATGCCTCGTGCAGTTATAGGCGTGTACTACATGGTTGAAGTGTTCTGCCCAACGTGATTTCTGGGTCTCTGGCAAGGTGCGGAGCATTCCCAAAAGTGTCCGGTTGAATCGCTCGACTTGACGGTTCCCTTGGGGGTGGGTGATAAGGGCTTGTACGAGAATGTTCCACGCCACACAACCTCTCCAGTTCCCGGTGGAGGCGGTTCTCAAATTCTCCCCCTTGATCATGATGAATCCTTAAGGGAAAACCAAATCGGAGAATAAAATCATTGTAAAGTTCTTGGGCAACTGTCTTAGCTGGCTGACTTATTTCTCGTGGCATAGGCCTGGGCATAGCGTGTGAAATGATCCATCACAACTAGGATATACTCGTACCCTCCGTTACTCTTCTCCAAATGAAGAAAGTCAATGGCAATAAGTTCGAAAGGCGAGGTGGTTGTGATGGGTTTTAATGGAGCTCTTGTCTTCAGCGTTGGGGTCTTTTGTTTTACGCACTGACAGACGTGTCCGATATGGTGTTCGACATCTCTCTGCATGTGAGGCCAATAAAAGCGTTCTTTAGCGAGGTCTTGTGTGCGATCAACTCCAAGATGACCCATGTTTTCATGGAGTTCCTTGAGGATGAGTGGACGAAGCTGCTTCGGTACAATAATTTGAGACCTAGTTCCTTTATGTCGTCTGAGTACACCACACCTAGTGAGTACACCTGTCTGAGTACACCATCCTTGTCGAGGGAAAGGTTATCCCATTCATGCAGGAGAAGTTGCGTCTCGCTTAACTCTCGTTTTCTCTCTCCTGTTGTTAGTCTTTGCCCACGCTGAATTAAATCACTCACTCGACGAACAACCTGATCACTGGCTAGTGCAGACTTTATATCAATTACTGGTACTGTAAATTTATTAGTTCTTACTGGGTCTTTTGGTAGGACGTTTTGGTCTCCTGTAAGGGCTGACACCCAGTTCACTTGTCCTTGGTCTTGGGATTTTGCCGAACATGCATCAGCTTGAAGGACATCCGGTGGTACCATTTCTGTGTGTATGTTTTCATGTAAGCCACGTCATCAGAAGGCATTCGAGATAAAGCATCAGCATCAATGTTACTTTTTCCTGGGCGGTGGTGAATGGTGAAGTTGAAATCAGCTAACTCCCCAATCCAGTGCAAACCAGTGGCATTAAGTTTTGCGGAGGACATTACATAGGTGAGTGGGTTGTTTGCAGTGTACACTTTGAGACTGGGTGCGTAATAAAAATAGTCTCGAAACTGATCGCAGATTGCCCACTTGAGCGCTAGGAATTCCAACTTCCCAGAATGTAGGTGGTAGTTTTTCTCGGCTGGTGTCAAACTGGGAGATCCATATGCGACAACACGGAGAATTTCATCCTGATACTGATACAGCACAGCACCTAACCCATCCTTTGAGGTATCCGTATGGAGAGTGAATGGTTTCTGGAAGTCTGGATATGCCATCACTGGAGCACTTGTGATTAAGTCAATCAGTGTCTCCAGAACAGATTGATGAATGTCAGTCCGGTCCACTGGGTGTCTCGCAGATAATTGGCCATTAGTACTGTAACCCTTCTTCGCTATATCCTGCTGAACTTCCTGTGGGGGTTGACTAGCCATCTTCACCAGATCGTAAATAGGCTGGGCAATTCTTGAAAAGGTCTTAACATATCGGCGGTAATAGTTCAGGAAACCCATAAGCTTGCGCACTTCGTTGACTGTCTTAGGAGGAGAGTTTTTGAGTGCGAGGACCGGTTTGATACTGGATGGATCTAACTTGAAGCCTTCTTCAGACACAACACGTTCAAGGAATGTAACTTCTCTCTTAAACAGTTTACATTTCCGAGGTTCAATTTGACTCTATGCTCTGTCAATCGTCGAAGGACCTTATGTGTATTTTCAATGTGTTCCTCAAAGGTGTTACTAAATATGATAATGTCATCCAGATATGGTACACAAACAGTGTCCCGCAACTCTCTCGGACAATATTCCATAAAACGTTGGAATGCTCCAGGCGCTCGGGAAAGGCCAAATGGTATCCGAACCCATTCGTACAGGCCCCATGGAGTGATAAAAGCTGTCAGAAGTTGGCTGTTTGGACTCATGAATCCTTGATGGTAGGCTTTCCCCTGATCAAGGACAGTAAACCAGGAGTTTCTTCGTGTCTTCTTGTTAAGTGCTCTGAAATCCACACACAGCCTTAAGCTTTGATCCTTTTTTCTTACACAAACGACCGGAGAGCTGTATGAAGATGATGATTTCTTGATAAAATTCCGGTTTAATAAATCTTCAATGTAGGCCTTAACCTCTGGGTAGAGCGGTTTAGGAACTGCTACATAGTTCTTCTGGGCAGGTGTCTGATCCTCTAAATCTAGGTCGAGTTCAAGGTCAGGGATGCATCCAACATCATTATCATCTTTAGCAAAGGCATCAGCTTCCTCACCCAACAATTTTAAAGCCATTTCTTTCTGAGTAGGTGTAAGACCTTCCAGGTCTATGTCTTTGATATGCGTGGGCATGCACATAGGTGCCACTCCTGACTCTTCATCACACGGCTGTACTGGTTTTGTAGGCCCCGATCCTGGCACCTTCTGTTGGATGCCATTGTTACTACTGTCTGGTTTCTTTATCTTAACTTCAACTGGTGTCACAGACGGTACAAGCTGTAGCCGGCCAAGTGGGGTTCGTCCCCGAAATAATATCTCATGGTTGGTGTTATTGGCAATGTCAATGTCCACTTGACTTGACTTACCTTACATTCAGCAATGTTTCGGAGATCTACAAAGCATTAGGCCATGGGTTGGTCTCAACCGGTTCGAACAGTGCTGGTGTCGGTCTTCCCACTGGTCCTGTATTCGCTCTGCAGGTGACCCGTAAGCTCTGTTTGGGCGGTATCGTGGTGTCATGCTTGGTAGTTTTTATACAGCAAAGTTCCCCTTGATTGACGCTCTCAATAAAATTCACAAATACTGAAGCGGTTTGACTGTCCAGATCAGTGAAACTGGATGTGATCACTTTGGACAATGCAGCATCCGTATTGCTACCTTTGATCATCTCCTCTATAACATTAAAGCCAATCAACGGTGAGTCCAAACATTGTTCCGTAACAAGAAATGGAACTTTCAAATCATGGTTAGAAGACGACAGTCTGAAATTCAGCTCCACCCATGCTATGTATGGCATCTCGCTGCCGTTGGCAGCAGTCAAGTTCAATTTAGTATCTAGTAATTCCGACATATCTTTGACAGCAACACCAGGAAAATTCTTCAAGAATTCATTCGATATGATCTAGACTTGGGTCCCTGTGTCCCACAACGCTTCTACTGAATGACCATTGATCTCTCCATTAACAGTGCATCGCTTCCCCACCAATCCTACCACCGTAGCATGCTGTTGTGGTGTCAGATGACTAACAAAGGTAGTATCACTGGGGTCCAAGGGCTTATTTTCTTGGTTTGACAGGTGCGAAATTGCAGTGCATAACACGTTGTGGTCTGGCCAGTGTTTCATTTGAGCGTTAGCCCACATGGTTCATATGGTTCACATGGTTCATATGGGATTGAAATCTAGCATTTCACATTACACTCTATTCAGTTAACTCTGTTTAAAATATAAGTGCTACACGGCCAACGTTTGTATAAACGTAACCTTTCCTTGTACAGTATTCACAGCCTTACATTTTGAACATTGCAGGAACTTTATTCTCTCCAACTGAACTTGGCCACAGCCCTTACATTGATGGGACTTGTAGCTATTGTTGTCAACTATTCTGTGTCCTGCCTGAATAGTCGCCGGCCGTTTCCCTGACGACTACTCCGATTCCGACATCTAGGACATTCACGAGCTACATGGCCACAGCTACCACAAGCAAAACAGTGGTCACATTCCTCTCCCCTTCCACGTTCTTTGCAGTTTTGGCAACCCCAACTTGGGTACTTTGGCTGCTAACTACCTCCACGGCCTCGGTAGGGGAATTGTCCCCGGTCTGGTGTTGATGCTTGACTGCTCTGGGCATTCACTCTATCTTGGAGGTCATTAATTGCTGATTTCATCTAGCGGATTTCAGAAAGGATCTTTTGGCTCCCATCCCCATCTGGGTTCTTGGTCCTCGGTTCCCCTTTCCCTTTGGGTACTTCACAGAAATTGACTTTGGTCGTTTTTTGATGTTCTGTGGCCAATTTTGTATTTCGCTCAGCTTGCTGTGAATCTAATTCATTAACTTGTTTCATAAGTTCCTCATCGGTAAGCCCTGGGGTGCGGAGGGTCGCTCTCAGGTTTGATGCCAAAATATCATCACGAAGACCCGTTTCAAAGGACTTTGCAAATGTCTTCTGAATCAGGGAAAGGCCATAATTAAACTCACAATCTGATTCCTGACTGGCAAAGTTTACCTTGTTACGAAGGTCCAAGGCACGAAGTAAGAATTGCTGAGGAGACTCATTGCTTTGCTGGCATACTGTTGCGAGTTGTTGGTAAACCTCTGACGCAGCTTTCTCCCGGTAGTGCACACGGAAATTTCGGCGTAATTTTGCAAGGGAGAGGTCACATAATGTTTCCACGTAACTCCTAAGACTACTATGGGGCGAAATAGCACGAGTCACAGCATCCACAATTTCACTCTCTTTGTAACCACGTTTAAGACCAGAGTCTATTTGATGCATCAGTGACACAAAAGTCAATTTTTCTGTTTGCCCCGGTTGGCCAATCTGTCCTGAAAGTTTAAATTCTCTGCACAGCAAAGACGGGACCGCTTTTGTTTTCTCCAGCTCACTCAACATTTGCTCTACTGCCCCTTGTTCGGTTTGCTCTTTTTTGATTTTTCCCTCAGCGCTCTTTTTTTGCTTTTTACTCCAGTAGCTCCTGTTTTTTGTTCTGCTTCTTCGGTCGATTCGCCAGTTGGTTCAAGAGGAGGTACAGTTCCTTTCATGTAAGCGAATTGTTGTTCAAGACATGTGCGTGCGGTCTTTTCATCGTTTTACATTTTGCTGTCGATTTCTTTCCTGATAAGTTTAATTTTCTGCATTTTAGTTTTTCCCGCTCCATCGTCCTCAATTCCTAAATTTTCTATCATTTCGACTAGGCTGCCCTCATCTTGATTAAACAATTGCGCTTCCCCTTCCAGTTGTAATTGCTCCATAATGTAAGCTTAAGACTTACTAATGTTCCCCCCAAACACGCCTTACGGTGCAGCAATTTTCAAAACACAAAGTAGTTCCAAGTGTAAAGGTAGACACAGAACAAGTCAATCCAAGCCTTTCATCGAATTTACAACAAAGTTTGTTTATCTGCCACTATAACTCAATTGCCTTTCTCCTATCGTTATTGGCATCTGACTTTAGTGAATCCCTTTCACCAGCTTTCGCCATTTCCACGTGTCATGTCGATCCACTTCGCTCGAAGTTCTCGCTCGAGATCCACAGATTCTTCTTCCAATAACACCAGGAATTGCCCTTTAAACTTGTGATTCGCAGTTTCGTCCTGGCAGGGTCGCTAAATTGTTACCCACGGGTACTCTTAGTAATAAAACCACAAACACGTTGCACTTCGAGCATTGTATTTTGTCGCTCCACAAAACTCATACAATCATTTTTTTGAACATCGTCCTCGTGTAAATTGTCCCGGATGTAAAAACGCTACGTCATATGTCACGCGTCACGCATGTCACGTTTACACCCTAAAAAAGTAACCAGTTCAGGAGTATTGGAATGAAATGAAAAATAAATTTGAGAAACGTCGGCATAGAAATGGAACATCATTTCATGTTTCCAAACAATGCCCCCTAATGGAGCAGTATACAGAAGGTATAAAA
>OX421445.1:1402039-1409539 GCA_949126865.1 Montipora capitata | reverse complement strand
CTGAAACTTCATACATGTATAGCTCTCTCAAGTATTTCCATTTTCATTGTTCCATAAACGAGCTCACACAATTCGAATACAGACTGTCTTTTGGGATTAATTTTGGCAACCACAGCTCAAATCTGTCTATTAAAATTCGAGCTGCTTCAGTTCCGTTGGCCATATATATTAATTCATTGTCTTCATTCAAAGTTACATTGAATTGAGTCTGAATAGGAATCCAACATTTTGCTCTCTAGCTCTTCAAAGAAGGAGTAGCGATTGACAGGTATGATAACGCTAACATCTTTCGCACCACCAACTCCACCATTTTAAACTGCTTGAGTAAGAAGTCGTCGTGAGTAGTATATTAAGTGGGGGTTCTGCGGCGGGTGGATCAGTGGATCATGTGGATCGAGATATTCGATCCACATCCCACGCCCCTAACCCTTAACCCCAAAGCCTAACGAACAAGTTAGCCTCAACCCTTCCCCAAAACGGGTTAAAAACCTATTTTTCAAGTTTTTGCCTCTCTTCTCACATGATGTTACATGTACTGCGTTAGAGTAGTCAAAAACGCAATAACGCTTTTGTTTTCAATGAGACGTCACTTGAATATTAAACTTGAACGGGACTGATACACTTGATTGCGCACATACTAAGAGTCCTTATTGTTTTCAATTAGAATATAATGATTTTTAAAATAACTTGAACGGGATCGTCACAATTGATTGCACATATACAAACTGCACAATGAGCTATGTTCACACGCCTGAACATTCCCTATTTACGTCACAATGACAACTATTTTCAGCCAGTTAAAATAATTAGTAATCATATCAAGATAAATTCTGACACCCGGGAAACATTCGTTCATTTCAACGCGAGTGCTGGATCAAAGAAGAACTCTTCCTTCGTAAAATGGCTATCACCTGTGAAATTTGTGAGAAAGAGTTCACCCAGATGACAAACCTAACGCGGCACAAGAAGACGATTCATGGCGAATATTCTTTTACTTGTGAACGGTGTGGCGATGCCTTTAATCGAAAAGATGCATTGAAGCGCCACATGAAGAAACATTCTCAAGAGAGAACTCACCAATGTCATTCTTGTTCTCGCAAGTTCTATCGCCATGATAAGTGTTTGGATCACCAGAAGGCAGGCGAGTTTGAGAAGTTTGAGGAACGCCGAGACGGCGGCAAGCGAAAATATCCCGAAGGAGAAGAAAATGGAGCTCACAGAGCAAAACAATCGATATGGTATGACGCAACGGTCAACATGACTACGGAAAGGAATGATATACACTCGGGCGAATATACTGGTTGTTCTAAGAATCCTTGCGCTCTGACGACCGCAATGAAAGACTCCCTGAAAACCTTCAAGTTGAAGCCTCGAATTCAAGAGAAACACGACCTCAGGATGTTATAACACGGTAAGAAAAAGTCACTGGTCAATCGCCTAAGCCAAGAACTAAAAACGAAGAGAGGACTCAAGTGGTTCTTGAGTGTTCAAGTTAAGTTAATCAAACCGAAACCAGATGGTTCTGACGAGATCTCAGAACCTCATTTTCGCAGTTTTTGCATGACAACCGTGAACGACCATGAAGTTGAAAAACAGCTCGACGAAGCAAGCCAGAAGATTTTTTAAGGGCTTTCTCAACGTATCAGAAGGAAGGAAGGATGAACACTATCTGAAGTCCTGCACCTCGATTTGAACGTAGCTCAGTACAAACCATTGAAAGGTTATAGTTATTTGCCTTTACCCAAGAATTTAAAGGGTAAAAAAGCCATCATTAACGTTGAAAACGAAGATAACAAGTGCTTCATGTGGAGCGTCTTGGCGGCTTTACATCCCATCCCACGCAAAGCTAACCTAGAGCGAATTCATCATTATCGACCCCGTAACTGTCAGCAGGATCCCAAAGTTTGAGAAGCAGAACAAGATTGCCGTCAACGTGTTTGGATTTGAAGAAGGAGATTTGTTCCCAGTGTACCTCACCAAAGAGCGCGAGTTTCACGTGCAAGTCAACTTGCTGTTGTTTTCCAAAGGGGAGAAACGTCATTACTGCCTCATCAAAAATCTCAACCGACTTCTTTCCAGTCAAACAAGGCACAAAGATCAAAATGCATTATTGCCCTTATTGCCTTCACGGCTTTGTCCGAGAATAGCTACTTGAAGACCACAAGTCACTGTGTAGTCAGCATGGACCTCAGAGAATAGAGCTGCCCAATGAGGATAACGTGTTTCTCCAGTTAAAGGATTTGCAAAACAGCTACGAGTTCCCTTTGTTATTTACGCTGATTTCGAGAGCCTGACCACCAAGATTCAGTCCGCCTCACCGGATCCTAGCCAATCCTCGACGGCGAAATTCCAGAAACATCAAGTATGTGGTTTTTCCTACGTGATTGTTTCCGAAAGACCAAAGTAGTGTAAACCACCAGTTTTCTATCGCGGAGAAGATTCAGTGGATAAATTCCTAGAAGCGTTACAGCAAGAAGAAGAAAGAATTCACACTCTCATGAAAGAGATTGTGCCGATGCAATTAACCCCTTCCGAAAGGCAATAATTTCAACAAGCCGCTCATTGTCATATTTGTAGAGAAGAGCTTGGTGCTGATCGGGTTCGAGATCACTGTCACCTCACTGGTAAATTCCAAGGGACGGCCCATAATGCTTGCAATTTGAATTTTCAATTTACGGGTCGAATTCCGGTGAGGTCATTCTTCATAATCTCGAATCTGGCAAAGGAGGGAGATGGTAAATTTCATGTTCTCAAGAGCTACACCAAGGAAAGCGAAGGACCTGTCCTGTTGAGCCGCCTGCCTTTAGATAATTGATGCAGAACTAGAATTATTAACCCATCCGAACAGGTACTTGTTTGTCGAGAAGGGCAAATAACCCGTATGTACCTGGTTATAACTCGACTCAGGACAAGAACTATATCATGTACTTGGGCGCCAACAATTTGTATGGATGGGCCATGAGTCAACCTCTCCAAACGCACGACTTTTTCTGGCTGACGGAACATTAAATCGAGGAGCTAAATGTGATGGCCATACCCGATGATGATGAAGATGGGTACATTCTGGAAGTAGGTCTAGAATACCCCAGAAAACTCCACGAACTGCACTCGGATTATCCCCTGGCGCCAGAGAAGATGAAAGTTATGCCAAACATGCTTTCCCCCTACTGCCAACAGCTGGTTGAACAACTGGACTTGGGCGGTGCGTCCGTACCTAAACTAGTTCCAAATCTCTACGACAAAACGCATTACATTTTTCACTACCGTAACTTGAAACTATACCTAGACCTGGGCCTGAAGTTAACAAAGATCCATCGGATCCTTGGCTTTGCACTCTGGCTTTGCACAGAGCACGTGGTTAAAGAGTTACATCGACTTCAACACCGAGAAAAGGAAACAAGCCACTATTGATTTTGAAAAAAAATCTTCAAACTCATGAACAATGCTGTCTTTGGAAAAACGATGGAAAACCTGGGAAGGCGTGTGGATGTCAAGCTGGTGACCAACCCAAATAAACTTAACAAACTGACCACCTCACCCGCCTTTGATGCCTTCCGAAAAGCATCAAATTTATTCCCTGACTGTAACCAAAACAAGTCTTTCACCCTACGATGATAAACACTTCACTTTATCAGATGGGTATCATACACTCGCCTATGGACATTATTCGATTGATGCATGTCAAGAGTTGAATGTAAATACGTTTCCACACGAGTTTTGTTTTTATTTCGAGGAAACTTATATGAGGGTGTAATTTGTAAAAGCAAAGCTATGCTGAAACATCCTTTTCAAAGGGTTATTCAAAAGTTTAAATCACTAATGACCATTCTACCGGGAAACTACTTCAGTGATTTTCAACCAAATCGAATTATTAGGTAGTTTGGACTAAGTCAAATGATTCATGATTTTCAGAATGTTTGGTTAATTGCATAAAGACACACCTTATAGTTACATGTCAAACGTTTTACTGAATTAACATAGACCCCTTATTGCTTGCCTTAACCGATTAAACACGCAAATCAATAAGTTCAACATTCAAAACCATCTCCCTCCTTTGCCAGATTCGAGATTATGAAGAATGACCTCACCGGAATTCGACCCGTAAATTGAAAATTCAAATTGCAAGCATTATGGGCCGTCCCTTGGAATTTACCAGTGAGGTGACAGTGATCTCGAACCCGATCAGCACCAAGCTCTTCTCTACAAATATGACAATGAGCGGCTTGTTGAAATTATTGCTCTTCGGAAGGGGTTAATTGCATCGGCACAATCTCTTTTATGAGAGTGTGAATTCTTTCTTCTTCTTGCTGTAACGCTTCTAGGAATTTATCCACTGAATCTTCTCCGCGATAGAAAACTGGTGGTTTACACTATTTTGGTCTTTCGGAAACAATCACGTAGGAAAAACCACATACTTGATGTTTCTGAAATTTCGTCGTCGAGGATTGGCTAGGATCCGGTGAGGCGGACTGAATCTTGGTGGTCAGGCTCTCGAAATCAGCGTAAATAACAAAGGGAACTCGTAGCTGTTTTGCAAATCCTTTAACTGGAGAAACACGTTATCCTCATTGGGCAGCTCTATTCTCTGAGGTCCATGCTGACTATACAGTGACTTGTGGTCTTCAAGTAGCTATTCTCGGACAAAGCCGTGAAGGCAATAAGGGCAATAATGCATTTTGATCTTTGTGCCTTGTTTGACTGGAAAGAAGTCGGTTGAGATTTTTGATGAGGCAGTAATGACGTTTCTCCCCTTTGGAAAACAACAGCAAGTTGACTTGCACGTGAAACTCGCGCTCTTTGGTGAGGTACACTGGGAACAAATCTCCTTCTTCAAATCCAAACACGTTGACGGCAATCTTGTTCTGCTTCTCAAACTTTGGGATCCTGCTGACAGTTACAGGGTCGGTAATGATGAATTCACTCTAGGTTAGCTTTGCGTGGGATGGGATGTAAAGCCGCCAAGACGCTCCACATGAAGCACTTGTTATCTTCGTTTTCAACGTTAATGATGGCTTTTTTACCCTTTAAATTCTTGGGTAAAGGCAAATAACTATAACCTTTCAATGGTTTGTACTGAGCTACGTTCAAATCGAGGTGCAGGACTTCAGATAGTGTTCATCCTTCCTTCCTTCTGATACGTTGAGAAAGCCCTTAAAAAATCTTCTGGCTTGCTTCGTCGAGCTGTTTTTCAACTTCATGGTCGTTCACGGTTGTCATGCAAAAACTGCGAAAATGAGGTTCTGAGATCTCGTCAGAACCATCTGGTTTCGGTTTGATTAACTTAACTTGAACACTCAAGAACCACTTGAGTCCTCTCTTCGTTTTTAGTTCTTGGCTTAGGCGATTGACCAGTGACTTTTTCTTACCGTGTTATAACATCCTGAGGTCGTGTTTCTCTTGAATTCGAGGCTTCAACTTGAAGGTTTTCAGGGAGTCTTTCATTGCGGTCGTCAGTGCGCAAGGATTCTTAGAACAACCAGTATATTCGCCCGAGTGTATATCATTCCTTTCCGTAGTCATGTTGACCGTTGCGTCATACCATATCGATTGTTTTGCTCTGTGAGCTCCATTTTCTTCTCCTTCGGGATATTTTCGCTTGCCGCCGTCTCGGCGTTCCTCAAACTTCTCAAACTCGCCTGCCTTCTGGTGATCCAAACACTTATCATGGCGATAGAACTTGCGAGAACAAGAATGACATTGGTGAGTTCTCTCTTGAGAATGTTTCTTCATGTGGCGCTTCAATGCATCTTTTCGATTAAAGGCATCGCCACACCGTTCACAAGTAAAAGAATATTCGCCATGAATCGTCTTCTTGTGCCGCGTTAGGTTTGTCATCTGGGTGAACTCTTTCTCACAAATTTCACAGGTGATAGCCATTTTACGAAGGAAGAGTTCTTCTTTGATCCAGCACTCGCGTTGAAATGAACGAATGTTTCCCGGGTGTCAGAATTTATCTTGATATGATTACTAATTATTTTAACTGGCTGAAAATAGTTGTCATTGTGACGTAAATAGGGAATGTTCAGGCGTGTGAACATAGCTCATTGTGCAGTTTGTATATGTGCAATCAATTGTGACGATCCCGTTCAAGTTATTTTAAAAATCATTATATTCTAATTGAAAACAATAAGGACTCTTAGTATGTGCGCAATCAAGTGTATCAGTCCCGTTCAAGTTTAATATTCAAGTGACGTCTCATTGAAAACCAAAGCGTTATTGCGTTTTCGACTACTCTAACGCATTGCATGTAGCATCATGTGAGAAGAGAGGCAAAAACTTGAAAAATAGCTTTTTAACCCGTTTGGGGGAAGGGTTGGGGCTAACTTGTTCGTTAGTCTTCAGGGTTAAGGGTTAGGGGCGAGGGATGTGGATCGAGCGATCCACTGATCCTCCTGGCGCAGAACCCCCAATATCGTCGTCGTGATTCAAAACCGCTATTGGTGTTAGCGGTGGTATTATTCGTATCCAGATACCATAAGCTTTTGTACCAACCGATCTTTAATAATCGTCTAAATATTCCAAAAGGGTTTTGAAAAAAGTCACGTTGTGAAGATTGTCGGTGTCGTAAAATATTTTGCCGGCTGATTTTATCATAAGATGTTTTATGAGACTGGGATCCATTGGTGACGGTTATTCTGTCAGCAGCTGCATATCCTGCTCCATCGGCTAATTTTTGAAGCTCAAAACGGACTTCAAAATATCCGTTATACCAATCGAAAAATGAAGATCTGTTGTTGATTGTGAATCTGTCTCCATTTTTTTCTTGACGTTGATTGTTAGCGGGAGCTCTTATCACATCATCCAATTGAAAACGAACATATTCATTTCTTTGCAAATATTCACTTGATCTGATAGCCATCTTTATAATCAGACAACATAATTCTTTTTTATACCACTACCAGATATCAAACGGTTTAAAATCATATCGGTGCTTTCAGCGCTGGCGCTACCGACGGAGTCGTATGCGGGATAATTGAGGTCTTTTGGTTACCTTCGCATCTCTTGATGCTATTCTCTCCTTTTCTCATATCTTATTACCAGCATGTGATACCCCTGATTCTATTGCTTTTTTGGGTATAGCTTCCGCTGTTTCCCCAGATTTTTTAGCTACTTTTTTGAAAACTGAAGACATAATACGTTTCACAGGCTTGAATATGTTGTCAATTATAATACCAGAGCCTTTGTGTTGAAATACGAATCTTCCGAGTTGCGGATAGTGGAAATTTTTTAAATTCGTACGGTTTCATTTATAATACCACATTAATAATACGAAACATCGGCTCCGTTGAGATTTAGTAATCTTCTTTCAGTTTTCCATCAGTCACCCACATTCTCATCGAAGATATATTAGTCTTATTGACGGGATTATATATGACACGTTTTGGCTCCAATGTAAACAGGTAAGGTGGTTGAAGAACGCTGGTATTGAAACTGTAAATAATATCATTCTCTTGACCATCAACTAATGAATCACTGATAAGATCGCAATGTATATTCAAA
>OX421445.1:1384539-1399539 GCA_949126865.1 Montipora capitata | reverse complement strand
AGATCGATGTACAATTGTAGGTTTCTGTAATGAAGGACATACTTTTCTTTCTTGCTCAGTGTTGGTATCAGTTTGTGGACTAAACCAGTTGATATTTTATGCTTCTCTGCAATATTTTTAGCATATTCGGACAGCATATTTTCAGTCACTTTCACCTTTTCTGGTGCCAGTGGGTAGTCATTGTGCAAATCGTGTAATTCTTTTGGATATTCCAAGTCGACTTCCAGTATCAATCCTTTTTTGCTGTTTTCATTGTATTTGGACAGATCTATTTTGTCAATCTGTTTTGTTGTCATCCATCTAAATCCACCTGTCGGTAAATATTGACTCATAGCCCAACCGTATAAATTGTTTGCATCCAGATACATGATGTACTTTGATGGCGCCTTCTTATCATATGTCTTCATGTATTTATTGTTTGCTTTACCATAT
The DNA here is from genome assembly GCA_949126865.1 of Montipora capitata. Lineage (NCBI taxonomy): Eukaryota > Metazoa > Cnidaria > Anthozoa > Scleractinia > Acroporidae > Montipora > Montipora capitata. Next base: position 1,399,107 of record OX421445.1, on the reverse strand, counting down.
CGGTTGGCAATATAACTAGTCCCTCCACGCATGCCTTTTTCAATGAATTGAAACATATCGACATCAGTCATAAGCTCCAATTTGATATCAGTCATCTTTAACATAGCATCCCATGACAAACCAGGTGATGTGAAATAATGACACGGATCAAGTTTGTAGTATTGCAGGCAGGTCTTTCGAAAGTTTTCAAATACATCTGCTAGCAGAAGTATGTCAGATTTCAGATATAAGTCATGATACTCGCCCATATTTTTTAGATCGAAAGTGTTCCACACATTCTGGGCATGTTCGTAGTCTTTGTCACTTATATGTTCATCATTTAACAGACTGTAAAATTCTTTTTTCAGCGGCAGCTTTTCATCGAATTTATCAAAGCTGTCCATGAAGTCGTATGGATATACTCCCTTTTGAGACATCAAATCAAGTTTTTTCCCTTGGAATTTTTGAGAAGTGAACTTTAATGCTTCTTTTGGTAGATTACTAACCAGTTTGTCGAGACCAGAGCTCATGAATTGAAAACTGTCGATAAAAGTCAGATGATTGCCAAGCATGAAAGCCATGTACTTTTCCATATTATTTGGTATAGCATTGATATTCATTTGGCATTTTTCTCCTTTTTTATTTATGTATTCATGTTCTTTTACAATAGCTCCAATCTCTTGCATTATAAAATGACTGTCATACCCACGGAGATTGTGAAATATAACTGGTATTTTACCTGTCAATGCGAAATTCAGGTTACAATCTTTATGAGCAGATCCTCTGTACTTGCCTGTTACATGGCAGTGATCTCTTACTCTTACATCAGTTTTATTGTATTCTTTCTCACATATGTGGCATTTGTCAGCTTTTTTGAATTGTTCCTCATCATATTTTGTCATTTTTAATGGTTTGTCGAAACATTCTTTCATAACCTTTTTGCAATATCTGACTTCACTCAACATAGCGTTCATGAATTTGTACACAGCTTTTTCGCCTCTGTAAATTTGCAATGGTTTTGTGTATTTATCATCATAACAACAAACAACCTTGTATCCATAACCACAGTCTGTATGCTTCTGGTAAGCCTCTGTGTATGATTTATCATCATTCGGCTGGCAGCCGTGGATTTTTTCTGTTATTGCTTCAAAATCTGCATATATTACGAATGGAACTGGCAGTTGTCTGTGTGGATTGTTGAATTTCAATATGTTGTTATTTTTGTCAGGCATTTTTATTGCTTGTGCGCCATTCAATTGGAAACAGTTTTCTTTATGAGCAGTCAAGACTCTTTCAGAACTGAAACACTGAAGACAATGCATGCAGAAATGTTTACTGTCTTTGTGCTTTGTAACATCATACATGAACTTGTTGAAATGTTTGATCAATACATAATGCTTGTTTTCATTTTCGGTGATGAGAAGCAGATTCATGCAATCTTCATACTTTTCTTTTGAGACATGGATTGGATATTTTTGTTTATTTTCATAACCAAAAACATTGATGTTGATCTCATTTTGTTTTTCTATTTTGTTGTACTGTTTGGCGGTAACTGGGAATACAATTCCTGTATAATCCAAATTTTTGATGAATGCTTTATCTGATTTTTTTATTCTTTGTGCATCTTTGTCTTGAGGATTGAGATGCCTGATGTGGCACCACCTGAAACATTCATTGTCCTCGTTTTTCATGTTGATCAATCCTTTGTTATTATGTCTGAGTTCTGTTGGTAGTTGGATGTATGATGATCCTTTTATTGGTTCGTATTTTACCAAATTTAGATACTGATTGTCAACAGATAGAACAGTCCAACCGGATCCTTCTGAAAGCCAAACGGCAATTATATTCAATATTTCATGACTTGTTAAAGATAAAAATGGCTCAATTTGCGAGTTATTTGTTATTGTTTGGGGTTGGCTGTTGAAATAAGCTGTTTTGATGATTCTTTCTTCGCGTCCTGTTTGCTTTTCAAATGTAACCCTCAGTGTTTCAACAAACTTGAGCCCTTTCATTGATATTAATAAATTTTCAATATGGTTAGCAACAGCCTTTCTTGTATTTTGCAGTTGCACGAGTGGGTCTTTGTTGTTTTTTATGTTGATTTCATAAGACTTTGTGAACCCTTTTAAAGCTCGCTTTTTTTGCTCAATTTTAGTTCTTGGTAATGGAACTGGCTTTTTTATCATCCTTGGAGCGGCAACCGGTATTTTGGTCCGTGGAGCAGCAACAGGCCTTTTGGTTCGGGAAACGGGTACTGGTTTGTATCCATCTCGGAACTCTAATGGTGATGGAATTATATTTTCTTCATAATCACGCACCATTTGTTGTACACTCTTTCTTGTTTTTGTCCTTGGTGCGGGCACTGGTTTTGTATTTTGTTTTATAATCAATTTTATTAATTCTGATTTACTTAGTTTTTCAAGATCACTCTTGTTCATACAATAAGGCGAGATATTATTTTGCATCTCTATATAATATTAAAAGAACAAATACGTTTAAGTGTCTTATGTGTTTTGTTTTTAGCTCAAACCATCCGGATAACGAATGATTTGAACTGTTGAACGGTTTTATTGTTTTTCTTTTTTCAGATTGTAAATTAAAACATGCAGTTTGTGCTTTTCTGTTTTGAGATGAGCATGTTTTCCTCTCATCGCGTAATTTTTGTTGTTATTGCAAATTTCGCAAAACCAAGGGGTGTTTCGCCCGTAATCATTTTTTCTCTGCTGTATTTCCTTATCAGTGAATACTCTTGGAGGACCTCTCTTCTTTGGGGTTTCCATATATGTTATATTTAGAGTCATGTTCTTATATGTTTATCTGTCATGTTTTTGGTCTTCATATGATACGACTATATATTTTTACAACAAATGAAATTCTTGTATTTTTCGAACTCTTTGCGCAATGATGACATCTGCTTGTCTATTTTGTTCAGATGACGTTCAATCACCCATTTTTCATGTATATTTTTGTTGAGGAGGTCTTTCAAATAGGGTAAATCTTTCGTACGTGTGTAATGGATAAAACATGCATTATTGCTTATGATGTCACAAATTTGTTCTGTGGCCAAACGTTTCAGACACAATGTTCTTACAACCTCTGTACCTTTGAAGGTCATATACTAATATGTTATACATTTACACAGATTCTTGACTCTCATCAGAAGTAATTTCTTGGTAGGAATCGGTTGAAACCTGACTTTCTTGCGAGCATGACCAATCGGAGTCTGACGAATGGGAATCTTGAGAACTCTCATAATAGAAACCAAATTTTTCTTCATTTTCAAACTTGTCCATATATACATATGCTATACATAATTTTTTAAATAGATTTTTTGAGTGCGTTTAAACATAGCCAGAAACGATTCATATGTTTTCAATGTCTTTCAATGGTATCCAACTGTTGAATTCATCACTGTATCCCTTCCATTTTACCAAAGCTTGTTTCTTTTTATAGTTTCTTCTAATCACTTTGTCAATACGAAAAATATCCTGTTTAGCTTTCAATAATTCAGGTTCATAAAAACTGCCTTGTATCTCTTCACCTCTTAGATCTTTTAGTTTGTATGTTATTGGATTAGTGTATTGGATTTTATCAACTGTAAATACTTCTTCTGTCCAATTTGGTGTGTAACCCTTGTCAAACACATTCCGTTTATACTTGGATATTCGAACCTTATCACCTGTTTTGAATTTAGGTTTCTGTTTCAATGTTTCTGTATCACCATATAGATTGAAGTAAACGGTTCCTTCATTCCTCTTGTTAGATGCTTCTACAGGTGTCATTTTTATGCTTGAATGTTTTGTGTTGTTGTAGTGTTTCACTAGTTTGGGTAGCATATCGAGATACATTGTATTACCTTGAACAGTGAACTGTTTCCACATTTTGGATTTAATTGTTCGATTCCACCTTTCAACCACTGAGGATTTCTCCTCATTTTCAGTGGAGTACATATGTATCCCATTTTTCTCTAGCAAGTCTTTTAAGTTTTTGTTATAGAACTCCTTTCCCTTATCAACCCATAGATACTGCGGTCTTCTACCTTCCTTGAATATTGTTTTAAATGCTTCAGTGACAGATTCACCTTTTTTATCCTTTAATGGGACAATCCAACCGTATTTGCTGAAAACATCAATAACCATAAGAAGATACCGATAACCTTTATTCCATTTGCTAAACTGTTGCATTTCAACTAGATCACTTGCCCATATTTCATCAATATGATTTACGATTACACGCCGCCGAGTAAAGTTGCGTCTTATGGATGCATGTAATTCATCTGCTAATTTTTCTTGCCAGTTTTCTTTACCCGACGGCTTTTTCCGTTTTTTGGAACTCCGAGACCTAGTTTCTGCTTTGTATTGATAACATTTCTTGCCAACCAATGCCCCCATTGTCTTTCATTATACGGTACGTTGTCTAAAGCTTGAACCATTTTCCTATCTGCTTTGTTTTTACATTTTCTATCATCCTTGCAGACGGAATAATCGACATCATGCTGCATTGCTATTGCATCAGTTCTGCCAGTTGGCATATCATATATTTCTAGTATTTCACCAGTTTTTGGGTCATACTTCAGTTGATTTTCCAAATCATTGTAAGGTCCTGTGTAATGATGCCCAGGAAGCGTCCATCCGCTTTTTGGTTTTGGCAGTTTACCAATAGCTTTGTGAATATCAAGAGCACCACCGTCTAGATCTTTTCTATTTGTTGTGTATTTTTTATTCGGTCTTATTTTCGTTGACAATTGATCGAGAGCTTCTGATCCAACTTTATGAAGTAGAGGATTCATTTTTTTCAAACCATAATCGATTGCTTTTTTCTGCAACTTTGGATCTCTCATTAATTCGGAACCATAATATCTACCCATTTCAACTGCTTTTTTGCCAAGATAAGGTACTCCTTTTGTTAGGAACAATTCAGTTCCTGTATTAGCAATATCACTGAGTAAGCCCGCTCCCAACGGGCTGTTTAGTTTCCCTGTTTTTTAACGAATCGAGTCTTAGTGATGCCGCATTCAGCACATGTGCAAAAGAACATTAGTCTGCCATTTTTGGCTGTTTTGTAACCTGAAGGTTCAACACATTCAGTCACTTTCTTTTGTGTAACACAATATGATTTCATAATATATATAAGTTAGATATTTCTGAAATAATGTTCGATGAATCTCTCATTTTTCATTGTATCATTTATGTTGAACACTTGTAATAAATCATAATACGAATTACCCTTATTCATTTCATTTAGAAAGTATAAACAGAAATACCCACAAGTTGTTGTTTGTATGTTTTGTATCTGATTGTTTTGGTGCAATAGAGTTAAATTTTTCTTTTTGGCATGATTGACCATTTCTTGAAACGGAGGCATACCAAAACTATCAAAATAATTGATTACATTGTCTTTGACATATGTTGCAACCCAATGACTTCCACTCATATATGCAGGTTCAAGATTGTATATGAATAACGCCTGTTTATGGTTATGTGGGACATTTTCATTCCTTGACAGAACATCATTGATTGGTATATTCAAATATTTACACCATTTTATTAGATCGTGATTGGACATAGGTATGTTTTTGTGAAATTTTGGTTCTACAGCAATGCTCCTAGGATTGGGATGTTGTTGAATGGACTGTTTTTCCCTAATAGTAAACCTGTTCCCTTTTTCTTTGAAGATCTTTTTTTTTTTTTACCATAACCAGTCACATATGGTGGATAACTAAAAAATGGAGGGGGTATTCCCATTCTACGTGCTCCTGTACCATTTTTCGTCCAAGGTGGTCTACCTACCCTCGGTGCTCCTTTTCCAGTCATCTTTTTCACAAGATCCAAAGCCAAAGGAATTCCAATGCTAGCTAACAGAGTGCCTAAAAATCCACCTGATTGTGTTTTAGTCGGTGTTATTTTAACGCCAGATCCTGTTTGAGCTGCATTCATTATGTCTCTTTGCTGTTTTGTTGTAAACATGTTCACATATGGCATTAGTTGATTGATTGCATTGAAAGGTATCATCATGGGTAATGGTAAAGCACCGCCTTTTTGACCAGATCCAATCAATTTTTTAGCTCCGGCTTCTGCTAAACCACCAAGAGCACTCAACCCAAGGGTTTTACCAATAGCTGGAAGAGCTCTCATTCCAAGTGACAATACGGTACTCAAAAGACTTCCACCAACTTGTTTCCTGATATTCGTCTTGGCGAGTTTTATATCCATTCCTTTGTTCAATTGACGATTTTTTTGTAATCTTTTTTTTACCATTGCTGGAACATAAAGAGTGTCGTTTCCATTAAGAGAATCATTTGTCAGTCTTAGAACAATTGTTTCCCTTTTATGGTAAGCATTACTCAGATTCTTTTTCTGATAATCCGAAAGTCTTACGTTGATTTCGTAAAGTTCAGTCATATAATATATGTTATATAATTCCAGTTGCAAAACATATACAAATAAATAGGAATCATTTCATTTGTGGGCTTACACTATGACCAGTTCATTTCCGATCTTGTCAATTACGACTGTTTCTTCATATAAAACGATAGCATGTACGCTGAAAGCACTGTCGCCAGCACTATTAGCATTGAGTTTATACCTAAAAATCAACTGTTTGGGATCTCTTGTTACTTTCTCTGCTTGATATGATAGATCGAAATAGATCAGAGGATAAAGAGAGTTGTAATTAGCCAGATTGAGTTGTGTGCCGGTGTTGTAATCATTTTTTCTCATTGCATAAGACATTAAATCGTTGAAGATTCTTACTTTACTTTCTGAGTCATATTCAGCTTCGGGATAAAAGACACCATTTCCATATTCTAATCTGCATGTTGTCAAATAACTACCATTTGCACGATCGGCATTTATATTAAAGGTGTCAAATTCATATGGATTTGCCGCCGAATTCCTTGTTTTAGCTCGTTGTAGGTATACAAAAATTGCTTTGACATTGTCGATACTGGAAGAAATCTGAAAGAATCCACTACCATGCCTCGGACTTGACATTTGATACATTTCTCTGAGATACGTCCATTTATCTTGTTTCAAAAAAGAACTGACGAACTTGTCATATAGACTGTCTTTTGGAGTCAGTTTTGGAACCCATAGTAGAAATCTGTTAATGACAACCCTTCCATCATCAACTGCATCAAGTTTTTGAAGTATTTCTGTATCATCCAGTAGCTTTAAAGTAAATTCAAGCTGCATTGGTACCAGCATCTTACCCTCTAACTCTTCAAAAAAACTGTAACGATTGAGAGGTATGATTCTATTGACATCAGAATTCCCGGTCGTTAAAAGTCGTCTAGCCTCAAATCCTGCATTCTGATTAGCATTAGCTATGAGATGATTCGTATCTAAATACCAAAGACTGTTCTTGGCTACACTTCTTGAGTAATCATCAGAATATTCCAGTAAATTCTTGACAAAAACTACCTTGTGCAAATTGTAAGTATCGTACACAATTTTACCAGCGCTTTTTATCATCATATGACCAATCAATGAATGAGATCCATTAATGACTGTTATACGATCTCCACCATAGGCTGCACCATCAGCCAATTGTTGTACCTGGAACTGTACTTCGAAATAAGCATTGTACCAATCATAAAAACTCGATCGATCATTGATCGTAAATGTATATCCATTTTTCTCCTGATGTTGGCCATTGGCTGGGGCCCTAATTACATCATCAAGTTGGAAACGCACCAACTCATTTCTTTGTAAAAATTCACTTGTTCTAAAAGCCATTTATACTATTATATTATATAATTTTGCTATCATGTCATTTATTTGAAGACTCTACGCCTTCTTCCAGATCCTGATATCAATCTATTGAGGATCATATCAGTACTTTCATCTTGCTGTTTAATGGGTGAGGATGGAATAATTGCCCCTTGTGTTGTGGCTCCTTTTCTCAAATTGGCAATTTTTTTCATTATTAGGTCTCCTGACTTTTCTGCCGCTGCCTTACCAAGTTTATCACCTGCATATGAAACCCCTGATTCTAATGCCTTCTTTGCCATTGGCTTAGCAAATTTCTTGAAAACAGATGATGCCACACTCTTTAACGGTTTAAAAATATTATCAACGATACGTCCAGACCCTTTATGTCGAAAAACAAATCTACCAAGTTTTGGATGATAAAACCTCTTGAATTCATACGGTTTCATTTATACTTTTATACTTTTATTCCATGATTTTCAAAATTAGCGAAAAAGCTGTCTCCGCCCCATTTAGATCCACTAATCTTCTTTTTCCATCGGTTATCCAGATTCTGATTGATGAAATTGTAATTTTATTAATTGGATTAAATGTGACTCGTCGTGGTTCGAGGGTGAAGGAGTAACTTGGAGTTAGTACACTGGTTGAGAATGAATAAATGATGTCTGTTTCTTTACCGTCTACAAGCGATTTGTTAATTAAATCACAATGAATATTGAGTATGTCTGTGTCTTGACTGAGATTTGGCACTCTTAGTCCAATATGCGTTCCACTTGCCAATATCTTTTTGTCGAAACCGATTAGTTCATTGAAATTGCTTGCTCTTAAATCAAGTTGGTAATTATTGGCTAATGTAACCGTGACCCTGAATGTTGTATCATTGAATTCAAGAGTTATCGGATACGTATCACCAGTTTTCGTTAGATTTGTTATGTATTTGTTGAAATCTGTATAGTTCCATACACCGGCTGGAAATGTAATGTTTTTGAAAGTTGAACCATTATCTGAGCTATATTTAATTAATTGATTTTTGTATCCAGCATTGACATTGAACCAAGTGAATGACATGTTAATGACTCTGTTAAGACCAATAACATATTGCTTATTATTGTCTAGAATTATAGGTCTGGTAAAATTTGTTGTGAAATCTTCTGGTTTGTTATCCCCTTGATTTTTTACACTATAAGATGATAAAACTATCTCTCGTTGCATTATATAATGAAGTTACATTAAATTTTGAAATATTGTTTGTACAATTTACCATATTGTGATTTGTTAATTGACGACATTTTTAATAATGTGTCCAATATAGAAACACCCATATTTCGCATGTCAATGCTGGTATTACCTGCTGATATCTCACCAACAATTAAATCCAATTTTTTTATGAGTTCTTTCGGTTTGTTGAAAAATATAACATTACCACCTTTTTGTTTTTTCATACCAGAACCTTTCATTGTTTCTATTTTATTTTCATAATGTTCGATATATGCATTCAATGTAACTCTTGCGTTGTCTATTCTTTTATATTCCTGTTGTTTCACAGCTTCAGAAATTAAACCACTGTTGAATTGTTTAGTTATAGAAGTCTTATAACCTTTTAATTGATTTCTTTTAAATTTAGCAGCATTGACAATCTTATTGAGATATTTTTTGTTCTTTCGTTGAGTCATTTCTTGTTGATTAATTACCTTTTCAACAGAATCATAATTTTGAAGACCAAGATCACCTAATATCTCATTGTCCATGTCTTCATCATCTAATCCATAATCTATCTCATCGTCGTCATCATATTCTGGTGGTAATTGTGGTTCCTGAGGAAAGTACTGAGGATCAACATAAATCTCTTTTTTTCCTTCCAGAATGTCTTGTAAAGATTCTTCATATGTTGGCGGTTTTGGCACCAGTTGTTTTTCTTGCTGTGGCAAAACAGGTTGTTCAAATAATTCACCAATATTCATATCTGGAACTTCATCCTCTATATCAATGCCGTAATCAGGAACTTCTCCTTTCTTCAGTGGTCGTTTTTTCCTTGGCAACCTTAAAACCTGATTACTATCAATAACATCATCCAATTTACTTGTAATTGGTTTGAATACTTTTGAAAATCCCTGTTGACTGGTCTGCTGATCAATATCATGTTTTGTAATTGCATTATGGACATAATTGATCTTGTTCCCTAATTCAGATTTACTCTTTGCGAGTTCTTTCCACTTAAGTAAACTCATTTATTGTTATATTGTTACGTTACATAAAATGGAAATTTATATATAAAAATAACGTTTAACACCATGTTGAACACCATGTTATACACCATGTTATTGAAACAATATACCCATATAATATAAAAATGAAAATACCGAATTATGATACTGACGATAAAGTCACATCCAATTTCAAACAATTATATGATTTTATGCCTGATCGATGCTTCCGAATGCTCATTTGCGGACCTTCTGGTTCGGGAAAAACAAACACACTGATGCATATGATTTACAATTTGTTGTACTTTGATAAAATATACCTTTATGCAAAAAACTTAGAGCAGTCAAAGTATCAGGATCTCATGGATAAGTTCGAACCAATGAGTGATGAAGCTGGTTATGATGTTATTGAAGCAAGCAATGATCAAATTATTCCTGTAAATGATCTTGGTAGTGATAACCAAAAAATTGTAATATTCGACGATTTTGTATGTGATAGAAACCAAAAGCCATTAGTTGACTATTTTATACAGGGGAGACATAAAAACTGCTGTGTTATATATTTGAGTCAAAGCTACTATAAGACACCAAAAGATATTAGATTAAACTGCTCGCATTTTGCCATTTATGATTTTCCGAGTACTAATGAAAAAAATCTCATATGTCGTGAAAACAATGTCTCAAAACAATTATACGAGAAAGCAACTAGAGACCCTTTTAGTTTTATATACATTGACAAACCTGAGAAACAAGTAAAGAAGAATTTTGATGAAAAAATATAAATGAATTGTATAACTCAATTGTATATGAGTTACTCAAATGGTAAATTACCTGAAGACACAATATCGCATGGTAAAATTATTGAAATAGTAAAAGGATTACCTGGTGTTGGTTTTAAACTTACTGACGCCGGTGATTATGATATGCAGAATAAAAAACTAAGGAATGTTGCTTCACCAGAAACAAATAACGATGTGACCACTAAGAGTTATGTCGATAATAAGGCATTACTAGTTGACGGTAGTAATAAGATGTTAGGAGCTCTTAATATGGACAACAGACGTATAGAAAATGTAGCCCCTGCGAGGCACGGGTTTAGCGATGCCGTCAGTAGTTTGCATCTACATACCTTTTTCTTTGATTTAAATACGAATGACGGTAAAATAGAAGCCCAAAATCCCATTGATATGAAAAATGAAAAAATTAGCAATCTTGCAGAAGGAACTGACAATAGTGATGCTATAACAAAACATCAATTAGAAACTGGTTTAGCACCAAAAGCCGATAAAACAGAACTTTCTAATTATTTGAAAAGAGATGGAACAGTTTCTGTCACTGGAAATTTTGACTTTAGTGATAATATAATAACAAAAGTAGGTAACGGTTCACAATCGACTGATGTAGTAAATAAAGGTTATATTGATACTGCATTAGCCGCCAAACCAAATGTCAATCAGGTTGTGCTCCGTGATGGTTCGCAGGACATGACTGGAAATTTGAATATGTCACAAAAAAAGATTGTCAATCTTGCTGATCCGACCGGTAGAAATGATGCCACTGGGAAAGGTTACGTTGATCGATTATTTTTAGATGCACTTCGTTTAGACAGATCCTCTAAAATGACTGGAAATTTGGATATGTCTTTGAATAAAATAATAAATTGTAGACAACCAACCGGTGCCAGAGATGTGACTAACAAAGCTTATGTCGATTCCGAGGTTGGAAAAACATTGAAATTGGATGGAAGCGGTGTAATGACTTCTGTTCTAGACATGAACAATCAACGAATAATAAATCTCGGAAACGCCACACATAATCAAGATGCCATAACTTTGAAGCAAGTGAATGACGGTATTGCAACTGTTTCTACCGAAAATAATAAATATACAGACCAAAAAATATTAGAGAGTCATATAAGCACACATACAAACCGAAAAAATGTGTTAAGCTATGCAATGGATGATGGAGAATTTACAGAAGATTTTGGTATCCAAGATGTCACTTTAATTGATTTTGATGACATGCCTCATAAAACGAACAAAAAAGCGTTTTCAATGAAGGTTCGGAGAACTACTGATGGTTCCAATGAATATAAAGGTCGTTTCGATTTCAACCTTTTCAAAATGTACAGAGACAACAAATCTGACAAATACACAGTTTGCGTTGAAACATATTTTCAAAAATCTCCTTTTTACGGTTACGAATTTGAAAGTACATTACTTGGATTCGAAAAACTAAACATGAACATTGATTTAGGAACAACCATAAAAGTGAATTCAGAATACAAATATCTCAGAACGATCCTGAATCTCAGTCCTGATGGTACTTCTCCATCGATTCAAAGACGATTATATGTAAATTTCAAAAGCAATTTTGACAATAATAGCCCCACACTTTTGCCAGTTTTTGTTTTGATATATGGCATCAAAGGTGAAGCCAAAAGCGATCTGGACATGACAATATATGATTATGAAAAAGCTTATGAGGTAGTCGACAACAAATTCCAAATGCATGTTCCTGTTGATATGAACAATAACAAAATAACGAATCTCAAGCCACCCGTAACAACGGCAGATGCTGTCAACAAAAGGCACCTGTTTCTTGCAAATTCGGGACATTTTTATTGGGGTAAAACGGTTAGAACTCCTGGGCAATCGAAATACTATTTTTACTTAACATCCGGATTTATTCTCAACACGCCTAAAATGTACGTCGTGAACATTTTATTACATGCTGAAAAAACATACCCCTTGTCAACTAATCATAAGTTGAACATTGTTAATAATCATGGCACAACTCTCCATTACAACATCAATCTTTCAACAAGAAGAACAATTGATATAGGTGTGCACAGATATGAAGATCACCAAAACTACTATGTGACGCACAATGGTGCTGGAGACAACAGAGTATATCAATTCGTGATCTATTATAAGCCTTATGAATATTAAAATAATGTGATGCATTAATATATGGCATTATACGTTGAAAATGAAGATGGAACTCATTTTCTCGATGAGGACGGTAACAAAATAGAATACACAATTAAATATCCTTCTGACGTTGTTTTCATCGATCAACCTGATTTTTTTGTTAATGACAAAGGACATATTGAAAGTAGCAAAAACATTGTGATAAAGCAGGCAGAAGATGACAATCACGCTGTAGTTAAATCACAGGTCAGTGACATCGTACGTGATTCATTTCTGGATCTCTGGGTTAGTGAATATCTCAGAATGTATTCTAGTTGCACTTATCAAATGGACAGAGCAGATGGATCTACTGTGAAAATGAGTTCCACAAGAAAAGTAGAACAATTATTTGATAAAAGCAATGAAGAAAGTGATGCGACACAAACTGATTCGACAAAAAGACCTTTGCTATGCACAAAAGCTGAAAAACACAATGGTCGATATTTTCTCAAATTCAGTGGTGCACAAAAAATGATATCGCAGGTTGATTTGAATAATGATGCGGTTAATGTATTTATTGTTTACAGGATGACTTCAAGCAATTCTCCAAATTTTTGGGTAAATGGACTATTCGGCCATGATAATTTGGGTTATGATAAATTTGTGGCTCATTCAGGCAGTAACATCGTGATTTCTGGGGCTGATTCGGCATATAATTGTGTTTATTTAGGACCTGCACTAAGTTTGAATGATTTTTTGAGTCTTGGAGATTACAGTGAGAATGATCTTGGTGAATTGAATAAATGGCATTGCTTGTCAGTTCACTGGGACAATAAATCGTCTCCCAAGACAGAAAAAAGCAAGATATATTGGAACTGAAAGCATATGGGTGATTTTACCGCTGACAATAGAACAGGAAATAACACAACAGTTTTTGGTGGATTAGATCCTACAACCGACGTAGCTCCTTTGAATGGAAATATAGCTTTTTTCTGTGTGTATCTGGATTTCATGTTAGATGAAAGGACAATTCTAGATCATCACACTGTTCTCATGCAAAGACACAATATAACGTAATTATATATATGTATATCGACAATTTATTACGATTTGTGGAATATAGTTTTCAAGAAGCAAAAGAAAAACATCCATACATTAATGAAAAAATATTGAAATCAGCACTTGTTTATCAATACCTGCACTGTTTCTATTTCAAAAGAGATATATCTGTGAATGAGATTCTTGAACTCAATGATGGTGAAATAGGTCTTCTTGGACCAGGTAGTGGCTGTCTAACATGGTTACTTGAAAAGATCTTCGGTTGGATTGATATATTAAATTCACATAGTGTATTACATGATGCTTCCGGGAGGTTTTATGACCACCATAAGCTCGGTAGAGGTTACACTTATGCTATTTCAGAAAAATACACAACTAAACTGATTAAAAGATCACCTTTTTGTGGTCAAGTCAGTGGTATACTATATTGTCTATGCAGACGATTAACAATCTAAACCATATATATGGCAGACCAAATAAAGAGAATATTTAGCTGGAACCATATTTCAGATTCACTGACAGAAGATCAGGTTGACGAACTAAAGAGCTATTATAAGGCATACCATAGAAAGTGTTGGGCTTACAAACAGGCTGTTAAACGCTTCAAAAAATTCAAACTTCTCGGTAATACTATTTCTGTCATAACTGGTACTGGTGGAATTATTAGTGCTGTTGTAACTGGCGGTATAGCCCTAGTAGCAATAA
>OX421445.1:1360700-1379339 GCA_949126865.1 Montipora capitata | reverse complement strand
ACAATTTCGACGTTCATCAAGTCTATTTGGTGATTGTAGCGCATGTGGTGTTTGGCCAACAAAGAGTTTTCATCTAATGTTGCTATGGCCTTTGAGTGCTCTTTGACGCGTGTTTTTAGCGCGCGCGATGTCTGACCGATGTAAACACAATCACAATCTTTGCATTTGATCTTATATACGATTCCTCTAGAGGCCTCCCTCTCGATTTTGTCCTTTGGTTTTTTAAGTATATTTGAGATTGTCCGAATAGGTTTATGAGCGACCTTAATATTGAAACCTCGAAGAACCCTCGCGATTTTCTCGGAGAATCCTTTGGCATAGGGCAAAACAACCATACCGCGCTGGTCGGAATCATTTACTTCTTGTTGTCTGTTGCGTTGGCGACCATTGTAGATGAGATTGGCAGGGTAGTTATTAGCGGTAAGGGCTTTTGCTACTCTCTTAGTTTCTCGCTAATAACTACCCTGCCAATCTCATCTACAATGGTCGCCAACGCAACAGACAACAAGAAGTAAATGATTCCGACCAGCGCGGTATGGTTGTTTTGCCCTATGCCAAAGGATTCTCCGAGAAAATCGCGAGGGTTCTTCGAGGTTTCAATATTAAGGTCGCTCATAAACCTATTCGGACAATCTCAAATATACTTAAAAAACCAAAGGACAAAATCGAGAGGGAGGCCTCTAGAGGAATCGTATATAAGATCAAATGCAAAGATTGTGATTGTGTTTACATCGGTCAGACATCGCGCGCGCTAAAAACACGCGTCAAAGAGCACTCAAAGGCCATAGCAACATTAGATGAAAACTCTTTGTTGGCCAAACACCACATGCGCTACAATCACCAAATAGACTTGATGAACGTCGAAATTGTTGACAGATCATCGGCATGGCGACGAAGACTTATTCTGGAGGCTTGGCATTCCTTACGAGATACGAACGCTATAAACGAGCATATAGCACTTCCAAACGTTTACAATAACATAAAGAATTTGTAAAAATATTTTAGAGTGCTCTGGAGACCTTCGTTTTTATTGTCTATTTCATTTTTTAAAATATTCTTTTGAAGTGCGATTTTATATTTATACGCATCGTGTACCATCGGGACGCCGTTAGATTTTTGTATTTTTCATCCCTGCTGAGGAAGGCAACAGCAGTTGCCGAAACGTCCAAAACAATATTTTAGCCAGTGTCAACCTTTTTATTATATTTATAAGGATCTTCACCTTCCTCGAAACATTTCTTGAGGATATTCTCTACCGTCTGAACCATACGTTCTGCGGAGCCATTAGACTGGGGATACATCGGTGAGCTGGTGTTATGTTCTACTCCATAAGGGCTGCAGGAAGTTGTGGAGCTCCTGTGATGTATACCGTATACCGTAGTGCCGTTGTCTGTGGTGAGCCATTCCGGTATCCCATGCTCAGCGAAGATGCTTTTCAGGTGGTTGATTTTGGCACGGGAGGTAGTGCGGGTGAGCTTCCTAACGATTGGAAACTTGCTGTACTTGTCAGATACCGCGAGGTATTGGTTTCCTTTGAACTCAAACAGATCTGAGCTAAGTATCTGCCATGGGTAGCAGGGTGGTTCAGGCTGTAGGATTTGCTGCTTCTGTTGTTTTCCTTGATGTGCTTGGCAGGTGGCACAGTTTTGGACTAGGTTGGTGACATCTTTGGCGATGCCTGGCCAAAATACTGCTGATCTGGCACGTAGAAGGCACTTCACTTGTCCGAGATGTCCGTGGTGGATGGTGTTGAGAGTGTCAGGTCTGAGCGTGGTAGGCATGACTATTCGTTCTTGCTTCAGGATGACGCCATCCTCAATGGTGTGTTCCTCGTGGAAGTTCCAGTAGTTGTGGAGTGCTTCGGGGCATTTCTCTGTGGTCGCAGGCCACCCTTAATGTATCACTTCTCGGAGTTTGCTTAACGTTGGGTCGTTGGCTGTCTCGTTGCTAATCTGCTGAAGCTTTATCGGTGATGCTGGGAGATTCCTTGTGATCTGGTGGATGTCTTACTGTGGGAATTCTCCTTCGGGTGGGGCTGGCTGTGGCGATGCTCTGGAGAGCGCATCGGCAATGGGTACCTCAGCTCCCTTAACGTACTTCACGGTAACGTCGTACTTCAGAGCTCGCAATACAAACCTCTGTAATCTTGGAGGGCAGCTACTTAGTTTCTTCTTGAAGATCGCCTCCAGCGCGGGCTTATGATCTGTTTGGATAGTGCAGGACTTTCCGTAGATGAAGTAATGGAACCTTTCAAGTCCCCAGATGACGCCGAGTGCCTCACGTTCAATATTACTGTATCGCTGTTCGGTATCGGTGAGGGATTTAGAGGCATAACATACAGGCTTTCCGTCTTGCAGTAGTACAGCGCCTAATCTTTTCAGCGAGGCGTCAATTTGAATGAAAATTTCTGCATGCGAGT
Organism: Montipora capitata; assembly: GCA_949126865.1. NCBI lineage: Eukaryota > Metazoa > Cnidaria > Anthozoa > Scleractinia > Acroporidae > Montipora > Montipora capitata. The sequence continues at coordinate 1,376,920 of OX421445.1, read as the reverse complement.
CGAAGTACCTAAGTACGCCGAGTGATGAGACTTCCTTCTTGACCTCGGTGAAGGCTTGGTGGTGCTCAGGTTCCCAGGAGTACACTGTGTCTTTCTTGGTCAGGTCCCTTAGTGGTGCTGATAGCGTAGCCAGGCGTCCGGAATATCTCGTCAGATAGTTGACTAAGCCAAGAAAAATCTGTAGGCTCTTGACATCCTCAGGCGGTTTCATGTCTATGATTGCTGATACTTTCCTGTACAATACAATACAATACAATACAATACAATACAATACAATAACTTTATTTAAAGAGGGAAGCGTAATAACCTATCACAGTTTTCTAACTTACGGCCCTCAAAATAAACCTGTTGTCAGGTTTGACTCCCTGTGGCGTCCAGGTGTGTCCAAACAAGCTGACTTCATTACACTTGAACTGCACTCTGTCTTTGTTGAATACCACGCCCTTCTGCTTTGCTCTTTCCATGAGTTTGGACAGGTTTCTGTCGTGCTCAACTTCAGAAGATCCATATACAAATAGGTCGTCAGCGATACCGGTGACGCCATCGAGACCTTTGAATACTGTGTCGAGCTGTTTTTGAAACACGTCTTGTGAAACAACAAGGCCAAATGGGAGACGTTTGAAGCGATATCGGCCGAATGGCGTGCTGAAGGTATTGAGGTAGGAGCTCTCTTCATTGAGTGGTACGCCGTGCCAGTACCCCTTCCTTGCGTCGACAATGGTGAAACACTTAGCGCCATTGAGCTCGGTCACCACCTCATCAACTGTCTTTTGACGATAATGTTCCCTTTTGACCCATTTGTTCAAGTCTCAGGGGTCTAAGCAAACTCTGATCTTGGTGACTTCTTCTTTGTCGGTTTTCTTCTCACTCAACACGATACTGTTGACCCAGTTGGTGGGCCTGTCAAAAGGTGTGATGACACCGAGATTCAGCATGTCGTCTAGCTCCTTTCGGTAAAGGTCCTTAAGGTGCACTGGAACTGACCGCGGTGGGTGTATAACCGGTTCTGTTGCCGGGTCAAGCGTAATATGGTAAGGTTTCATGTCCTTAAATTTTCCTTGTCCTTCCAAGCGGTCCGGATAGCTGCTGAGAGTTTCCTTGGTTAGCGTTGGGGTGCTCTCTATGCTGTAGTTGATGGTGACAAACCCGAGTTCCTCACATGTTTTACATCCTAGCATGGCGGTTCCTTGTACATTGGTTACTGTGACGGTTGCTTCCTTTATCCCATCTTTGTGGTGCATAAATAGCTGACAGGTACCCATGCATTCAATCTTTTGGCCACCATAAGCTGTGAGGATCTGTGGTGGTCCAAGTGCTTTGTCGCTAGGACAGGCAATGATAAAAACTCTGTCTTGGGTATTACTCAAGAAACATTTAAAGACCGATCTTTTTAAAAAAGCATATGATGTTTAACTTTTTGATAATTTAGAATAGGATTTATTGTGATATTTTTATAAATAAGACTGTAAATAGGTTTTTAATTTATTCATATTTTATTACTAGTGGGATCTTTTCAATTTTTTTAATATTATGAATTGTAAAGCGCTTTGGTCAATTAGTGGAGTTAGCGCTATATAAATTATGTTAAATTAAATTAAATTACATTAGTCTCTGCTCCTGTGTCTAATTTGCATACTATCGGGGTAGTTCTTTTGTGGTAGGGCTTTACAGTTACCTCAACCGTTGCGAAGACTTTGTTGCGGTTGTTGTTGTTTATACTGTCTACCTCAAGTGATCCCAGGAACATATCATCATCGCTCAAGTCAGAGTTATTTTCTTGTTTACCGGCTGTATGGTTTTGTACTTCGTGTACTTGCTTTCTTTTCAGGCAAACTTTGCTGAAATGACCGCGTTTGTGGCAATAGTGGCATTCAACACCGTTAGCTGGACATTTTTTGTCGCCCGCGTGGAACTCATTGCCGCATCCGTTGCATAGTTGCTTGTCCTTTCTTTGTTTCCGGGCTTTGTCGTCTCTCGGACCTCTTTGTTTGGTTTTACTTTTAGTGTTGCCTTTGGCTCTGTGTAGTGAGATGACGTGTGTTGTATCCGCTACGCTTGTTATTGCTTGGAGGTGTTTCCTGGTGGCTTCATCAGTGCGAACGATTTCTCTGGCTTTCTTGAGTGTGAGGTCGTTCCTTCGGCGATACATTTCTTTCTCACGACGTCGGAATCAACGCCGAACACGAGCGCGTCTCTCAGTATTTCGTCGTGGAGTTCGGACGAGTAGGCCCTGTTTTGAATCAACAGCTTGGCCTCTATCAGAAAATCATAGAGGGGCCGTCCGTTCTGCTTTAGGTTTCGGAGAAAGAAGCGGTTAGACTGGAGTTCACATGTTCTTCGAATCGTTTCCAGTATTCGTCGAGTTTGTTTTGTTCTCCACTGCTCAAGTTCCAAGTGTTGAACAAGTCTAGACCGTAGTCCCCGGTCCACACAAGGACATATCTACATCTCTGCTCGTTGGTTTGTGCCTTGAGTGGTCCATCAAATAGAAGTTCGCATTTCTGTCGAAAACGCTTGAACCTCTGCGGTAAATCCGGTCCCGGAGTCCAGTCAATTATCGGTGATTCAAAACCTATTAGATCGCTCATTTCGTTCTTGAATTCTGCTGTTGAGTCTTAATGAGTTTTCTGACCTTTTAGTCGATGATCCCGCTTCTGATAACCATGTAAAATTGACTCGAAGTATAACTCCAAAAGGTTTATTCAGCTATTACTAAAAAGGTATCAACACAAAATCCCGAGCAAAATTACACGTTACGTAATCAAAGCGTGTGACATGAGAAATCGTCAAGTTACATAACAACATACGACGTCAGATACTGTCACATACCCCATCCCCACAGCAGCTTCTCGAACAGCTCCATTGTTACGTGTGACGCTGTGGGGATGGGGTAAGTGTTGTACATGAAATGACTGTACCTCATCGGGTGGAATTAATTTGACCTCGGACCCAAGCTCCGTGACCAATTCGGTAATCATCAGCTATCGTGGAATTGGAAGCAGAAAATGCTCATTTCCAGCCAGGTGCGTGGGGATTTTTGACAACGAAACATTCAGTGAGGTTCACAAATGATGGGGCCTTAGCTTTGCGTGAAAAAATCGCGGCTGGGATGGATTTTCGAGGCGTAAACCGCCTCTGAGCTGGCAACGGTCGAAATCTTAGTGTGCAGCCTTGACTTCAACACGGAATTCCCGAAACGGTAAAATAAGCACCAAAACGCGCAAGAATACACCATAGGTGAGTCAGTTTTATTCATTTTATTAAATGAACGTTGAATTGAGCGTTTTTTAGGCTTCATAATCGACGGTATTTTATTCCCCATACAAAATCTTATAACGCGTTTTTAAAAATTCTCAACGGCTGCCTGTAACGCAACACCGCTTGTACTCAAAGGTCATCTTCCCTCTAGTAATTAATTATTAGTAGTAATTAGTAATTAATAGTAATTAGTCATTAATTATTAATTTATTTATGATTATTAATTAGTTAGCTAGTATGGGCTGCCTATGGTCTAACAGCCTATCTTCACGTATAACCAATCTCAAAACACCATCATTGTCAACAGATGCTGTCAATTGGAGCTTTTTAAGTCAAGATTTAAGTAACTACACACATAAAACTGGTTTTACAATGCAAGGTGACATCGATTTGAATAATAATCACATTTTCAATGTCGCAACCAGCATCAACTCCTCATCAGCCGTTCATAAATCCTATGTCGATTTACCCATAGACGAATCTTAAGCCATGCACGGAGAGCTATCCCTCGGTTCATTTCCTCTAACCGATTTGCGTGAACCAAAATATCTGAATGATGCAGCAACCAAAAGATATGTTGACAACAGTTTAAACGGGAAACTAGAAAACCCCCTAACAAGCTATCTCTATATGAACGGTCATTGTTTAACCAATCTAAAAAAAGCAACAGGTAATCAAGATTCCGTCAATCTGGAACAATTAAATGAAGCTACTTCAGCAGTATCTTCAAACAACACAGGGGCTGTTCCTAAAGAAAGACGGGTCTAATTTAAACACATCTCTCTGTGTCAACAACAAAAAAAATCACGGATCTACAAGCCCCAACAGATGACAATGACGTCACTAATAAAAAATACACCAATCAAAAAATTGCAGATAGAATCAGTACTCTTGAAAACAGGTAAAATGTTATGTCCTATGCTATGGATAACGGTGAATTGACGGTCGATTATGACATCAAAGATGCAAAGATAATCGATTTTGATGAAATGTCCCACAAAATTAACAAAAAAGTTTTCGTTATGAGAGTTCAGAAGACAACATCCGGCTCAAATGTAGGTTCAAATTCAATTCAAATGAATACGAGATAATCAGAGTCAAAATTATACGATCTGTGTTGAAACGTATTTCGAACGTCTTCCAAACGGAAGTTCAATAGTGTGAACCTCTCTTTCGAAAAGATAAATATGCATATAAACCATAGTGCAACAAAGAAAACAGATAGATAGATAGATAGATAGATAGATAGATAGATAGATAGAGAGATAGATAGATAGATAGATAGATAGATAGATAGATAGATAGATAGATAGATGGATGGATAGATAGATAATTTTATTTTAAACACGATCAATTCAACAGCCCATAAAAATACATATCACATACGCTAAAATATTTAAAATTCAAACTGTATACTATACCACTAAAAGCTGTTTTCCGTGAATGCCGTTCGTTTAACTTAAAGAATGTCATTAATCTTACGTTTAAATACCCCCAGAGACTCTGTGTTCCTTATATCGCATGGTAGACTGTTCCATAATGTGGCGCCATTGTAGCTAAAGCTTTTTAGGTAATAATTAGTGCGCGGTAATGGAACATTGAGCTTATTTTCAGAGTCCCTGAGGTCATAAGCAGAGTCGATCACGCCACGTAAACTTACTTAGCTCAGTTGCATCAGCATCATAGTTAGAGAATGTCAATTAGAGTTGATGAGGTGGGTGTTATCCTCGTCGGTTCAGAGATGAGCTGCTCGAGTCCGTAGACATCAGCAATACCCCTTAATTTGGATGTGTCATTATCATATCGAGTAGTGATCATGTTACAGCTCATGTCTCCCAGTACAAAAAATTCTACATTTTCACTATTCAATTTCCCAATTAGGGATTCAAATGGTGAAAAAATGCCAATGGGAGAGTCAGGTGGTGTGTACCAAGTAACAATCACAAAAGATTTTGAATTTGGCTTATGGATTTCCAAGCAAAGATTTTGTAATGCATCCATATGTAGAGCATTTCGTACTGTAAAGTTGATTGAATTTTTTACATAGAAGCATACCCCTCCGCCGCATTTTGTAAGTCTATTCTGATTACAAATATTCTATTCTGATTACAAATATTCATTCATCATTCATTATCGACCACTCCTCAATTTATCACCTGGTAGCGATTCAAGGCAAATTCAAAGAAGGTTATACGTAAACTTTCAAGCTGATTATGACAACAGCAGTACTCCTTATCTTTCGATCTATGTATTGATTTATGGTTTAAAAGATAATACGAATCACGACATCGATATGTCGATATATGATTTCGAAAAATATTATGAAATCAGTCCACTCCAGTATTTTCAAATACATGTGCCTATCGATATGAATAATCAACCAATTATTAATCTCGGAGCCCAGCTGGTTATAAAGATGCTGTTTCTAAATCATCATTACCTTCAATAATACCTTCAATTGTTAAACTCTCTTATATTTTCGGTACTGTAACCAGAACTAAATTTAAATTAGGTGGAAGGGAATTCTGTGCTAATGCCTTCATTTTCAGCGGTGTACCAATCAATTTTGATTCTGTAAATATCAGGTCAATTTATTTTTATAATGAAGGAAAATATGTCAATAGAAACGACATCCTCCATCGAAATTATGAAGATTTGGGTGGTGGTGGCGGTAATTCTAGATCATACCAAATGAGTTTTACATTTACTGAGCAACCTATAAAGTTGGTTATTAAAAATGTTACAAGAGTTTTATCTATTAATCTCAACAGTTATGAAAATATTAAATTTAAACTCGTTCATCAGGTAGATGGCGTGTAAATTAAAGAATGTAATAAAAATAATGCCTTACATTTTAGATGAAAATAGTGATTATGCTGTTGATAAAGATGGTAATAGAATGGAATTCAAAGTTGAGTATATCAATGACCCCGGCAAACTGGTTACAGTCAATAATAAAACCGAGCTACTCATTCGAGAGGATGGTCATTTAGACACAGAAGATCGTCACTTAGTGATCAAAGACGGTGTCGATGCCAACCATGCCGTCAGTACAAGACAGCTTGATGAGACTATTGCTTCTCTCCAACCACAAATAAGGCTGTTACAGAATCAAGTGAGAAACAGACATCTCTAACATAGCGGAACGTAAATATTACACTTACAAACATCGCAATATCATTCCAGATAGAATTATTAAAAGATACGATAAAGAATTTAGTTCATGAACCCGAGCGTAATAAAGTAGAGTAGGTAGTAGTATAGTACTTTGGTGTACCAGCGCTTACGCTACTCTCATTTTTTTTAAAGTGGGTTTTACCCATTTAAAACCCCGGTAAAAGAACGAGAATTTATATGCAAAAAGCGCTGGTCCGCCCAAGTACTATACTACTCTAAATGGTAAAAAACCATGGTGGCCGTTTCCAGTTTGTACTGCTACTTGACGTTGATCACAGGCTTTAAAAGTATGCCCCACTGATTAATCATTTAATGGCTTACCCTAAGCCATATGATTATATAAAGGCGAGAGAGGCAAACCTTTAATGAGATGTTATCGTCTTATTTAATCATGTAACAATTCCATCCGAAAAATGTGAAAATAAAAAAATTACTCATTTATTCTTTATGGAAAGCGAGCAACTTCTGAGCAACTTTGTTCAAAATTGAGCAACTTCTGGGCAACCTTTAAAGAATTATTGGGAAACTTTTAGCAGAAATTGGAGCAACTTGTGGAACTGAGCGTAGCCGTTCGATTGGGCAATCCTGATTTAGATGTTAAAATCTGGATCTTCGGATCACCAATCGAACACATAATCTAAAAACGGATTTTAGCACGGAATTCACCAATTGGAAATCCATGTCAGGAAGGATTTCAAATACTAAAATCCACGACAAAATCCGTTTGTAAATTTTGTATTCCATTGGAATACCGAAGATCCAGATTTTAAGATTTAAATTTGGATTTCCCGATCGAACGCACCCTTAATATAATCCATCTGTTTCCATGGACATGCTGCATCATGTTTTCCTATTTACGTCTCTGAAAGGCGGTTTAATTGACGGCAATCAATGTCATGTATGCATGAAGGAGCCTGATGGACTCCCTCCTGCCGTAAGTGACCCTTACATTGAAAAGCATACTTCTTTTCGTAAAAGTCATGTGCATGCAGAGCGGAGAAGTTAACAGTGTTGTCTCTTGGCATCACTTAAGATTAGTTGCAAAGACTTGTACGTTTAAAGTTTTCATTGGATGACGAACTGCTTGGACGATGCCCATTGAAGCGTTCCATACACGCCTCGACACAGTTGCACATTCTCAACGAAACTGCAAAGTTCGAGTCCGCTTTACTGCTTTACATTTACTTGTATATATATACATATTCTTTCAAATATATCTTAGGAACAAACCAACTGAATTCCTGATACAAGTAATCTGCTACATAACCCTTCTGCTCTCACGGATTTTTGCGGTTTTCTATGTGTTCGTATTTACGTCTTTGAACGGCGGTCTAATTGATGTCATGCATGCATGAAGGAGCCTAATGGGCTCCTTCCTGCCGCAAGTGATTCTTATATTGAAAAGCATACTTCTTTTCGTAAAAGTCATGTGCATGCAAGCGGAGAAGTTGACAGTGTTGCCTCTTGGCATTTCAATTTCGTGTTTGTATGGAGTTCACCCAAAGCTTTTTATTTGAAACCAAACGTTGACTGCAATCAGTTGCTCAGGTGAACGCCCTCGGGGTCTCTATAGGTTTAGCCAGTAAGGAATAGTAATTGGGCAGAAAGTGAAACGTTTTAACCCGCTGTGGGCGGTTAATTTCTGGATCGAAAGCCCCCTTAATATAGCCAATAAGTTTCCAAGAATCTGCTGCCTCATCATATTTGCGGTTTTTTGACGTGTTCCTGTTTACGTCTCTGAACGGCGGTTTAATTTAGGTTAATCAATGTCTTGCATGCATGAAGGAGCCTAATGGGCGACTGTTTGTCTCCCGCGACAATAGGGCGCTTAAGGGCGTCCGTTTTTGAGACGCGGACGGCGACCGGAGGTGAGCTGTTTCCCCTTTTAACTTGTCTTCACACAACCACGTTTACATTGCTAAGTATCTTCTCCATTAGACATGATTAGTATAAAAATCTGGGAGACACCACTGTCCTGGCACACGAAATGTCCTCTTCCGTTTGCCGTCTACGTTTCAGAAACGCCCATACTTAAGCTCCCTAATGAGTGTCTTTTACCACAGGCTAGTTTTGACCAGTTGTGTGTACAGCAGTTAAAATAAGTTCAAGGTAGATATGAACAGTTGAACAGTTAATTATGGTTATTCGGTTTATTGTGCTTAAAACGTTTGTATGTTTGCCTTTGTTAAAGTTTAGCTGTAGCGAGTGTTCGCAGTCCATCTGCTTATTGTTACACTTCTGACGTGTACGGTAATGCTAATTAACCCTACCGATTATGAAATACTGATAAATATTTCTCTAATTGGCTTGCCGCAATTCATTTAATCTGTCTGGTTTGAATCACGTGATATTAACTTTTGGCTTTATTTATTTTATTTATACACTTTCACTACAACTGTGGTGGGAGTCGCACAACAGAGAGAGGCTCCAAATTAAGTGCGCCCTTTTTTACCCTCCCAACCATGATATACCAGAGAAGACAGACCACAACACCGGGAACTACATGCCCTACTCTTTGCGACAAGTGTGCGGGTTCTTTTACGTCCCACAGGATTTGAACATTGAAGGGTTGTGAGACGGGACCTCCGGCTTATCGTCCTTATCCGAGAAGACTAGAGAGTCTTACCATTTGCAGATGTAATTACAAAGGCAGCACTTTGTCCTCAGTTATTTAAAGACCCTGAGTGTTGGTCCGGCCGGAGTTGAACTCACGACCTCCCGCGTGACAGCCCGGTGTTCAACCAACTGAGCCACCTGTGCGCTGCTTAATTATTAACTCGTGATTTGAAGGACACGCGTCACATTTTGCTAGAGGCTGTGATTTGAGAAAGGACGATTGACAACATGAAAACACTTTTTATCTTGGCTTTTCTTCTTTGCATGTCCATTGGTAAGTCCAAGTGTTTTCCTGTTGCAATTTATCCTACTAATTGTTCACGTTCAACACCGATAGGAGGTGCAAGAGGCACCGTTCACTGAATGCGCATGATTTGATCGTAAAGGCGGAAATCTCTGAATTCTCTCCTCCCGTAGACCCTGTTAAGTTTCTTTATTCACGTGTTTTTAATTTCCATTGTCTTTGGATAGCACGAAGTCGATTCTAACACCTTAGTGAATATTTTTGACAAAACGTGCATGGTTGTGTTGTGTTGTTTGAAGGACTGGAGATAACATAGATCATCAATAATGCTCCTTTATGTAGCCCTAGGTATTATGAAACTTTCCACAAAACATTTTCGGAATTGCTTGGTCTTCATTTTGTCTTCTAAATGGGCTGGCCATCTTTTTCTAGCAACAGCTATAAGTAACAAAGCTTTCCATAAATTATCACGAAAAGAGATTCCGCATGACTGTGTGAAGTAGCTTGCAAGTGTTTCTTTGGGACCTTTTCTTTCATTTCAATCTATTTGACTCCGCCAAAAGAAGAACACCCAATTATATTGAGAGAGATATTTGCAAACAACGCACTTGATTTGCTTAATAAAGCTTCTGAAATTTTTTGTTCCTTTCTTGTTGGAGGTGCTACTGCCGGAATAGCCAAACATGTAATACTTTCTTAGATATTCTTTATAACAAGCAAGATAAATGAAAGGTCGGCACACTCCTTAAGATTAGTTGCAGAGACTTGTACGCTTGAAGTTTTCATTGGATGACGAACTGCTTGGACAACGCCCATTGAAGCGCTCCATACACGCCTCGACAAAGTTGCACATTCTCAACGAAACTGCAAAGTTCGAGTCCGCTTTACTGCTTTACATTTACTTACATATAATTATGTATTTCTTCAAATATATCTTAGGAACAAACCAACTGAATTTTTCATGCAGCAGTGACATTTAATAAGATTCAAATTTCTCTGTGAACGCAACGCATATTAAAGTCACCTTGATATTTAAAATTAATTCATTACAACAACCAACACAACTTTGTGATCAGAGCAAAATAAAGGTATGTAAATTGGATGCTTCTGAATTATACTTTAACTGTGTTGTCCTTGTAGTTGTCCAGAGCAATTTGGATGGGTTGTAGAAATCCAAATAGAATATGCCATAGTGTATTGATCCATCTGAATAATAAAAGTAAAAAGAGAATCAAATGTGACTGCTATGATATCTAGAACTTTCTAGATTCGTCTGAGGCTTACACTAATTTGCGAAACAAAACGATTCTAAACGAACTACAGAAAGAATCCTAAAGATTTATTAAAGCTAACCTTAGGCCTAATGAGGCCTAAAGAAAAGTTTTTAACTTAATTTTAGCATTGGTAAACGGTTAGGGTTGTACCAAAGGAAAATTTTGATACGTTTCGCAAAATAGTGATGTGACCAAAATGGCCGACCAAAATTACTATTTTGCCAAACGGATTGAAATTTTCCGGGCAGGAACAACTCTAACCGTTCACCAATACTAACATTAGGCCTCAAAACTTTTGTTTAGGCCTAATTAGGGCTAAAGTGTATCATTTCGTTTCGTTTCTTTTCGCAAATTGAACACATAACAAGTTATGTGCTAAGAAGATTCTAGAAAGTCTTTTAAGTGCTTATTTCGTAAGTAAATACAATTAGACCGTTGATATCATTTGGTTTCTAGAAGTTTCTAGAACCTCTTCTTAGGATATATAAGAAGGATCTCGATTTTTTCCTTTCTGAAACGCTCTGACACGCTGTATATCTGGTTGCTGCTATCAAAGACCTCTGGGTTTGCAAGATTTGTTGTCACATGTAACTCTCCATTTGCAAGACTGTGACATATTAACTTAACAAACAATCACAAAGGAAACAAATAGGTAGTTTTCACGTGACGTCATCGCCGCCGTGGTAGTGGACGAAAATGAAAGATCTCTCATAAGCTCTTTTTGTTCGTCCACCAGCAACTGTACATATGGGTTATTGACCAAGCTTGTTCGGTCAAGATGGCTGGATATTGGCCTCGTTCTTTTTTGGCGTGTTTATAAACACGCGAAAAAAGAACTTGGCCAATATCCAGCCATCTTGACCGAACAAGTTTGGTCAATAAAGGATTTATTACATGACTTAAAACATCAAAAAATGATCTTTGATCTTGTGTGACCAAGCGAGAAATGCCGAGCGGGCAGTATCGCTCCATCTTGCCCGCCCGGGCAGCCAATTAAAGCACGCGATTTGGTTCATCTTGCCCGCTAACGGAGCTAGTCATATAATAAATTACATTATTGTTATCTGTGTCTCTAGAGATTGGTAGCAAACCATCTATAAAGACTACCATTAAGGCAGTGAAAAGTAAATGTTAATTACAATGTATTGGTAAATCATTAGGGTACATCAAGCATAATTTCAATCTACTCCAGCTTAAAAAGTCACGATTCAAAGGAGCCACCTAATCATATGGTTGGTTTGACAAGCACTGATGTTCAGACAAAGCTGAGTGTTCCTTTTTGCAATGGAATACTGCTCTTTGGTGCTCCTTTAAGAGTGGATGTCCGTAAAAATCAAACGGCAGATGGCAAACCTTGAAAAATCGATTTAGCTCATACGTCCAAGTTTGAAAGAGTAACGTGTACCAAGAAGCATGGTATAGTTAGTTTGGGTTATTACTGATTTATTTTGGAGAAAAATGCAAATTACCGAACACCGCCGAAAATGCCGCTCGGACAAGCGATTTGTCACTTTATTTTGAGGGTCTTGTAAGGTCAACTGAAGCATCCCTCATAAAATATTCCTCCTTATCCTAACTGAGCAATCTCTTAATTATCGTTTGGCCAAGTTTGAGTGCATTTAAAGGGCATGTAAACCCAAAAATACAAGTTACTCTCATCCTACGTAAAACGTGGCGAGGAAAACGAATTTTGCGTTCTTTTCGCTCAATTCGGCTTAGTTTAGGAAGGATATCCTTATTTCTACTGAAATTCCACTTCCGGTGAAAACAATAGCGAGCGATCGTGACGTCACAGGTGGAACACGAAGATTGCTCAACACCATTCCGTAAAAGAATTAGTATGGCGGCTCGTACAAGTAGCAGTAGTTCGGAGGATGTTCTCTCAGAAGAGAGCGACTCAAGTGCCTTAAATTTATATGACAGTGATGGAGATAATTCCGAAAATGTACAAGACGCTGGGCCACGTCCCTATCAATTTGAGCCGCGAAGGATTTGGCGAAATGATCAGAGAGAAAACAACCCCGAACCGGTTGACAGCGACACCGATCGTCTCGGAAACAGAGACTGGTATTTAGTTCACAGTGTGATTTATTTGCATTTGAGATAAAAACTTAACAAGACACGCATATCATTTAAACCGTGGCAATAAGAACTTTTGGGTCTGAATTTTCTTGGGTGTTTTATGTGAAATTATTTAGGTGCGAATGTGGAACTTGTCAACCCATGCCGACACCAAATGAAAGCGTCTGCTGCACGGAAATCAAGCAAGTGTGGCAAAAAGTAAAAGACCAGCCTGAAACAGAGATGAAGTGTATCACGGAACATCCAGGTTTTCAGTCAACCTGCCTCGATGTATGGGTGCTGGATACTGCTTATTACGCATACAGGCAGAGTACGGCGCAGATAATCAAAGGGGAAATGAGTAAGATTAAGTTATAGTTTGTTTTGTTACATGTTATTTTGTTTTTGCCTTTGTGAGATCGATTTGTTGAATTTATTTATTTATTAGTTACAATGCTGAGTGTCACAGATACTTATATATATATATATATATATATATATTTATTTATTTATTTATTTTTTTTCTTCTTTTTGTAGTAAATGTCGCTACGTTGCCTGTCTACAGCTGGTTCGCTGGTGCGCTCTGCCATCTTGTGCGGCAAACAAGATCCGACACACCTTTCCAGCTGATTTCGATGGCTCCTATACACTGGCTTGTAACTGCCTGTAATCGATCACTGTTTTCATTGTATTGAAGCGAAGTCAACAGTCTGTAGATAAAATATTGTTATGGCATGTGAAAACTCTCCTACGTTCGGATATGTAACAATCATACAGTCATTTGTATTCATCACTTTGCGTTCAAGATCAAACCAACAAAATCCAATATCACACTGTACAGCTGTATCACTCAAATTTCTTTCCTCGCTACTGGTTTCGGTTTCAGGCACTTGTTCAGTGAGGTCAACGTCTGGCTCAGAGTTGGCTTCCGGACAACTGGCTTCCTCGTAATCTTTAAATAACTAAGAAAAACAAGGTTTCCTAGGGAATGAATCAATTTATTTCGTGTCAATCTAAAGATTTGCACTTAAATCAATTTTTTACGTACGCGCGACTTCTGCCAGGTTTTTTCTCAGTTCTGTCGGTTACTTCCGGTTCTTTGCATTCTGCCATGGGTCGCTTTTTTGCTTCAAACGACTTTGTTTCTGGAAGGGCATGAATCTTCGGCACAGCACCGGGAATAAATTGCTTCTTCTTTGTAAGGCCTATTTCTGCCATGTAACTGTTTTGATAACAGTCGGGAGAAAAATGATTGCTACAAATAACAGAATGTACCGACGGCTCTACGAAATCGGCTCTTTTCACTTGAACAATTTCACCCATTGTCGCTTCAAATTCGTGTCTTTTGGGAATTTATGCATGGTATGTCCGGTTTTGTTTGAGTTTCTACAAAACTGAACAACACAACGCCTTACCATTATGAAAAAATAAATATACTCCAACCAAAACGAAGTACCTAGACTAGTCCTTGTTTCACGAGGTTACAACTTCCGGTAAAGGAAGGTTCCACCTGTGACATCACAGGAAAGATGGGCCATTTTAAGATGGCGGATGTTTCGAATTTCGAAGAGCTTTTACGAGGTGAAAATGGGCTTGACTGAAAAAAATAATTATGGATATGGCATACCTGCCATATGTGCTAAACCGCTAGGTGAACAAAAAGTGTAAGATTTTTGGGTTTACATGCCCTTTAAGACATTCTATAATTTTAAAATAATTTTATTCTTGGCGCCTATATTTTATGTCACTAAAACTGAGTCTTACGAAATATCTTACGGAGAATGTGCTCTACCTTTAGACCCTTTAAAACTTCGGCCGTCGAATGTTGGAGCAAAGGTCTTTCGTTTGATAGAGAGAAATCTCTGGGCAATTACTTTTGCGTGACGCCTCAAGCGCTTAAAATGTCGTTAAAATGCATTCTTGTGACCTTTCGGGTCAAAACACAGTAGGACGATATTCGTCTTTGGTTTGATATGAAAATAGATGAGACCGCTTTAAATAAAGTGCAGAAAGTAAAATAATACCATTTTAATCCACACCTGTTTTTCAGTGAGAAGTGGGAGCTTTAAGAATGTATCGAACTATACATATGTAAACGGCAACTGCAGAATAAACTTTACACTTTGTCAACACAACAACCACAGGGTACCCAATGGAAGACCAAAGTGTTGTCACCGACATGATGTCATCAATTAACATGTTAGTAAGCATAATTTGAAGTCGGAAAATTTGCGTTCCTCAAAGAAAATGTTATCTTCCTGTGGAGGAAACACAAAGCATGCGAGAGCTCTCAATCGATATCGTTGAGTGAAAGAGACGGTAGCCACGTTTGGAGTTGGAGAAGTTACCTAATAAAATAACCATCAAAACAATGTTTAATACACAAGGGACAGAACTGATTTCGACAAAACAGTCGAATAGTCCTTACTGATTGACAAGTTAAATTAACTGACTCCCTTGAGTCACTTCGTTGAATGCGGTTTATTAACTAGGTATCAGTTTGAGAGCCACTCTTTATAGTTATGGAGGTCTGCTGTTCATTGAAGACGATAACTGGAGGAATCTGTGGTTCCGACAGTAGAGATAGAAAGAAAGATATCCAGGTTGTTCCATTGAGCGCGCGTTCAAAAGATATTGAAAATCATCTCTCGTCATACTCGTTTACTGGTCCCGTAAATGAGGTGGAACTAATATTGTGTCGAGCAGCAATTTTCAAAATACCAGCCAATTTAGAAAGCATGACCGTATGTCCGCGCCATCGTGGAAAGCCGGGGATTGGATGGACAAGAGGAGCTACAAGATGCAGAATACTCCTTGATTTATCCAACCACGGAAAAGGCCGCAATAAAACCTGGCCAAAAGGAGACGTCTAGCTGCTAAGAAATCAGTGCAAGTCAGTTCATCAACCTCGTATCTCGCTGACGAAGATGATCGTGACGACTTGCTGTCTGCAGTGGCGGAACAAGAGCTTGAAGAGATGCGTCAGGAGGTAATCAATGAAATATCTATCTAGCACCCAATCACATTTCAATCATACAACATTTGCGAAATGGCCGCGACATCGAAGCTTTCAAAATTTTCGATAGCAATGTTAGAGGAGATTTGCAAGTACTTTGAACTTGACACTTCCACTATAAAACAGAAACGGAAGAAGCCATACGTTGACCTGTTGGATGCTTATGTAAAGTCGTGCACATGTTCTTAAAATTGAAAATTGTATGTACAGGTTATATAATCTCATTGTTATAATACCGTATTTGTTCAATTATGTGCAGTGCTTTTTGTGAACCGAGTAAAGCACTAATAGGCCATTTCCGAAATATTAAATATTCAGCTTGATTTTGAGGCAGTGAGGACAACAGCAATAGAAACACGTTGGAATGAATGTGAAAATATTTACATATCATCCACTTTCCTTTGTCTTTGTCCTCACTGCCTCACTATCAATGTGAATTTTAATACATCGAAAAAGGCCTATTAAGAGGCGACGGATATTTAGTTTATCAAGACTTCTCACAGTTCTCAGTAAAAAGGAGGCTTAACTAATTGTTGAGAGTTTTGAAATAGAAAAAATGTGAATTTGGGGCAAA
>OX421445.1:1343200-1345700 GCA_949126865.1 Montipora capitata | reverse complement strand
TTAGATCGGAAATTATGTTGCCACTGGTTATATAATCTTCAAGATTACTTATAAAGATATTGTCAATAAATGAATAAGAATTATTATACACTCTTGTTGGTTTATCGATTGCTGGCATTTAGTTAAAGCTTTGCAGGGAGAGAATAAAGTTTTGAGCATATTTACAGGAATGAAAACGGAGAAGGTTTAAATTAGTATCACCCATGAAGATAATTTTCTTCCCAGAGGCGCTAAGTTTTTCAATTGTTTCATCAAAACATTCTTGAAAATGTTCTGGTGAATTGTGCTGTCTATAGACCACACCACAAATCATATTTGCTTTTTTTGGCAAATGCAACTCAACCCAGAGAGCCTAATAAGCTTCATTAGAGGTTTTTTCAATAACTGTATATTTGAATCTTTGATCAATGTATATGCCAACACCTCCAGCTGAAAGGGGCGTCGGCACATACTCAAAGTTATAGGTTAGGTATCATGGGATTAAAATTCAAATCTCCAAGCTCATTTCTTATTCTAGTTTCTGTGATTCCGATTATGTTAAAATGAAAATCAAGTTCTTCTAGTAAATGGGTTTGAAATTTTTCTAAATTATTTTTCAGGCTTCTAATATTGGTATGAAACAATGAAAGTCCATCGGTTGAATTAGACGAAAACTGGAATTGTCTTTTTGAATGACAGAAACTATGGGGAGAAAAGTATCTACAGCTGATAGCTGTGGTATAGGGATCAAAATCAGACCTTCTATCGGGAAAACTGTTTAGAGTAAATATATCCAATTCATTAAAACTTGGTAAACGCTCAAGATATTTCTTGGTAGGGAGACTTGTGTTTAAACTATTATTAAACTGACCGTGAGAAGAAATAATATCACATGAATAGTACGGATGCTCTTGTAAGAGAGCTTTCTTTACCTTAGTTGGTTGTATTGCTACTTGACTTATGTTTCCTTAACTTGATGACTGCTCACGGGACATAAGATTATCTAAATCCCTTGAACTCTTGATTGCGATGGATCGAGATCCCTCGCTTTTCCTCAGCCATACAATCGAATTTTTGGCCCAGCAAAATGCATAATTACACCTCTCTTTAAATTTCTTCGCATCTGCAAGCAAACTTTGAAGACGCGGCGTCAAATGGTCGAAGATACCAACTTGACCCAGAGAGACATCTTCCTGTAGACCGATACTCGTTGGGTTTACATTTCTAATTTCCCTACGACGTGCCATTGCAAATTATAGGTTTGGGTCGTCGTTCGGTAGCATGGCGTGGCGTAATCCTGTGGGCTATGTCGATGTCATACGGTTTGACATCTACTCCAATTGCATTGAAGATTTTTGAGCAAAGCTGCGAGGACTTGAAGGCATTTTCGAGTGGTTCCAACTCGGGGACGCCAACAAGTTTGATATTGTAGGAATAGCTATACTCTTGGACCTGATCAATGGCCATCGAAACTTTTGATACTTCGGTTGATAACTGCTTCAGTGATTTTTCAAGAGTGGATATTTTGTCCAAGGCTCGGTCTCTAAACTCATTAAGATCATCATATTCTTTGCTTAGGAAGTCCAAGGACTTCAGTGCGTCTGGATCAGATGCGCTTGCAACATGGCCGCCAGCATGATTCCCCTTCAGGTTCTCTTGAACTTTCTTAAGTTTGGCAAAAACTTCTTCCACTTTTTCCTTTAGCTTGTCATTCTCAGCTTTTAGTGACTGCACAGTATCCTTAACCATTTTTAACTTATAAAACTTTGTAGCTACAAAAACATAATCACACTATCCTGGAGCTCTCAAAATTGCATCCGCACGCTGCGCTACACAAGCACACCAAGCATTTATATTAAGGAGGAAATACAAGGTTTTAATTCTGTTATGTCTCAACAAAACAGTTCTGTTCTGTGAGAGTGTTTTTGTAGCAGTGGATAAGAACACTTGAAAAGTTATTTGTTCCTGATTACGGGGAATTAATATTGAAAGCACAAAGAACGCAGACTAATTTGAGCATGCGATTAGTAGATATTGAAGTTCATTGTGAAAGCATAGTTGCTGTCTTGCCAACAATGTAAATACTTCAATGCCAGGAAATCATTGTGGGTAAGCTTGCAACTTAATCTAACAGTGCATATTTTCATTATTTTGTAAATGCACAACCAAAAAATATAGGGCTGTTCACATTTGATATAAGCGTCAGAATTGCTGGAGTGACGTCAGAATAAAAAGAAAAATTATGTCAAGAAAAAGAAAATTTAATATATTCGATATTCTTCAACTTTTGCTGTCTCACTTCAAATATTGTTTTTACAAGCCATTAACGCTAAAGCGGCATATTTGTGAATCTGGACACGGTGCTCTGTAGGTAAATGCAATGCATGTCATTCTCCAGGTGGAGAGAAAGTGTTTCACTAAACGGGATGTTTTTTTTTCAGCTTTTGCACTCAAGTGCAATGTTTGTGTTAGTACTGAAAGTATGGACAAGTGCAAGTCATTACAAAAGTTGCAAGAGTGT
>OX421445.1:1323200-1335700 GCA_949126865.1 Montipora capitata | reverse complement strand
GGCTGGCCATCTTGTTTCTAGCAACAGCTATAACTAAGAAAGCTTTCCATATATTATCACGAAAAGAGATTCCGCATTACTGTGTGTAGTATCTTGCAAGTGTTTCTTTGGGACCTTTTCTTTTATTTCAATCTATTTGACTCCGCCAAAAGAAGAAGACCCAATTAGATTGAGAGAGAACATTTCGGACGATATTTGCAAACTTGGTTTGCTTGATAAAGCTTCTGAAATTTTTTGTTCCTCTCTTGTTGGAGGTGCTCCTGCCGGAATAGCCAAACATGTAATACTTTCTTAGATATTCGTTATAACAAGAAAAATGAAAGGTCGGCACACTCCTTAAGATTAGTTGCAAAGACTTGTACGTTTGAAGCTATCATTGGATGACGAACTGCTTGGACGACGCCCATTAAAGCGCTCCATACACGCCTCGACACAGTTGCACATTCTCAACGAAACTGCCAAGTTCGAGTCCGCTTTACTGCTTTACATTTACTTATATATACATATTCTTTCAAATATATCTTAGGAACAAACCAACTGAATTCCTGATACAAGGAATCTGCTGCATAACCCTTCTGCTCTCACGGATTTTTGCGGTTTTGTATGTGTTCCTATTTACGTCTTTGAACGGCGGTCTAATTGATGTCATGCATGCACGAAGGAGCCCATTAGGCTCCTTCCTACCGCAAGTGATCCTTATATTGAAAAGCATACTTCTTTTCGTAAAAGTCATGTGCATACCAAGCGGAGAAGTTGACAGTGTTGCCTCTTGGCATCACTTTGCGTCAGACATATTTCAATTTCGTTTTTGTATGGAGTTCACCCAAAGCTTTTTGTTTGAAACCAAACGTTGTCTGCAATCAGTTGCTCAGGTGAACACCGTCGGGATCTCTATAGGTTTAGCGGCGTAGGGAATAGTAATTGGGCAGAAAGTGAAACGTTTTAACCCGCTGTGGGCGGTTAATTTTTGGATCGAAAGCGCTCTTAATATAGCCAATCTGTTTCCAAGAATCTGCTGCTTCCTCATATTGCTCTAATGTATTTTGCGGTTTCTTACGTGTTCCTGTTTACGTCTCTGAACGGCGGTTTAATTTAGATTAATCAATGTCATGCATGCATGAAGGAGCCTAATGGGCGACTGTTTGTCTCCCGCGACAATAGGGCGATCAAGGGCGTCGTTTTTGAGACGCGGACGGCGACCGGAGGTGAGCTGTTTCCCCTTTTAACTTGTCTTCACACAACCACGTTTACATTGCTAAGTATCTTCTCCATTAGAGATGATTAGTATAAAAATCTAGGAGATACCACTGTCCTGGCACACGAAATGTCCTCTTCCGTTTGCCGTCCGCGTCTCAGAAACGCCCGTACTTAAGCTCCCCAATGAGTGCCTTTTACCACAGGCTAGTTTTGACCAGTTTTGTGTACAGCAGTTAAAATAAGTTCAAGGTAGATATAAACAGTTCATTATGGTTATTCGGTTTATTGTGCTTAAAACGTTTGTTTGTTTGCCTTTGTTAAAGTTTAGCTTTAGCGAGTTTTCGCAGTCCATCTGCTTATTAGTACGCTTCTGACGTTTCCGGTAATGCTAATTAACCCTACCGATTATGAAATACTGATAACTTTTTCCCTAATTGGCTTGCCCCAATTCAGTGAATCTGTCTGGTTTGAATCACGTGATATTAACTTTTGCCTTAATTATTAACTCGTGATTTGAAGGACACGCGTCACATTTTGCTAGAAGCTGTAATTTGAGAAAGGACGATTGACAACATGAAAACACTTTTTATCTTGGCTGTTCTTCTTTGCATGCCAATTGGTAAGTCCAGGTGTCTTCCTGTTGCAATTTACCCTACTAATTGTTCACGTTCAACACCGATAGGAGGTGCAAGAGGCACCGTTCACTGAATGCGCATGATTTGATCGTAAAGGCGGAAATCTCTGAATTCTCTCCTCCCGTAGACACTGTTAAGTTTCTAGATTTACGTGTTTTGAATTTCCATTGTCTTTGGATAGCACGAAGTAGATTCTAACACCTTGGTGAATATTATTGACAAAACTTGCATGGTTGGGTTGTGTTGTTTGAAGGACTGGAGATAACATAGATCATCAATAATCCTCCGTTATGTAGCCCTAGTTCTTATTAAACTTCCCATAAAACATTTTCGAAATTGCTTGGTCTTCATTTTGTCTTCTAAATGGGCTGGCCATCTTGTTTCTAGCAACAGCTATAACTAAGAAAGCTTTCCATATATTATCACGAAAAGAGATTCCGCATTACTGTGTGTAGTATCTTGCAAGTGTTTCTTTGGGACCTTTTCTTTTATTTCAATCTATTTGACTCCGCCAAAAGAAGAAGACCCAATTAGATTGAGAGAGAACATTTCGGACGATATTTGCAAACTTGGTTTGCTTGATAAAGCTTCTGAAATTTTTTGTTCCTCTCTTGTTGGAGGTGCTCCTGCCGGAATAGCCAAACATGTAATACTTTCTTAGATATTCGTTATAACAAGAAAAATGAAAGGTCGGCACACTCCTTAAGATTAGTTGCAAAGACTTGTACGTTTGAAGCTATCATTGGATGACGAACTGCTTGGACGACGCCCATTAAAGCGCTCCATACACGCCTCGACACAGTTGCACATTCTCAACGAAACTGCCAAGTTCGAGTCCGCTTTACTGCTTTACATTTACTTATATATACATATTCTTTCAAATATATCTTAGGAACAAACCAACTGAATTCCTGATACAAGGAATCTGCTGCATAACCCTTCTGCTCTCACGGATTTTTGCGGTTTTGTATGTGTTCCTATTTACGTCTTTGAACGGCGGTCTAATTGATGTCATGCATGCACGAAGGAGCCCATTAGGCTCCTTCCTACCGCAAGTGATCCTTATATTGAAAAGCATACTTCTTTTCGTAAAAGTCATGTGCATACCAAGCGGAGAAGTTGACAGTGTTGCCTCTTGGCATCACTTTGCGTCAGACATATTTCAATTTCGTTTTTGTATGGAGTTCACCCAAAGCTTTTTGTTTGAAACCAAACGTTGTCTGCAATCAGTTGCTCAGGTGAACACCGTCGGGATCTCTATAGGTTTAGCGGCGTAGGGAATAGTAATTGGGCAGAAAGTGAAACGTTTTAACCCGCTGTGGGCGGTTAATTTTTGGATCGAAAGCGCTCTTAATATAGCCAATCTGTTTCCAAGAATCTGCTGCTTCCTCATATTGCTCTAATGTATTTTGCGGTTTCTTACGTGTTCCTGTTTACGTCTCTGAACGGCGGTTTAATTTAGATTAATCAATGTCATGCATGCATGAAGGAGCCTAATGGGCGACTGTTTGTCTCCCGCGACAATAGGGCGATCAAGGGCGTCGTTTTTGAGACGCGGACGGCGACCGGAGGTGAGCTGTTTCCCCTTTTAACTTGTCTTCACACAACCACGTTTACATTGCTAAGTATCTTCTCCATTAGAGATGATTAGTATAAAAATCTAGGAGATACCACTGTCCTGGCACACGAAATGTCCTCTTCCGTTTGCCGTCCGCGTCTCAGAAACGCCCGTACTTAAGCTCCCCAATGAGTGCCTTTTACCACAGGCTAGTTTTGACCAGTTTTGTGTACAGCAGTTAAAATAAGTTCAAGGTAGATATAAACAGTTCATTATGGTTATTCGGTTTATTGTGCTTAAAACGTTTGTTTGTTTGCCTTTGTTAAAGTTTAGCTTTAGCGAGTTTTCGCAGTCCATCTGCTTATTAGTACGCTTCTGACGTTTCCGGTAATGCTAATTAACCCTACCGATTATGAAATACTGATAACTTTTTCCCTAATTGGCTTGCCCCAATTCAGTGAATCTGTCTGGTTTGAATCACGTGATATTAACTTTTGCCTTAATTATTAACTCGTGATTTGAAGGACACGCGTCACATTTTGCTAGAAGCTGTAATTTGAGAAAGGACGATTGACAACATGAAAACACTTTTTATCTTGGCTGTTCTTCTTTGCATGCCAATTGGTAAGTCCAGGTGTCTTCCTGTTGCAATTTACCCTACTAATTGTTCACGTTCAACACCGATAGGAGGTGCAAGAGGCACCGTTCACTGAATGCGCATGATTTGATCGTAAAGGCGGAAATCTCTGAATTCTCTCCTCCCGTAGACACTGTTAAGTTTCTAGATTTACGTGTTTTGAATTTCCATTGTCTTTGGATAGCACGAAGTAGATTCTAACACCTTGGTGAATATTATTGACAAAACTTGCATGGTTGGGTTGTGTTGTTTGAAGGACTGGAGATAACATAGATCATCAATAATCCTCCGTTATGTAGCCCTAGTTCTTATTAAACTTCCCATAAAACATTTTCGAAATTGCTTGGTCTTCATTTTGTCTTCTAAATGGGCTGGCCATCTTGTTTCTAGCAACAGCTATAACTAAGAAAGCTTTCCATATATTATCACGAAAAGAGATTCCGCATTACTGTGTGTAGTATCTTGCAAGTGTTTCTTTGGGACCTTTTCTTTTATTTCAATCTATTTGACTCCGCCAAAAGAAGAAGACCCAATTAGATTGAGAGAGAACATTTCGGACGATATTTGCAAACTTGGTTTGCTTGATAAAGCTTCTGAAATTTTTTGTTCCTCTCTTGTTGGAGGTGCTCCTGCCGGAATAGCCAAACATGTAATACTTTCTTAGATATTCGTTATAACAAGAAAAATGAAAGGTCGGCACACTCCTTAAGATTAGTTGCAAAGACTTGTACGTTTGAAGCTATCATTGGATGACGAACTGCTTGGACGACGCCCATTAAAGCGCTCCATACACGCCTCGACACAGTTGCACATTCTCAACGAAACTGCCAAGTTCGAGTCCGCTTTACTGCTTTACATTTACTTATATATACATATTCTTTCAAATATATCTTAGGAACAAACCAACTGAATTCCTGATACAAGGAATCTGCTGCATAACCCTTCTGCTCTCACGGATTTTTGCGGTTTTGTATGTGTTCCTATTTACGTCTTTGAACGGCGGTCTAATTGATGTCATGCATGCACGAAGGAGCCCATTAGGCTCCTTCCTACCGCAAGTGATCCTTATATTGAAAAGCATACTTCTTTTCGTAAAAGTCATGTGCATACCAAGCGGAGAAGTTGACAGTGTTGCCTCTTGGCATCACTTTGCGTCAGACATATTTCAATTTCGTTTTTGTATGGAGTTCACCCAAAGCTTTTTGTTTGAAACCAAACGTTGTCTGCAATCAGTTGCTCAGGTGAACACCGTCGGGATCTCTATAGGTTTAGCCGCGTAGGGAATAGTAATTGGGCAGAAAGTGAAACGTTTTAACCCGCTGTGGGCGGTTAATTTTTGGATCGAAAGCGCTCTTAATATAGCCAATCTGTTTCCAAGAATCTGCTGCTTCCTCATATTGCTCTAATGTATTTTGCGGTTTCTTACGTGTTCCTGTTTACGTCTCTGAACGGCGGTTTAATTTAGATTAATCGATGTCATGCATGCATGAAGGAGCCTAATGGGCGACTGTTTGTCTCCCGCGACAATAGGGCGATCAAGGGCGTCGTTTTTGAGACGCGGACGGCGACCGGAGGTGAGCTGTTTCCCCTTTTAACTTGTCTTCACACAACCACGTTTACATTGCTAAGTATCTTCTCCATTAGAGATGATTAGTATAAAAATCTAGGAGATACCACTGTCCTGGCACACGAAATGTCCTCTTCCGTTTGCCGTCCGCGTCTCAGAAACGCCCGTACTTAAGCTCCGTAATAAGTGCCTTTTACCTCAAGCTACTTTTGACCAGTTGTGTGTACAGCAGTTTAAATAGGTTAAAGTTAGTTATGAACATTTAATTATGGTTATTCGCTTTATTGTACTTAAAACGTTTGTTTGTTTGCCTTTGTTGAAGTTTAGCTTTATCGAGTTTTCGCAGTCCATCTGCTTATTGTTACACTTCTGACGTTTCTAAGTGACCCTAAATGACCGTTGCTAAGTGACCCTACCGATTATGAAATATAAACATTTCTCTAATTGGCTTGCCACAATTCATTGAATCTGTCTGGTTTGAATCACGTGATATTAACTTTTGGCCTAATTATTAACTCGTGATTTGAAGGACACGCGTCACATTTTGCTAGAAGCTGTGATTTGAGAAAGGACGATTGACATCATGAAAACGCTTTTTATCTTGGCTGTTCTTCTTTGCATGTCCATTGGTAAGTCCAAGTATTTTCCTGTTGGAATTTATCTTACTAATTGTTCACGTACAACACCGATATGAGGTGCAAGAGGCACCGTTCATTGAATGCGCATGATTTGATCGTAAAGGTGGAAATCTCTGAATTCTCTCCTCCCGTAGACACTGTTAAGTTTCTAGATTTACGTGTTTTTAATTTCCATTGTCTTTAGATAGCACCAAGTAGATTCTAACACCTTAGTGAATATTATTGACAAAACTTGCATGGTTGTGTTCTGTTGTTTGAATGACTGGAGATAACATAGATCATCAATATAATCCTTCTTTATATAGCCCTAGTTCTTATTAAATTTTCCATAAAACATTTTCGGAATTGCTTGGTCTTCATTTTGTCTTCTAAATGGGCTGGCCATCTTGTTTCTAGCAACAGCTATAACTAAGAAAGCTTTCCATATATTATCACGAAAAGAGATTCCGCATTACTGTATGTAGTAGCTTACAAGTGTTTCTTTGGGACCTTTTCTTTTATTTCAATCTATTTGACTCCGCCAAAAGAAGAAGACCCAATTAGATTGAGAGAGAACATTTCGGACTATATTTGCAAACAACGCACTGGATTTGCTTGATAAAGCTTCCGACATTTTTTGTTTCTCTCTTGTTGGAGGTGCTCCTGCCGGAATAGCCAAACATGTAATACTTTCTTAGATATTCTTTATAACAAGAAAAATGAAAGGTCGGCACACTCCTTAAGATTAGTTGCAAAGACTTGTACGTTTGAAGTTTTCATTGGATGACGAACTCCCTGGATGACGCCCATTGAAGCGCTCCATACACGCCTTGACACAGTTGCACATTCTCAACGAAACTGCAAAGTTCGAGTCCGTTCTACCCCTTTACATTTACTTATATATAATTATATGTTTCTTCAAATATATCTTAGGAACAAACCAACTGATTTTTTTCATGCAGCAGTGATTTTTAATAAGATTCAAATCTCTCTGTGAACGCAATGCACATTAAAGTCATCTTGATATTGAAGATACAAGTAATACTTATAATATAAGTTGGAACTGCAACTACATTAATTCATTAAAACAGCCAACACAACTTTGTGTTTAGAGAAAAATAAAGGTATGTAAAGTGGATGCTACTGAATTATACTTTAACTGTGTTGTCCTTATATCTGTCCAGAGCAATTTGCATGGGTTGTAGAAATCCAAATGTAATATGCAATTGTGTATTGATCCATCTGAATAATAAAGGTAAAAAGAGAATCAAATGTGACTGCTATGATATCTAGAACGAACTACAGAAAGAATCCTAAAGATTTATTAAAGCTAACCTTAGGCCTAATGAGGCCTAAAGAAACGTTTTTAGCTTAATTTTAGCATTGGTAAACGGTTAGGGTTGTACAAAGGAAAATTTGGATACGTTTCGCAAAATAGTGATGTGACCAAAATGGTCGACCATTATTACTATTTTGCCAAACGGATTGAAATTTTCCGGGCAGGTACAACTCTAACCGTTTACGAATACTAACATTAGGCCTCAAAACGTTTGTTTAGGCCTAATTAGGCCTAAGATGTATCATTTCGTTTCGTTTCTTTTCGCAAATTGGTGTAATCCTTGATAATAAGTTATGTGCTAAGAACATTCTAGAAATTCTATTAAAGGCTTATTTCGTAAGTAAATACAATTAGACCGATATCATTTGGTTCCTAGAAGTTTCTAGAACCTCTTCTTAGGATATATAAGCAGGATCTCGATTTTTTCCTTTCTGAAACGCTCTGGCACGCTGTATATCTGGTTGCTGCTATCAAAGACCGTTGGGTTTGCAAGATTTGTTGTCACATCTAACTCCCCATTTACAAGACTGTGACATATTAACTTAATAAACAATCACAAAGGGAACAAATAGGTGGTTTTTACGTGACGTCGCCGCCACCGTGGTAGTGGACAAAAACATCTATTAACTATGACGAAAACGAAAGATCTCTCATTAGCTCTTTTTGTTCGTCCACCAGCAACTGTACATATGGGTTATTAACCAAGCTTGTTCGGTCAAGATGGCTGGATATTGGCCAAGTTGTTTTTTTGCGTGTTTATGGACCGAGACGAAGTCGAGGTCCATAAACAAGCCAAAAAAGAACGAGATCAACATCCAGCCATCTTGACCAAACAAGTTTGGTCAATAAAGGACTTATTATATGACTTAAAACAGAAAAAAAATGATCTTTGATCTTGCGGGACAAAGCGAGAAATACCGAGCGGGAAGTATGGCTCCATCTTGCCCGCTCGGGCAGCCCATCGCAGCAAGCGATTTGGTTCATCTTGCCCGCTCACGGAGCTAGTCATATAATAAATTACATTATTGTTATCTGTGTCTCTAGAGATTGGTTACAAACCGTCTATAAAGACTACCATTAAGGCAGTGAAAAGTAAATGTTAATTACAATGTATTGGTAAATCATAAGGGTACATCAAGCATAGTTTTAATCTACTCCAGCTTAAAAAGTTACGATTCAAGACCCGACGTTTTGACGATCCTTTCTTCAGAGTTATACGCACCCTAATTAATGTCATTTCTTATTAATATGGTGTAAATGGGTGTCAGGTAACAGACCGCCATTATCACGGTTTAAAGGAGCCACTCAATCATATGGTTGGTTTGACAAGCACTGATGTTCGGACAAAGCTGAGTGTTCCTTTTTGCAATGGAATACTCCTTGCATACGGAACCTGCGCCCGCAGTGCGCGCGGCAGTCAAAACTGTGCTATCCTGTCAATCATTTGCCCTTTCACCGGAAACGGTGCATTTCGGTTGTGCGTAAATGACGTTGTTGTCGATCTACCCCGTCGAAAGGACGCGACCAACGTCTTTATTCGCGAAGTTAACTCAAATAAATACGTTCTCAAGACGGTTTTGTCGTCTTCTTGCACTTGATTTGAAAATACCAGCCTGAATTTGTCTTAGAATAGTTAGAAAAAGCACAAATAAAAGCCAAGGCACAACAGCTTACATTCGAATTCTGCTCGCCGACAACCCAAGTTTGTTGACAAAAAAATTGCCACAACATGTTTTAAATGGTTTTCTGGCCCTTTATTAATAGCGCTCACGTGCATTTTAAATGGAGTATCGGGAAAGAAAAATTGTCAAGCTGATATTTGTTTCGTGCAATCATACATTTTCAAGTAGCGAAAATTTGTATAAGCACTACAAACTTTTACTAACCATTGCCCGAAGGAACACCTTTTAAAAGCTGCAAGGAAGCCGCTGATGAATTCTGCACAAAAACCTCGGCCCCTAACACCGGAAAGCCAGTCTTGGAAAGTTTTTCAGCGGAAGAGTTTCTAGAGCTTGCATTGCCCTCCCGCAGGTCGCCAGAAAGGTTCAAACAAGCTGATTCATGTCTGAAAAGAGCAAGATCTAGAAGGGGCAGTCAAAATTGTGTTTCTTGTATTGTGCGAAAATTTATTTTTCCCTCAATCCCAAATGAGAACTTGCTGTGTCTTGCAATTCTACAGTGAATTACTATTAGGCCAATAAAAGAATCAACATTAAACAAGCACTCCTAGAGGTTTGGGGAAGAAGAGAACATGGCTAATTTGAACTGGGGAACAGAGTAACAATACCAAAATATTTTAGGGAACAAGGGAAGAAAACCAATTTAAATTTTAGGGATCAAAAAGCTGGGAAAAAGTTTGAAAGTAATTTGGGGAACAAGGAAACACAAGCAAATATTTAAAGGGAACAAGGACTCCTCTCCCCAGGAGAGCCTCATCAAATGTTCTGACTCTATCCAACAGCTCAAACAGGCTATTCCAACAATTTTTGAATGTCCAACAGGAAAAGAGGACTCTCTTAGAGAAACAAATTATTTATAATAACACTTTAGCATGCGAAACAATGCTCAGATGCTTACGAGCACCCTCATGCCCATGTTTGTAAAAAAGCACCATGAAGTATTCCTTGCGGCTGGTTTAGGCATTGTTTCATCTTTCAACATTGGATAAAACCAAATAAGCTCCATTCTCAGAGGGCACTGGGGAAAGAAGCTGGAAGAAAAAACTGGCCTTAATTCAATTCTCCCAAGGTAATCTTTACAGAATAAGATTATTGAAGGAACACTTGAGTGCCAACCTTAAGCCTTTTAAAACAAGCAGAAACAATATTAATAGTCTTTAAATTCACAAAATGTCAAACATTATATTTTAGTCTCATATTCAATTAGATTTGGCTGCAATATTCCTTAAAACTATGCAGAACTATTTACCATAAAATGTGGAACATTTCCTGCCTATCTAAAAATGCCGCAAAAGGGCTCCAAAAAGCAACCAGTTAAGTTTTTAGATAAAGATACACAATACCTAAAAAATAAATTATTTGATGTGATCAAGACATTGAATGAACAAGCAATAAACAAATGGCAGCAATGTATGTTAGGTTCACAAAGTGGGAAAAAAAATTCCTCAACTGATGTTTCAATATGCATTTAATTAATTTTCTATCAACAATTCAAGGGACTGACTTTTCACTGGTATTGATTTGCATTTCCATGATAAGTTTGAAAGTGAACCTGGCAACCACAGTGCCCTATGAAATGGGAAACAAACTCTTTAAACTAACATTTTACAAGGGGCACCATTGTTGATGCCCTGTGAAGAACAAAGATTAAATTGAAAGAAAAGTTGGTCTGGAGTTTATCCACAATGGACAGTTAGTGGCTGCATTCACCAATGTAGAGAAAAAACACATCAAGTTTCTTCCCAAGCAACCAGGTGTTCAAGGAGCTATTCAATTTCCAAAGAACTATGGTAGTGTACAACAGTACCTGAGTGAATTCGGGTACCTGGCCTGAAACTGAAACTTGTGGAGCCAAACTTGTTGAGCTTACTACTTAATTAAACTGGGTAGATAATTACTGGGTTGCCTATGGCAAACCAGTCGAGGTCTGCGTTGATTTCGTCGTTTTTTTGTTTTTTTCCGTGTCGGTAAAAGTCTTGCCTGTCACTCCCCTGGTAAGTGGTGTCTTTGTGCAGAGAGCCTTCTGAGCGTATTTTCTTAGGATCGAGAGGGTAGTGGAATTGCGTAGATTTCTCTGGTGGACACAGTAGAATCATTAAGTTAGCCTGCAATGGCGTCGAAAGTCATGTAACGCGAATGGCGTTTTAGTGGATCCTTAAACAAAATATACCCTTATGGAGCTCAATAATGGAAACTAGGCAGGAATCTCAAAAGCGACGAGTACTGGACTTCGACAACAATCTATCGCCCGTCGAGACGAAATCAAAGTGAGCTGTGTTTACCAGAAGTACTGTACATGGTAATTTGACACGATTGAGTTTCTTGTCTTCACGCACGCAATGAAATAGGAAGAGGTTTTCGCCTCTAAGAGCAAATATGTTGTTTGTTTCAATAAATTTTTCGCTGGAAAAGGATTCTGTGGTATTTTCTGCCTTTGTGAATTATAATATCATGTTGTGTATTGAATTTTCGAGCTTAAGGTTGAAATGTGATATGGGAGAAGTTTTTTAGTATTGCTCTGTAAGCAGGAAGGGTTCACAGGCCTGTTGGAAGCGTGCTTGAGTTTCAACAAAATGAGCCCCAAAATCAGTGAAAACTTGTGACGCAGATAAATAATAAAGTAGCTGCTATTTCCAAAATGATGGAATTACCTGATGATAAATAACGTCGTACGCGTCTTGGAGAGTAAATTTTGACTTTGCATAAACAAGAGTTGGGCGATTGTGATCTTTGTTTTGACTTCGCTCATTTCATTGTCAAACTTTATAACACTTGACAGAAAAAGAAACTTACAAAAACCCGGTATCTTGCCATCATTTGACACAGATACTTCACTGTCTGGCCAGTAAACATGCCGCGGTAACTTAATCACGGCGCCCGCTGAATTCCGGCCATGTCACTTTCGATTTGGCGATTTATTTGAACGTAGGAAAAATCTCCCAAAATGTTTGTCGCTGATCGTAACTTTTTATATTCTATATTCACGGTTCAAAATTAATGTTGTTTTCATGTCGTAAATATGTTATTCTCGATCGACCGTCCTGGAGACTTCCTTCTGCTCTTTCTAAAAACTGTGTATCGATAGTTATTTACTTTTGCATCAATATTTGTTTTTGCATAAAGCAAGCTAACAAGATCTGTACCTTGCTGAGTTCGCATTTGTTAGCGTTAATAGTATTTTCGGTCCGATGATTCTGTTTTATGAGGGGTATATTATTTTGGTCTCCCATCCAAACACTAACCCCGCCCAACAGAGCTTGACTTCAATGAG
>OX421445.1:1303200-1310700 GCA_949126865.1 Montipora capitata | reverse complement strand
TGTTGTACTATTAAATTAAAATACTGTACCTAAAGTAACTGAGTGTGTGAAAGAGTACAACTACTCTCTGGTGTTGCAATTCTGTGTGATTTTTCTGGTTGGGACATCCATCGACTCGTGTAATCAAACTCAGGAGTACATCATAAAGGTGTGGGGAGTGTGTTTGACAAAATGATTTCAACTCATCTGGTTGGTACAGAGACCCCCAGTGTTGTAATGGTGGTGGACAGCTAGCTGAAATGTTTCCACTAGCTCTGCAAAGTTTTCTAGGGAATGAGAGTTATTATTAGACCAGAGTTTACTTGCTAGAAACACAATGCCAACAAGTGTCATGGCACAGAACAGTATAATACAGGTGTACACTTGTGTTTTACATTTTGTTGTGTTAACATTCTCTTTTCTTGGCAATGTGTGCTTCTACAAGAGAGGTTATTTTATGAAGTATTGTTCTTAGACATTTTTTTTGAGATATTGAGCTACTTGTGTAATAGGAGCACATACATGTTTTTGATGGTGATTTTTGTGATCCACAGTCATGAACTTCATTGCTAAGTTTTGATGCACAGTGAAACTTGAAAATCATTGAAACTGTGGCATGAATATATACTAACACATATCAAGTGGTGTGTTCACTCTGCCTGTCAGAGTGTATGCAGAGTATCTACTGCTTTGGTGAATGAAATTAGTATTTTTGTCCTTTGGCCATTTCAAACGCTTTCCAAACTATCCAAGAATCGACTACCGGATGTTACGATTTTGTTATTAACTAGTCACCAGTTCCTCGCTCTAGTTTTTTAAAATTCAGTGTAACAGTTTTAACCGTCACTTCTGATGATGTATACTGCAATATACGAAACGTCAAGTATAAAATGAAAATGTTTGTAACCGCTGTTTGTTTTCTTTTCCTGTTGAAATTAGTATTTGTTTGCTCTCCCTCCCTCCCCGCCCCTCCTTATCTCTCTCTCTCTCTTTCTCTGAAAAAAATTAAAAATCATTGGTGATATATTACATAGAACTATAATATATTGAGAGAGACTTAGAATTATTTTGAGCTTTAATTTTTTTTGTTATAAGACAAGAACGACACAGATGTTGTGTGAGAAAAGAACCTAATTGTTACCACCTACCGTTTTCCTCTTCTTTGGTCTTTTATATGTCTCCTTAG
This sequence comes from Montipora capitata, assembly GCA_949126865.1. Taxonomy (NCBI): domain Eukaryota; kingdom Metazoa; phylum Cnidaria; class Anthozoa; order Scleractinia; family Acroporidae; genus Montipora; species Montipora capitata. The sequence continues at coordinate 1,309,535 of OX421445.1, read as the reverse complement.
AGGGGAATATTTTATCTGCATTTTGTCGGTAACCGGTGCACCACTTTGTACCTGGACGATAGAATGGCATTTTTTTTCCCTCGTCGAAAACTCTGTATGGTCGCTCAGGTATGAGGGTACTACTCAAAGTTGCCGAATGAGTGGGTAAGGAACACGAACAGATGTTGATGCTTGTTCTTTATTAGGGAGCTTAAGCACGCGCGTTTTCGAGACGCGGACGGCAACCGGAAGAGAGCATTTCGCGTGCCAGGACAGTGGTGTCTCCCAGATTTTTATACTAATCATCTCTAATGGGGAAAAGATACTTAGCAATTTAACTGTGGTTGTGTAAAGACAAGTTGAAAGTGACAACAGCTCACTTCCGGTTGCCGTCCGCTTCTCAAAAACGCGCGCACTTAAGCTTCCTATTGATGCCAATAAAACGCACGCACAAAATTTCCACTGTCAACCTCCGCCACTAGGCCATCTCGGTACTAAGTCCAATTATTCTAGCTCTACAAACGTTCTTCTCCCGAGTTTTAGTGCTCAGGCAACCGGTTTTTCATCCGGAAATTTGCCCCGAGACAGGCCGACGACGACTACTACCACGATAAAAGCACAAGTCTTCATGTTTTGCTACGAACGCGTAAACTCGACAAGAAAATTCCCTTTTGTTGCAGAGATAGTATTTTTGTTGAAAAAGATATATAAAAGAGACTTCCCTTTAAGAGCTGTGTTTAAGTAAAAACCTTAGCTGTTTTGTTTTCGCCTTATCCCCGCGAAATGAAAACAAATACCGCGAAATTTAAATCTACCGCCATTTTGACGCTTACTTGTTTCTATGGAAATTGTGCAACCCATTGCCACGCGCGCCAAAATCGCACGCGCGTGGCTTAAACATATGCACCTTAAGTCGGCCACGGTTTATTTTTAAAATCTTAATTTTTATTTCTCGTTAATTTTAGTGGGGTCAGCGTTTTGTACTAGCCCCTGAAAACTCGGCCAGGCCAGTGAACCTCTGGGCTTCTTGATCCATGTTGCAAATTTTACAACTTCCAAAATTGTGATTTGATGTTAACTTGAGACTACACAATATTTCTTTTCTTTTCACATCTTTAAATGTGTGAGTTGGCTACCTGGGCTTCATCGAAATTAATTTCGATTCTTTCTACATCTTTTCCATCAAATTTATTCCTCGCCCACTCCATGAATGAGCTAAAAAAGGCAAATTCTTACTTCTTGGTGTCAAGTCTGAAGTCAGAAAAGGTGGGCACCATCTTAGAAATTGCGCAAAATATTATAAATACAATAAAAAACTCAATATCCCAATTACTGCCTTTATGGCGCAACGACATCTTGAGCGCTCTTGAAGCAAGAGGGCCCGGTTCAAGTCGGGGGGGTCAGGGCAGGTTAAGGTCTTGTTGTTATAAATACTCTCCACGGGATACGGGAAATTAAAAGAAAAGCCATTCCAAGTTGTAACTATGAAGAAAAAAAACAAGAAAAGGAAAAAGGAACGGGCTCGAATTTTCACCGTGGCTGCCTGCCACAGCCTTCCCACGGAGTATGATATTCGATTGACTATAATTAGCGTAATGTGAACACGGCTCAAGTCCCCTCTCATAAACTGAACAGCTGGTTTGAAATTGCAGCCCGAAGACATTCAAATTATCTTACTTCCCTTGAGAGCATTTCTAGATTTTTACTGTCTAACGACAGGCTATTTTACAACTAGGTGATGACCCCCTCAGGAGTGAGGCATCAACAATATCTAAGTCCACTCCAAAACTATGTCTTCAGGAGAGTTGCATCTAAAGATCTTAATTTTGGCTAGCCACAACGTCAAAGTTGCCCAGAAACCTTTCAAGACGCTGGGCCAAATTTTCTCTAAACCTGAGGATCCAGACCGAGAAAACAACGAACCGACGCTGTGTATGTTGTCTGTCGGTTAAATGCGGTCTCAGGTTGAATCCGTTTTTACCTTGGTTATAATGGTGATCGTCATTTTACCTAGGTTGAATAAGCACTCTACCTAGTTTAAAAAGGCTTACAACCCCCGAAAAAGGACTGAAAACACCCATATCTTTCCTCAAGCTTTGTCTTTTTTACGCATCTCAACACCTATTTAATGTTTTGTATCACCTTATCGGTTTCTGTACACTTATCCATTCAGTCTCAACATTTCTACACCTACATGTTCCAGCACTCGGCAAGTTCCCTTTTTGACTTGTGGCTGATTCTGCTTAGGTGGCTTCATACACCACAAGGCTTTTTTGAGACATCACCGCCGCGATCTTGTAGGGAGTATTAACAAAAATGTTATCTATAAGAGTAGCAGAGGAAGAACGGACACGTGTTGGTGTATCAATAGAAGGTATGAGGAAACAACTTTGGAGGGAAGATAAAAAATCATAGCTGTAAGAAGTTGTCTCACATTTTAAGAGATCGATATTAAAATCACCCATGATTATAATTAACGCGTTTCGCAAAAGGTGTAAAATTTTCGATTCTCTGGTCAAAATAAAAAATTCCATAAATAATAATAATAATAATAAGCATCAATCATTATGCAATATTAAAATTCATCATTGACTAAAGTACTCAAATAAAACTTTTTTTAAAACGATCTGCGGACTTGATGTTAACAATTTCGCTTGGCAACGCGTTCCAGTCCTTGACAGTTCTACAAAAATAACTATTCTTGTAAGTCTCAGTATTTGGCAGCAGTTCAATAAACGTGTTTTGGCTAGAGTTCCTTAAAAGTCTTCTGCGCTTCGTAACATAGTCTGGGAAGACCAGGCCGCCATCACCATGAATTGCTTTGTGGACCAAGGTTAAACGCGAGATTGTTCTTCGCTCCTTCAGGGGTATCCAATTTAATTCGCTCAAGAGGTTTGTAACTGTTCCTGGTTCCCGCGTGTAACAGTTTTTAACGAAGCGTGCGGCTCTTCTTTGTGCTCCCTCTATTTGTTTAACATGATTTTTTAAGTGAGGGTCCCAAACTGAGCTTGCGTATTCCACGTGAGGCCTCACAATGGCTTTGTAGGCTGCCTCTTTCACTCCCTCGGGACAACTACTCAGGTTTTGCCGAAGAAATCCGAGTGATAGATTAGCCTTCATGACTTTGGTATTTACATGCTGACCCCAATCGAGGTTTCTGGACAATTCTACACCTAGGTAAGGATGGTGGGTGACCGAATCTAGAACTTATCCCATATGGACATTGTTAGACTCGACAGGATTTTGCTTCCTCGATATTCTTAAGACGTGACATTTGCTGGAGTTAAATTTCATTTGCCATTTCTGGGCCCATTCTTGGTGTGCTGTTAGATCTGACTGCAGTTTGGCGACATCATTACAAGACTCTCAATAGTGCTGTAAATCAAAGTATCATCAGAGAAAAGACGCATCCTAGAGGTAAAATTTTCTCCTAGGTCGTTAATGTATAAGAGAAACAAGTGGGGACCTAGAACTGTCCCCTGGGGGATCCCTGATAGAACTGGCACGTCCGGAGAGTTGTTCCCATCAACGACAACTTACTGGCTTCGACACGTAAGCCATTGTGTTAACCAGGTGTTAAGAATACCACGTATGCCATAGTAGCGCAGTTTCATTAGGAGGCGCTGGTGCTGAACCGAATCGAAAGCTTTCGAAAAGTCCATGATTATTAAGTTAGTTTCAGGGGGTGCAGGGATTGCGCAGTGATGAGAGCACTCGCCTCCCACCAATGTGGCCCGGGTTCGATTCCCAGACTCGGCGTCATATGTGGGTTGAGTTTGTTGGTTCTCTACTCTGCACTGAGAGGTTTTCTCCGGGTACTCCGGTTCCCCCTCTCCTCAAAAAGACCAACATTTGAATTGATTTGCTTTCATTGTTAATTTCAGTTTACAGTGTCCCCAATTAGTGCTCCAGCGCTAGAACGACTAGACACTTAAATAAATTTCCTTTCCTTTCCTTTCCTTTCCTCACCTTTATCAAGGGAGCGAGCTATTTCTTGTACTGTACAAATTAACTGAGTTTCACATGACAGTTTTTTGCGAAAGCCATGTTGATAGTTAACTAGCACTTGACTTAAATCAAGGTGGGACATCATTTCATGAAAGATAATGTGTTCCATAATTTTACAAGGCACCGACGTAAGAGAAATCGGTCGATAATTATCCACTTGACTTCTGTTGCCTTTCTTGTGTACAGGTACAACAGTCGCTTTGAGCCAGGCCTGAGGAACCGAGCCTGTATGGAGCGATTGCGTGAATAGAAACTGTAGAAAGGAGCTAATTCAGCAGCAGCCTCCTTTAATATGTAACAAAGGATTCCATCAGGTCCATTAGCTTTTTTGCAGTCACCTTCTGAAGAAGTTTCGTTATACCCGCCGTGCTAAAGTGGATCGGTGGTATGTCAGCATACGGGCTGGTAGCTTCAGGGGGCATGTTTTGCAGGTCTTCTTTGGTGAAGACAGACTTAAAATAATTACTTAGTAGATTGGCTTTCTCTCTACTGTCGGATGCTACATCATCGTTGATCTCCAAAGGGGCGACATCAACATTGTCTTGCCTTTTTGACCTTATGTAGGTCCAAAATCGTTTGTTCATCGTGGGTTTACGAGTTTCAAAGTCCATGTCATTGGTCTTTAGGAGGTCCAACAAGTGCTTATCATGTGCGAGAGTCAACCTTTTCTTAGTTGCCTTGCGTAGATCTTTAAACTTCTTCCAATCAACATGGCTATTTGATTTGCGTGCTCTGTTATAAAGTTTCTGCTTCTTACGTATCATACGCTTGATTGAGCTATTCATCCACGGTACATTCCAGCGTGATCCCAGTTTCTTTTGCGGAAAGTGCTCTTTCATCACTTCAAGAACTGTTTCTGTAAAGAAGTTGTAGTTTTCGTCGACACATGTATCTAGTGGGTTGTTAGTAAGATAACTGTCTAGGCGTATTTTCAAATCATTTCTAGCCAAATCTATGTCACCCTTTTTAAACAGGAAAACTTTTCTCGGTTGTTTTCTGTTAATCGACGGTTTCAGAGTAATATCCACAAGAACTACATCGTGATCGCTCATGTCATTAACCACCTGGATATTTTTTACTAGGTTTGGGTTTTGTGATGGTAATTACTTTTACTTTATATATGAATGAAACATAGTTTTCATAAGAGAAACTTCGCTCTCGGAAATGGCCTGTTACTGTTTGAAGCTGAATTACAGTGCTGTCATTCTGTTACTAAGACACAGAATTCAGTACTAATTAAGATGGAAACTGAGCTGTGCTTCTTCTGTTCGCTGTCGCTACAGCTACAGTAATTTACCATATCGGAATCGTTAGCGAATGACTTTGCAGTGCCTAATACAGTCAATTTTTTGCCATCTTCTGTCCTTAGAACTGAGAAAGGAGATCAGAAATACTTACGGCACAAAAACTCTTAGGTAAGACAACACAGATATTTATACTTATCACAACCGTAAACACACACTGTGCAAAGTAAGGACACAAATGCCACATGTTATGTCAAAACTCATTGGACTTTGATAGCTATAACTGTACAATTTTTTCTAGTTTTCCTTTAGAAGGGTCAATATCAATATCATTTTACAAAAATTGGACAAGTTGAATGTGAACTTCATTCCATGCCAGTTGGTGCCATAATGAAATTATTTTTCGAACTCTACGCGTCCTGCAGCATAATTGTGCTCAGGTCGTTACCTCCTTAGTCCAGTATCAACATCAATGCGAAATATCGTCAGGATAGTGGTGGGTGTAATATCCTACCCGGTGGCTCATTGTTTCCTTCTACATACCCTCTTAATGTAAAATGAATTCAACTCCAGCTGACCCTTATTAGACACAAGTGCCGCAAGTGTTTGACACAGAGTGCTCTTCCGACTTCTTCAGCATTCTTAGCATTCTCGTGAATGTTCAGTCGGTCTGCTTGGAAAATTCGCGTTTTGGCGTTGTAATGTTATTTTGTTGTCACGTTTCTCGATACAGCTTCCTTTTGACATAAGAGATTTTTTTCTCTGTTTGCAGTATTTTTTTCCCCTATCGTTTATATTTATTGAGTTGTAGTATATTCGTTTCAGTAGTATATTGTCGTTTTGAGGGTTGTGGCAATGTGTTGCCATGCTTCGTTTTGTCGATCGACTCAGAGAAGACGATTTTTGAGCCCCTTGTAACAAGTTTTTCATTATAATTATTCAGGGGCACCCAACGACCGGACCGAAATTCAGTGGTCAGAATTACCTAAAAGGCTAAAATGATATCCAGAGTGCATTAAAAGCTCGCTTAGTGAGTATGTAGCTGCCCTAAAAAATATTTGTCTTAAAGAAAGATTGAAGGGATCCTCGCACTCTTAGCAGACA
>OX421445.1:1287500-1303000 GCA_949126865.1 Montipora capitata | reverse complement strand
ACCTTCAACCGACAGGATTTTCGACTGTTTGTTTTTGTTATGGAAATTCGCATTGCTTATCGCAGCGATCTGATTGGATGAATGTCAGCTTTGGCCGGATTTTCATATGGTGGGTTTTTAAGCAATTGTCTCTTCTAAACATCTGAAAAATTTAGGTGGCTCGGGATTCGAATCCATGACCTCTGCGTGAGCAACGCTGTACAAGTCTGCTCCGCAGCTGTTATTGGGTCGTCACGCAACGCTTGTTTGTGTGGGGGAGGGGGCGTTGCGAGACCACAAGAACGGCTGCGTAGGAAACGCTCTACCAACTGAGCTATGAAGTCACACAGTTGGGAGCGGGTCAATTTATTGTGGACTCATGTGTTCCCGTGAAAGGACTTATGATAAAAAGAAATGTGTATTTGAAGTGTGGCAAAACGACAATTGCTTAAATTGTCAACTAAATGCGAGGATCTCTTCAATTCTCTTCAATCTTTCGTCTATATCCCGCACTTCAAATAGTACTCATTTCTTTCAATCATTAGTCCTTTCACGGGTATACATGGGCAAAATAAATTGACCTGCTCCTAACTGCGTGGCTTCATATCTCAGTTGGTAGTGCATTGTAGCGGCATCGCAGAGGTCATGGGTTAATGAATCCCGCTGGAGCCACCTGAAATTTTCAGATGTTTATATAGCGTTGCGTGACGACACACTTAAATTGTCAGCTAAGCGCGAGGATCATTTCAGTCCTTCGTCTACAGCCCGCACTTCAAATACACATTTCTTTCGAAATATTTGTCTGTCGTTTCAAGGGGAATTTCAGGTCGGTAGAAATTTCTCGGTGGCTTTTTTTGTCTCGTCCGAAAGTTATAGCAATCGTGACAGTTCTGATAAACTTCCTGAATTTTTTTTAAAGAATGATCTCAAACAAACTCTGGCGAAAATGAAAGAAGTTATAAATCTTCAAATTTTATGCTATTTCCAATATCAGAGTTGAGTCTACAAAGCTTCGTAAAATTCTCGTGTTCTTCAATGTGGGTTCGAAATTTCCACTCAATCTTTTGACTCTTCACTACGTTCGCGAAATATTTAGGAAATCTGTTCAGAAAAATGTCAAAAATCGTAGAGCGCCTCGAAAGCCCGAGTTCGAATATTCAAAAATTCTAACCCACCTTCCTTCCGAACAGATATTTACCGAAATTACTCTTTGGGTGCCCCTGATCATTTGCTTTGTGTTGTGAGCTTTTCTTCTCGCAATGTTGACATTGCGGCCCTGCATTTTAGGAAACGGGAAAGAGCCGAACGCCATACGGCGTTCCGAAAGTGGCCCCTACCAGCAAGTCATGGTCCGTCACGGAGCTCTACGTCAGGCATTCAACGCAGTGTCACGCACTCTTGTCTTTTGGCTACTTTTGTCTTGTACGGATGCGTGTCTTCGCTTGTGGTGATTTTATTGCTTTCAGTTCTGCGGATGATTTATCATTGATGACGGTGATGAAACAAGTTATTGAGATCATACACAGAGACTCTCATAGTCCGTCACGAAAGACTGCGTTACGCATTTAACCGGCATTGACTCCTGAACCGTCCCCCATTGACGAGTAAAATCGTCCCTTGTCCAGTAACCTGCGATCAGGCGTTTTTTATAAGGGATAATAGGGAGAGGGCATGATCTCAGGCTACTTGTCCAGGTGATCTGGTGACGTAATTTGGCGGACTGGGAAGAAAAATTTTAACGCCGTATCCCACAACCGCGCGTGGCCTTAGGTGTTGTTTCCATTTCCATCGCCAAAACTCAACAGATCATTCCGTGTCTACCACATTTCCTGTTACTGAATGAACATTCAAGAAGTCCCGACCAGCGCTAACCTCACCTCTGCCATGTTGAATTCGAATATAAGGCCGCGCGCAGTTGTGGGATACGGCGTTGAAATTTTTCTCCCCAGTCCTCCGAATTACGTCACCAGATCACCTGGATCTATGAAATCCCACTGCGAGAAATCAATGGGTTAACGCACTGTGCCACACTGCCTTTTTCTGACTTAGACTACCTTTCTGGTCTGGGCTTTGTGGCTGGAAAGTCTGACGGAGACGCAGTTATTTTAGAGATTCACTGAGTTCTTATATGAAGGATGTGATAGTCATTAACTTGATATGAAGTCGAAGTCGTGATAATTTAAAGCGAGAGTATCACGGTATTGCGCATGTTCTAGCCATAGCGAATGTCACCGTTTATAAGCCAATCAGAAGCGACGTTATAATTTGTGCTGGAAATTTACACTTAGTGATTGTTTAATAATCGAGAAATTACGTGTGAATTTCCCGCGCGAATTATAACGTCGCTTCCGATTTGCTCATAATCATGATGACATTCGTTACGGCTAGAACATGCACAGTACCGTGATACTCTCCCTTCATTACCGAGTAAACAGACTTCTATATATAGAGGGACATAAGTGGAGGAATCAGCTGCTAGTGCGCTCTTTTGTGGTAGTGCACTACACACTATGTCACCGGGCTGTAAGAGTGTAAGTCCGTGGTGACAATAGGCCCACAGCGCGTGTATAACTCACGAACATAAACAGGTCTCTTGAAAGCGTGCTTCAGTTTCAACAAAATGAGCCCCAAATTTGGCAAGAACTTGTGACAATGATGAATAATAAAGCAGCTGCTATTTCCAAAACCATGGAATTACCTAAATAAACTCGAGAGTAAATATTTGACTTTGCAGAAACAATGGTCAACCTCAAGAGTTGGGCGATTATGATCTTTGTGTTGAATTCGCACATTTCTTGTCAATCTTTAAAGCACTTGAAAGAAAAAAAAAAACTAACTAACAAAAACAAAAACCCGGTGTCTTGGCATCATTTTGACACAGAGGTATCCTTTGTTTCGCGGGTAAACATGCCAGGTAACTTGATCACGGCGCCCGCTGAACTCGATGTCACTTCCGATTTTGCGATTTACTTGTGCAGCCAAAACTACAATAGAAAAATTGAACGTAGCAAAAATCTCCCAACATAATTTTCGCTGATGGTAACCTTTTATATTTCTCTGTTCAAAATTTAAGTTGTTTTCAAGTTGTAAATTTTGTTGCTGATGGCAAAATATTTTATTCTCGATGGATATTTTCTGAAAACTTCCTTCTGCTCTTCCTAAAACCTGTGTCTCAATATTTGTTTTGTATAAAGCAGCCTAACAAAATCTGTACCTTGCTTCGTTCGCATTTTTGAGCGTTAAAATAGAATTTTCGGTCCTATGTTATGACGAGTCGTATATTTTGAGGTCACCCATCTAAATTCTAACCCCGCCCGACAGGGCTTAAATTCAGTGAACGTTTGTCTTAGAAAGCTGTCAGAAGCTCAGAGTGCACGGTTAACCTTGTGGTGAAAAACAAGTTGTAAGAGAACTTGGAAATGATCAACATATCAGCCTCGAAGCCAATGTTTCTCGATTCCCTTTTATTTTCTTCAGTCTTTCTGGGTTTAGTATTTTACTAGTAAGCACATGTCTTGTCAGGGGGCTATTTACCTAACACATCTACCATTGCACTATAATGATATACGGCACAAAAACAATATCGTGAACTATTGGGGCTACATATTACGCAAAGATAACTTGAATCTCTTGGAAGACAAAACGCAGCTCAGTTGACAATGATACAGCGCTGTGTTACTGCACTACCACACGTACGCAATGCATACCTATTTTGTTTGCTTTATCATCATCATCATCATCATCATCATTATTATTATTATTATTATTATTATTATTATTATTATTATTATTATTATTATTATTATTATTATCAGTATTTGCCTAGCAGCTGTATTTTTCAGTTGGATAAAACTGAATCCCAGCAGAGACCAGCAGAGCATGGATTTTAATTGTAGGTAAAAGAAGCTCTGTAACATATCTGCGATCAAGGGAGCTTTAATGAGAATAGGGCCCAACTGGTCATAGATAATTGAAGATAAAAAGTGACGCAAACGGAAATATTGCTCAATGTAAACCAGAGAAATCCATGGCAAGGGGTTTTGTTTTCTCAAGAAGCACAAATAGCATTCTTTTGAAAATTGGCTGGAAGTGACGGCAATACTTTAAATGAAATAAACCTCATCTAAGCGACTTCAACAACTTGTTTTCAGAAATTTATTTACACTCATCCTTAGATCAAATTTACACGATTCTCTTAAATTTCCCTGATTGAGAACTTATCTTGCCTATTTTTTATCATGCATTGTTTTTCTGTAGGGTTGCCGTAAAATAACTATTACCGGGAGCGATATTCGGCCATAGCTCCTGCTTTTGCAAGAGTATTGACCGAATGCAAAATTATTCTTTTGTCTTTGTGTTATATAGCCTAACTAGCCTCGTTCACACGCGTAAAATTGAAAGAATTTGGGCTGTAATACGAGGCTAGTTAGGCTTATTAACGCAAAGACAAAAGAATAATTTGTTGGCGGCCATTTCTGCATTCGACCGTTCTAAAAACTTCTTTTTACTTTTTTCAATTCCCTGCATTCCTTGCGGCGCATGCAGTGACGTCATCAGGCTTTTTTCAGCCCATTCTTACCAAAAAAATTCTTGGATCAGAGAAGAGGTCTTGTGATTGGAAAAGGTCTATAAAAGACCTGAATCAAACATTGCAAGCAATTAATATAATTTAAGGAATAAAAGCTTTAATCTTAGGGAGAGAAAAACCCACAGATTACAACTGTTTAAGTATTATCAAGTAATAAAATTGCGAGAAATCAAAAGGAAACAACCGAGTAATGCGGGCTTTTCAAGCATTTTTCTCTCGAGCTTGTGAGCTTATGTTGTTATCCGTTTTGTTTATGCAAATGCATTACGTTGTACTAAGTTCTAACTTGATTGTTAAAGTGTGTTCTCCGTAAGTGCCACGTGGGGCTCTAGACTTTGAACTGAATTAGTTTCCGTGAAGTCTCCGTGTCCGTCTTTCTTCTTAATTGTTCTCTATTTCTCTTTAAGAGACATCCTCCGCTATATAATCTGCAAGGGCTCTCCGGATTCTTTCTTTCAGCTCCCGCTTGTCCGTAGAAACTACAATCTGTTGTAACATTGGCGATTTCTTTATTTTATGTTCTTGGGCCTCGATCACTGACTTTTTTAGCGGGAGTTTCTCCACAATGTCCTCCAACCTTTTGATGGCTTCCACACGAATTCGCTCTTTGTCACCAGGATGGTCTTGGGCAAATTTTATCATTTCTTGTTTTACCTCTGTTATTCTCTCTAATAATTCAAAAAATAAAGTTGTTTTAACTGAAGCATGTTCGTACATAGTTGATTCAACTTCATGTGTTGATAGATTTGGAACATTTGGTTGAAATTGTCGACTTCGGAAAATACCATAATATTCTTTGTTTGCCCCCCGCCCCCCCTCCCCAATGCTTTTGTTTGGGAAACATTGTAAGTCCCAAGAGAGACTGGAAACAACTTGTGCACAATTTGGGGGGAAACACAAAGAGTTTTATGGTGTTTTCTGCAGTGGCCTATTGAGAAGAATTAAGTGATTGGTTCCTTTGATTTAACGGAGACATTCGAAAGAAATGTTATTTGTGGACCACTCAAAAATTAAGTGAATTTGAATGCTCCACAGATCACAACAAATAGTATATTAATTTAGTAAGTTCGGATGGTACTGCATAGAGATGCAAAATACGCATCAAATAATATGGGCGTGTTAGTTCTACACTTACTTCTTACGTATGCAATTTCTGCATTTTTGATAAAAGCAGTTTCTTTTTCAAGCAACTCAGAGTTGTGCTTTGGATCAATGTTTAGGTCCTCCATGAGGTCTAATGCCAGTTTGGTAGCGATTGCTTGATGGTGTTGTGGGGTGAGTCCACCAACTTCTGTTAGCGCGTCAGCATACCCCTCCAATGCTTCAACATCTGTTGGAAAATATTGAAATAGTTGACAGTGTTGCGAATATACGAGAGAAAACAGGGGCGAACATGTCCCCATGCCCCGTGATATCACTGTTATTTTTCTAGTGCGGTGCTCACATGCTGAAGAGGGGCGTGGTCACCATTAGTTAAGTTTCTTCAGCCGGAAATTAAAGTGCGATATGTCTTGATCTTTTAGGAAAAACTAAAACTTTCCATATGGTACTCAAGGTCAAACATCCGAACTGAGACAGGTTTATTTGCGCTTTACCCTTCGTTTTATGAAAAATGTTTCGTTAGTTTAGCCAATGTATTATTTGGTTATAAACTCCTGCTCTCGCAGAAATTGTTGACAGTAAAAACAGAGCTGCCCACGGCGATAACCTCTGAAAGTTCACAAAATTGCGTTGGAGATGTCTGAAAACTTGAGATCAGTTTGCTATAGGTTTCATTGCCGGTGATGTATAAGAAAGAAGATGACAAGAAGAAGGAAACGAGAAGAAACTCGCAAAATCGTTTTAAATTTTATTGCACAAACTACAAAAAGAACAACGTACCTTTAGCGACTTCACTTCTGCCTTGTTTAGAGGTCTTTAATGGAAGAGACTTCTTCAGTGTGTCTGCAAGCTTCGTTTTTAGGTAAAGAGTAGGTTCGAGTAAGAGGCAGATTGAAGGTGTAAACATGGTTTTAAAGTAAAATGGTTGAATTTTCAAGGTGTTAAAGAAGTCAATGTCATTCAAGGAATTCTTCCTCCTCCTCTTCCTTCTCCTCCTCCCCCCCCCCCCCCCCCTTTCCCTCCAAAAAAATTACAATAAAAACTCCTTGGAGAATTCTCACGATTCATATTCCTTGGAAAAGAACAACGTAATTAGCCCTGGACCTCCTCCGTGCCTAGTTAGCTGTTGATTGACTTTTGCTCAAACAGATTCACTGGCTTTCCTTGGTTCATTGTGTCTTCATCAGTGATATTGCAAGGGATAATTTCGAAATTTGTTAAATTTGGTTGAGATGTCACATCTATGACTCCACTTACCTCTTTAAGTTCTTTCTTTTCTTTCTGTTTTAAATTTGCTGTTTCCACATCGGCTGCGGCATTATCATCTTTCAAATCATTTTTGTAAGAAAATGTGTTAGCGAGGGCCCTTGTTACTAAGCTTTCAGGGTAGAACAAGTCACTTTGATTTCACTTGCTGGAGCGAATACACACTTTTAGTTAACCTTCATTTATCTTCCATAAAGGCCCAGTAATACGGGCAACATTTTTCGTGCAACTTGTCGCAAAACAATGTTGCGTTGCAAGTTGAGATGGTTTGTTGCGCGTATTACCACCTTCTAGCGCAACAAATGTTCATGTTGCAAAAACTAAAAGCTACGTCTACTTTTGCAACATAAAAATTTGTTGCGCAAGAAGGTTGTAATACGCGCAACAAACCATCTCAACTTGCAACGCAACATTGTTGCGCGACAAGTTGCACGAAAAATGTTGCTCGTATTACTGGGTCTTAAGTAAGTACCTCTGATGATTTAATTTCAGTTTTTCTTACCTTGAGTCCAGATATTATCCAAAGTGGTTTTGATTCCAGCTTTATTTTTGGTCTCCTGAGAAGGAAAGGTTAGATGGTAACATGCTCTGGCATATTAACCACCACATCTTTCTGCCATTACAAGGATTTTTTGCGCGTTGAAAGTGCCATTAAATAAATTCTGCACGCCTTCGTTAAGTTGTAATTAAAGCATTAAAGAGCACTTTTAGACGGAAGTTGTTTTGTAAACAACTTACAAACCAAACTCAAGTTCATCATAGCTGCATTAATTAAGTGTCAAGGTTAACCGTGAAATGAAAAGTTCTGCAAAGGCGTTGGAAAATTTCAACTGCATTGCAGAAGATACAGCATCGCGTTTTTGTGAAACAGTCAGTGGCAAACAAGCTTAAAAACTGATTCTCTTATTTTAAGTTTTCTTACTCCTTTGAGGAATTTCTCGGTACCTGTTGCCAACGGACTGGCACAGATAAAATCAAACATTTTATTGGGCGAGGTGCTAAATCTAATGCTAATGCGTAAAGGTCCAAAAAAAAGGAACATCCGCACTCTAATCTAGCTTCCTAAACAAAGATTCACGCCTCTTCCTTATATATAGGCCTCGGTTGTATTCTGAAAAGGTGGATAACGCTGTCCACCGGATAAATCACCATGTAACGGATAAAAACCATCAAAACCCACTGGGTCATCCACTGACAGGATAGTAATTTATCCAACGAGTAGTGTTATTTAGACTTCGGATGACTGGGGCAGAGGCCTTGGTTATCTTGCAGCCACCTGTATCCTCCAGATTTTGTCTTCTTTTTCACTTTAAATCGTTATCTCTCACCTCAATGATGGGAGCAAAGAGGGAAGAATTTATACTTACTTGGTCATCACGTTGGGCGACGTTAGACTTTGGGTTTTCCGCTGCTATGCTGTCTTCCCCAGAGCCACTGGAAGATGTTTGACCATCAGCTAGTGCCGTAAATAAGTTTTTAAGAGCTGTGCCACTCCGTTCTTTACCGTCGTTGCTCGGTGCCACCGTTGATTCTTTTTCGCCACTGGACGAGGAATCATCATAATTCGACGGTAAGCTGTGGATGATGTCCGACTTTTTTTCGATTGTTTTACCTAAAGCTGCTTGTGCAATGTCATCCATGGTATCGGTGATAACCTTTCCTCTTGTGCTTGCTTTATGTTCAGCGCTTCCTTCTTGGTCATCGTCTGTTGTATCATCACCTTTGTCTCTATTCTCCAGAGCTGAATCTACACTGTCATATTCATCATCTTCCAAGTTTTGATCATCGTCATCACTCGGAATGGAACTTCGTTTGTACTCGTCCTCTCCGGACTCGCCCGATCCTGACCCACCACTTCCTTCAGTCTCTGCTGAAGTCTCCAGTGACTCTCCCGATGCTGAAGAATCCTTTGATTCTGAAATGCAGAAGGGATAAAGGGGAACACGCTTTAAGGGTATTTTCCTGTGAAAACTCGCTGAGAAATATAAAAAGATCCAGATCAGTGAAGTTTATTTCATGGCCCTTTTTTACCTCTACTGATGAAACACCAATATAATTAATCCCTAATGCTCTTAAATGGGTAAAGAAGTGTTTCTCCATCAAAGTGTTAAAATTCTCAGTGTTTCTGTTGGAGTGGTTTGCTTCCTAACTTAGCGTCATGTAACGTAAACAAAACAAAAGTGACTTGAGAAGTAAACAAGAGAGTATCGTTTGCTGCGGTACTATTCCCTTCTAGCAGAGATCTCTTTCTCTTTTCGTTCGCTGGGAAAAGAAACCTGCCATGGATCGAAACATATCGTGGGGCATGCGGTATGAAGAGTGCCGTCCAAGGTTGTCACCGGGACGGCGGTTGGATCAAAGTGAGTTTGGATCAGCCCAGCGAACGCAAAAGAAAAGAGACCTGCTAGCAGGGAAGCTGTACTAGTGCCATATGTAAAAACATGTGTAACTGCACCCGTTTGCCTTAGTTATGCTTCGTAGTATTTTGATCATGATTTTTTTTAACTGCCATCTCATTACCGATACAACACCTTTCTGTTGGCCGTCATGTGGTCTTACAACAATTCGACGGTATCACAAGAGAAAGTTTATTATAATTGCTTTTAAAACTCAGAACCTACTAGAGCGCTGGCAAGTAAATATCAGGCTTGTGGAATATATGAGTTGGTTAGTTTTTCCTAGTTTCACGGTTCTGTCCTCTACCGGAGTTCACTTCAATGGGTTTGTCACCGGCATTAGAGGAGTAAGAACAATGGAATTGCAAGGCTAATCTACGAAAAAGGAGGTACTTATGCCTATACCTTGTTTATCCTCGGGTATATCGCTGCGTTTGGCAACTTGTCCTTGTTCTGATTCGCCGGATGTTTCTGAATCGCCAGAATCTCCACTTTCACCGCTCTCATCGTACTCCCCGCTTTCTCCACTCTCCCCAGACTCCCCGCTTTCGCCACTTTCTTCAGCTTCATCACTTTCAGCACGTTCTTCGCTTTCGCTTGACTCCCAAGGATCTTCTGTTTGGTATTCTGCTTCCACTATAATTCAAAGGACAAGGAAAAGATGGGTATCATATCATCAATTGTTGGTAGCCGTGGATTTAATTAAATAGAAAACGATTAATCACCGATTAGAGTAACGATATGACAACAAATCGTAGTCTGTCTCATGACCCAAATCAATAGTCACCAGGAATAAAATGAGTCAGATATGCATCTAAATCTAAATCTAAATCTAAATATTGTTTTGTCGGCGAAAATCCTCTAGCACATCACGCCAACTCTAAAATAATGATAAATAAAACTATTCTAAAATATACAAATTAATAGTAAAAGCTAAAATTAGTGTTAAAAAAATATGAAAAACTACTGGTAAAAGCTAAAACTACAAGAGTTTGCTTTTAAAAGTATATAGAGGGATTTGCTGGAAACAGTTTCTTCTGGAAGTTTGATCCATTCAGCTATTGCCTGGGAAAGAGCGAAATTCTAAAAATATCTATGTCCTATCGGTACAATAAAGTTAAAATCAAGGCTTCCCCGAGTTCTCCTTTCTCTACTTGTTAAAAAATAATGCCCCCAGTTCCCATCTAGGAGGTCGTGGCACATCTTGTATATAGTGGAGAGCCTTCCGTGTCTTCTCTTTGTTTCAAGTGTGTCCCACGGTAGGTCGTGCAGCATTTCAGTCACGCTCGTTGTTCGATCGTAATTTCCAGTGACAAAGCGTGCTGCTTTCGGTTGTACCCTTTCTAGAGCGGCTTTATCTTTCTGATAGTGTGGGTCCCATGCGCTACGGGCATACTGGAGTTTTGGTCTCACAAGTGTCGTATACGCGGTTTCTTGCATTGACTTTGGACAGTTCCAGAGCTTTCGCTTGATAAGTCCCAAGACCTTATTTGCCCTAGATGTGATTGTTTCATGATGTGGTGACCACCTCATTTTGTTATCGAGCACTACCCCCAGATAACGGTGAGATTCCACTTCTTCTAGGATTTCTCCACAGAATACGTACGTATTTCCGCTTTGGTGGATCTCTTCGGGTTGTAAAACACATGATCTTGCACTTTGAAGGATTAAATTCCATCTTCCACTTTTGTTCCCAATGTTCTTTGTCTTACTCATGAATGCACTGCAAACCACTCATCTACGACGACACTACACCCACACCATAAGAACTACGTTAGAGAAGTCCAGAGGCATTCGTTTGGCTCTCTCCTAACGGCTTGACGACCTTGATTTTTCAGACGATCTAGTTATTTCGTCATCCACGAATGCTCATCTACAACAGGAGACCAATCGACTGAATAACGTTGGCATAAGCACCGCCAAAACTAAGGTGATGAGCATCAGTATTGTCACATCTACATCTGTTTTGCGGTGTACGGGTCAGATAACTGGCGTGTAAACAAGACTGACATCAAGAACTTCCTCCGGCAAATCTGCCGTATCTTCTGGCCAGAAAGGATAGCACATTCGGAGTTACACAAGAAGACCTACTCTCACCGCATGGCGATGAGGATTAAAAGCCATATATTTAAATGGATTGGGAACTGATGGATAAGAATCGAATCCCCAACCGAAGAAGCATTGAGGTGGAGACCACCATGTAAAATGAAGGAAGGAAGGAAGGCTGAAAACAAGCAGGAGGAGAACCTCAGAAACTGCTTAAAAGATCTTTACCTCTCTTGGGACGAAGCACAGCATGCTGCCAATGATAGATCTAGGTGGGTAGTGAGTACAAAGTAACACGAAAACAAACCCTCTGAGCGATTTGATCGCACAAACGATCTCGTTAACTTTACTTTTATTATCTTAATTAAGAAACGCCGCTTACTAACCATATCGCTCCTTAGGTATCTCGTTTCTTTTAGAAAACATTGCATCCTCTGAGTCAGCTGATTCACCACTTTCTCCAGATTCTCCGCTGTCCCCCGATTCACCACTCTCCCCAGACTCTCCACTTTCGCCTGATTCACCACTCTCCCCAGACTCTCCACTTTCGCCTGATTCACCACTCTCCCCAGACTCTCCACTTTCGCCCGATTCACCACTCTCCTCAGAGTCTTCATTTTCGCCAGATGCACTGCTCTCCCCAGATTGTTCGGTCTTTTCAGACTCGGTTAATGCATTGCTCACAACAGAATCCTGTTGTTTATCAGTTTCGCCACTTCCACTTGATTCCTTTTTTTCACTGAGGCTTGAATCCGCTGGCTTTGGCGAGTCTTTATCTAAAGGAATATGTAAAACGGAAACTTATAAGCTTTAGTTATAGTGTGTTCGGTCCGAGAAGACTTGAAAGTCGAACCATTTGAGGATACAATTACACAGGCAGCTCTTTCTCCCCAGTTATTTTAAGAGCCTGAGTGTTGGACCGGACGGAGTCTAACTCATGGCCCCCCGCATGGCAGCACGTGCTCAACCAACAGGCCTTATTCACGATAGCCGCCATGTTGGTTTTCAAATTGTCATGCAAATTAGCCATGTGTTATGCTGAAGGCAAACATTGGAAAAACGGCAAATTGCGGAAAATCGACTCGTCGAAATATTGAAATAACATTGCAAAAAGTCCACTTTAGTATTTAGAATTAAGTACCTTTTATAACAATTTTATATCTTTTGATTGCCTTTGACATTTTGACTTTCTACTTCGTTATCTGCTCATTTTTCGCTAAAAAAACGCCGAAGTAACTTGTGTAATGATTGTATTTTACTGCTTAGGTGATAAACATTCCATGAACGTGAAGCAAATCATCTGTGTGGCTAAGATGTTCGTTATAACCTCTCGAGCCTGTGTTGTTTGCCCCCTCAGAAGTGTGTAGCTAATTTGCATGATAATAGCAAATCCAACATGGCGGCCATCGTGAATAAGGTCTACTGAGCTATCGGTGCACGGTGATATTAAGGCCATATAGCATTCCAACTCAACTAAGTTCAAATGAAATTCCAGACATTTGACGGTTCAATCACTCCGTAATCAAGTATCTGGGGGACTACCATCTTTTTCTCTAACTTTGAATAAGTACGCACTGCCCAGTATGTCACGTATTTATAGATCTTTGCTCCCTTTGAACATTCGTGCCCTAACATCACCCGTTGCCAGATTAGCTTGCTTAAGTCAATTTTCTTCATTTTTGGAATCAAAACATAAGTTGAATCATTCCGGTTTCAAATCCAGCCCAGGTTGTCATTTTGAGTTGTCGTTGGAGTCTCTACAGAGCCGCTCTTCCTCGTACAATTTGGAATTAAACTCTATCATGCTGAAGAAGATCACTTTTTATTTTTCCCGAATGAGCAAATCAATTGCAGATAACTAGGTCAGTTTTTGCCGTTTACATTTCAAGCGTATAACAATTTCTAATCCACTTATGCCTGAAAATAGAGCCTGGGTGGAAGGGGCAATACAGAGTCGCTTTGACAACTTTGTATGAAAGACATATATATTATGTGGAAGAAACAAAGACTTTGAGATTCATCCGGATTATCCCAGCTCACGGACGTCACTTAGGCAGTGACGGAAGGAAAGGCGGAACTCCATGGCGGATTGAATGCGATCTGAACCAACCATGACCTCTGGGACACCAGTGCAGTGCCTTACCAATAGACCACATTCTTATTCTCAGTATTGGACTGGAACTAGCTTGCAATTGAGGCTAATGCGGGGGAATATATTAAGACGTATTTGCATTTGAAAAGATTCCCCCGCATTACCCTCCAATGCAAGCTAATTCCAGTCCAATACTGAGAATACGAATATGGTATATAGTTACTGCTTAAAGTAACGTTCGTAACCAGAAGCGATGATCTATCTCAATAAGAGACGCCTTGATTTTAGAATGAATTATTTGATATGTTATTCACAGTAACTTTTCTAAATGCCCAAATGTCGTATGCTAGTTTACCATCTGTTTTGGATTCTTTCGGTATTTCGCTTCTCTTTGATAACTCTCCTTCACTCGATTCGTCGGATCCACCTGAGGATTCGCCGGATTCACCAGACCCGCTGGATTCGCCAGATGCTCCTTTTTCGTCAGAACTCTTTGGTGATACACTCATGCCTGACTGTTCAGAAGCACCTGAAACCAATATCGAAACTTATAAGGACCGATTCACGTCTGTTTAAAAAGCATACAGAGTATCACAGATGTCATTTATAGTTATCTTTTCGCAGACAATGTATGGAGATTGGACTTCGCGTTTGTTGTCAATGTTAGACAGCGGGCGGCCATGCACTGGAACATAAACTTGACGAAAATGACGGAGTGGCATCCCCTAGAAAAAAACTTGTTCCATACCACAAAAAGCCGGTTTCAGCAGTGCAGCTGATAATTCTTGTAATGAGTTACCGTGAGATATTTCTTTCAAATCTCTTATGACCAAAGCAGATGTAAAATCGCACCTTCAAATCTTTTGCTATTGTCTCTTGCAATTTCATCCCGTTTTCCAATTTGCCTGCTCCCAGATTCAGCTGATTCTCCACTCTCTTCAGACTCGCCTGGGTCATCTCCGGATTGGTCAGTCTCGTTATCCAAAGGCTGCGTGGAATCTTGAGTTTTCTTTGATTGGTCAGATTTAGCGCCATTTCCAGATTCAGCCGATTGTTCAACTTCTTGTACCTGGTTGTCTCCAGAGGGTGCGCCCGACACCTTTAAAGTTTCTTTATCACCTGTAAAAAAAATCAGAATCGAATGCGCTTTTACTTTATGTAATACACAAGGTAATAGCGACAGTAGATTTTTTTACACTTCAAAAGAGTTGGGTAATCTGCTCACGAAATGAAACCGGGGTGAACAGCTTTTTAGATTTTGGTCAAACGCAAGTGCTAAAATTTCTTCCAATTTTTGGACCATGGACGCAGGTCTTCAGTTTTTTGGCTCTTGTTTCTCAAGTTCCACTTGATCTATGTTTCGAGCTTATTGAAAGGGCTAACTTCGCCCTAAGTTTTATCTTTTTCGCCAAAAGAGAAGGACGGATTATTTGCACTAAGGGGGTCTTTACATGATACCGGGGCGACTTTCACACCAGCGCGAGTTCACTCCGGTTTCTTCGCTTAGCTCTGTATTTGTTTACATGATATCACCAAAAAAAGTCACGCTGGGGCGACTCATACTGGTGCGAGTTCACCCCAGTTGCTGCACCGGAGAGAAATCTCGCAACGGTATCATGTAAAAGAGGAACGACCACTCGTTCACTTGTGAAATCGGCCTCCCGGTGGGCTGAAACGGGTAGCACATGCGTACTTTTCCTGACAGACGCTAATTTGCAATTTGGATTCACGCTTGTATTTTATCGATATGTGGTGTCCCTTCAGGTAAACACGATACGAATTCACCTCGTCATCATGTAAACGCGGTATCAAAAAGTCATCCCGGTTTAAAATTCGCGCCGGTGCAAGTTTTCTCATGTAAACATCCCTTAAGGACAGAAGGAAAGATCGTTTGCAACAAGTCAAGTCTGACCCTCAATGAGACATGTCTGCCGATCTTTGGCAAAAAATCATATTGTTTCTTCTTTTAATTTACGTATACATTTGTGTTCTCCTGCTTTTGTCCTGTGCAACGCTGATATTAACATATGAG
>OX421445.1:1257500-1282500 GCA_949126865.1 Montipora capitata | reverse complement strand
GCCGTTTATTGCGGTTATTTTTCATAGTTAGAAGAATTTTAAATAAGTGTCGAATGTCAAGGAATAGACATTGTAAATAAATGGTACCTGGCTCGGCGCCACTTCCTTCAGGTTTATAAACCTTCTTAGAATCTTGGGAGTTTCCCGAAGCCACTGAAGATTCTTCACCAGAATGTTCTTTGGTTTCTTTATCATCACTTTCTGAAATAACGCCTCCTCCTAAATTATTTTCTGTTGGAATAAAGCTTCTTCTTTTCTTGGCGCTATATCCATTCGAAGATTCTACGTTTCCTGATTCAGGAATCAAGTTGCTTACTTTCTTGGATGAAATTGTATTTTCATCTTCTTCGTCATCTAAAAAACGGCAGACTCGGACAAATCAGTACTGAGCTGTTTTAAATTTATGTTGTGAAAATAAAATCAACGACGTCTATTGAAAAAAAAACTTTTTCTTAATAAATCTATTGTTTTATACATACGTATTGCACGAGATAGCAGAAATGTTAAACTTTATGTTTCAAGCACATTATTCTGCACACAGGACAGGACTTTCATTTAATTCGGCAAATTGTCCGTGTAGTAGCTAGCCATTTTGCAAGCAAGCAAAAATCACTACAATTTAATCCTGAGGAAAAATGGTTTCAAGTCGAAAAGAAGCTTTAACTTTGAAATGCGTAGTCACGCATGTGATTATACGATTACCTGGGATTTCCGAACGACGAGTCTTATCTCCATCCAAGATTGCATCGACTATAGCAGAAATTATTGTTCTAACTGCAGAAAAGGAGAGCAATATTCAACAGTTAACAAATGTGGTTGCTGAGTAAGAAAGTAAATGGTCATATTTAAGTAAAGTACGATCGTCCGGGTGAATGTAGTCCTGAGAAGGACTGTTTGAAAAAACATAAATAAATAAATAACTTAGAACAATACACGTCTTTTTACCCAAGAACTACCTTACGATGGAACTTACTACTTAATCAAATATTTCAACAACTGAAGCTTCAAATATTTAAGTATCTCAAAGTGAGTAACAACACAGCGATGCGCTTTTCGATGAGTTGTGGTATTAGAGAGTAATAATAATAATAATAATAATAATAATAATAATAATAATAATAATAATAATAACAATAATGTCCATAATGTTCGCTTAGTAAAATATATTCTATATACAAGGCTAAAAAGTTAAAAAATTAAAATATTCAAACCAAACGTTTTCGGCTGTTTGCCATCATCAGGGTTAAAATGGGTGACCATCCGCGCGTACGTTTGGAGACATAAGAAATGACTTGTTTATTCAAACTGGGGCGGAATTGTTGGATCGTCGAGGGGCTAATGATCCAACAATTCCGCCCCAGTTTGAACAAACAAGTCATTTCTTATGTCTCCAAACTTTTCCCTTTGGGAATTACATAAGATATAAATGTACGCGCGGACGGTCACCCATTTTAACCCTGATGGTGGCAAACAGCCGAAAACGTTTGGTTTGAATATTTTAATTTTTTAACTTTTTAGCCTTGTATATAGAATATATAATAACACTAATAATAATAGTAATTTTGAGGGTGAGGGAAAGTACATGATTTAAGAAATGTTGCAGAGTATTCTCTGTTCATCTTAAAATTAATTAAAATGAATGAATTGGATTAGTCATGCGCGCAATAAGCGCATCTAAATAGTTAAGATCAAGATATGTCGGTAAACGAAAACGGGAAAACAGTCGACATCCCATAGAAGAATCCCTCAGAGAAGATTAGAGAATTACAAACACATCCTAAACATCACTGACTTTGTTTGGAGGCAAATGCTCTCATACATTACTGGGGCATCCCTAGATTAATATGGATGGCTCAATAAATTAATTACCTTCCTTGTCAGCTTCTAAGTCGTCTGCTTCTCGTTTCTCTCTCGTTCCTAGATGTGTGAAGTAATCGATCATGTAGATTACAATCAAAAACAGAAACATTGATGCCAGCTTACAGTTGAAAAAAAGAAAAAGTCAATCGTTTTAAAGAGTGTAACCAAAGCAAGCGGTTCGAACATTACGCATTTATCGTTCGTAGCAATCGTTTCTTTGGGGGATACGCGCGATTTTTGGGCCAAAACATCGAAAATCTTACATGTTCCCCCCAAAAAACGCTTGCTACGCAGCCTATTACGGAAATTTGTCTTAACTTGGAATAGGAGCATGATTTTGAAATTCGCGTCGAAAGTGGGCTGACTACAGTTTATTCACGGTCCGAATGCACTTCGTCAGCGAAAGATGGGGCATTTTTTCCTTGCATGCTTGATCATAAAGTTGCTTTATTTGAACTGAAAACTCCAGAGGGAGTAACTGAGAGCTTAGTAGAATACGCTTAAGTGGAAGACTTTTTTGAAGCTTGACTAGAGCTCCAATACGCTGATATTCTCTCAATGAAGTCAATGAAAGAACGTGGGAGATGGAAAAAAGGGAAGCACTTTTATCGTAATGTCATAACTCGATTGTTTCAGACACGCTGACCCGTAGTATCTTGGATCAAAGGTGATGCATTAATGCTATGCTGTGTCAGGTACTGTTAACCAGCTTGTTGAATCAAAGCGAAAATGATCAGGAACCAAAAAGTGATTGACGTTTGTCTGTGAATTTATCCTCAGGCTGGCTGCGAACATCTAAATTTAAGCCTTATTTATTGGAAGTTTAAACATCGCTGTAGGGGACAGTTTTGTAGTAAAACACTCAATTGATGTGGTAATTTTTTTTGAAAATTGGCCATGGCCAATATATCAAAATGTTTAAAGCATTTTACCCCAAAATGATGTGGTACGGACCTTAAGAAATTACAAAGAAAAGTCACTGGTCAGTCCAGGAATTACATTTACTGAGGTCCGAGGTGTGTCTTTGAAAAAATTACCCATTAAAAGCGAAATGCCCATGTTAGGACTCTCCCGAGTTCTCGCGGATGCGCTGTTGATATATCATATATAAAATTATCGTCACTGTAAAAGTGCTTCAACGTTTTCAATTTACGTTTTATCAGCTTCTTTTCTTGATTATGGCAAGTTGCATATTTAATGATTTCAACAATCACGACTAATTGAATCAAGAACTCCACTCGGTTAACGCGGAGTACAAACAGTCGCTCAAGAAATTCGAATTCGCTGTCATTTAGCCATTTGATCACTCAAAACAAGTTAACGTTCATTTTTAGATGAAAAGCATCGCGATTATGGCCACCATGAATGGCGACCAACTTGTTTTGAGTTCGATCTCTGATCTTAACTACAAATATTGAAAATAAAAGCGCACTTACGTGAAATCGGGGACGCCTGGGACAACCACGCCAAGCACAGAATTAGAAGCACAGTAAATTTCATCTCACATGAGATAAAGTCGTCGTTAGACGACCCAACAGAAACCGAAATCTTTAGATATTTTCCTCTTACATTTACCAGTTAAGAGCTATATCAGAATTTTAAATCACTTCAAGTTTGTCTACGGCAGGACCACCCGCAGCAAACTCGGGCAGTAGCCTGGGTAATTGCCTTCTTCACTAATGACTTCATAGGTTGTACAGGGTCGAAAAGCGTCTTAATTTCAACCAATCAGAAAGCTATTCGACAGCTTTATCCATATTTGGAATTTTAAAAGTTGTTGATTTTCAGACCATTAAACATTGCATGGACAGTGTTTGTTTGTAAACCATGTTGAAACCATTGGAACCTGAATTGTCGTGGGGGTAAAAGCTTCAGGAAACCAACTGACTAATAGACGTAAAAGAAATGTGTATGCATTTTTTTAATTCGGACCAAGAATTGATATCCACTACATAAAATCGAGAATTTCGACATCGATAGGCTCTGCAGAACAACAGTTGCGCTATTTTTGAAGATATCCCAGCAGGTTTCTACCTGTTAAAGCTTTTATGGTCTTATCGTTTACACGGGTGGTGCATTTTTGTCATGTCATTTATAAAAGCATTCCCCAGGGTTTTTAGCCTTTATCTCCTTTGGCAGTTATGTCATGAAAAAAAACGTTTCACGATATTCTCCTTAAAAAATTAATCTCACCTTGAACCGCCTTGCATAAGAGAGAGAGCTCTAGGCTGGTATATTGGGTGTCCTTTGTTAAAGTTGGCCAATAGCCCTATAAAAGTTTTGCCAATTGAAGCAGTCATGCGTGGCAAGTGCGTAACACCATGTAAAATTCAGTGAAGTGTTTACACTTTGTGGTCCAAACACAGCATTGGCAATGGTCGCCGGGTAATGTCCCAGCAGTCTGAAAAGTCGGTCCATAATCTAATAAAATTTGTTTCATTCATTTTTCACCTGATGTGTTTTACAAATAAGGAGAAAATCGACTCATATATGAAAACTGTGAAAAAGTGGTTGTCAAAAGAACACATGCATGCATTAAGTTGACAGCAATTCAGTAAAATAGTAGTCTGTATTATTTGTTTTAATGGGAGGTTTTTTAACAAAATCTTTGCAATGTTTTTTCATTGTCTGAACAAATCTTTCTCATTAGCAGACAGTAATTCCTTTCCTTACACTACCGGATTTTTCTTTATTTTGTGGAAAAGTCAGAGTTTTTCTCCCCTTTCAACTTCAGGACGAGTCATTTGACAAAATCTTCGACCCTGAAAATGTATTTCTAATCGATGAGGCATAATTGATTCCAATTGTAACGCCTTTGTAGATATTTCATTTCTTTCTGGGGGGTTTTAACTGTGTCCCTTCAGTGGGTTTTACATGATTGGTTTTTCGGGTTTTTAAGGAGAATATGAAGTTATTTTGTTCTCTCACTCTCGCAGTCCATTTGCTGACGTCTCAACTGAGGTGCATGCGAGTTCGATTATGCAAGAACAAAACGGCGGGTCTTCATCGAGAAAGGCTTCTGAGGTTACGGCATATTTTGGTTCTCCTTCGCGGACCCCTGATCCTCAGTTGGTGAATCAGGTTTCAAGTTCGTTGGAGTTGAGTATCGACCACGAGGGACGGGCGAACTGCCGATACAGGATTGATTCATGTTAATACAATAAGTTAATACAAGAGCCTACATTTATCCGTCACATCCAATCAGGTTTCAAGTTCGTTGGAGTTGAGTGTCGACCACGAGGGACGGGCGAACCGCCGATACAGGATTGATTCATGTTGAATTTAAGTTAATACAAGAGCCTACATTTATCCGTCATATCCAATTTTCATTTTCATAAGAGTTAAATACTTTATATTTGATTTGTAATGCCACCGAGAAAGAAGCCAGGTGCCGGTGGGCAAAGTGGTGTTGTCGAAGCTCACAGCGAGAGCAATGGCGGCGATCTTGGCGAAGAGTTCGTGTCCTTGGGCACTGTTAAAGAAATGCTGAAGGTTCAAGAATCAATGCTCCGTACACTCTTCGACTCTGTAGTAAACTCTCTAAATGCGAGAATCGATGACGTTTTGAGTTCGGTGTCCTCAATTAAAGCTAGTCTGGAGTACTCTTAGAAAGAGATCGAGGATCTGAAGCCGCTGGAGGATAAGTTAGACGAAGCTTACGAAACGGTCGATAAGATTGTCTCAGATATAAAGGCCCAGCAGCTGAAGACTGGATATCTCGAGAACCAGTCTAGACGTAATAACATCAGGGTGAATGGTATCGAGGAATCGGTCAAGGAAACGTGGCAGGATTCCGAGGAGAAGGTCAAGATGGCGGTTCGGGAGAAGCTAGGAATGGATATCACGATTGAGAGGGCGCACCGCGTCGAAAAAAGATGCGGTAAAGTCAAGAAGAAGGGGCCGAGAACCATTGTTTGCAGATTGCGGGACTGGAAACAGAGAGAGGAAGTTCTCCGCAAAGCCCGAAGAGAGAAGCCAGAAGGTTTGTTTATCTCAGAAGACTTAGAATTTGAGACGCCTCAAAAGAAAGAGCCACTGGTCCCTAAACTAAAGGCAGCTAAGGCAGAGGGTAAGATAGCGTATTTTGTTTAAGATAAACTTATAATCCGAGAACCACGGAACCAGATCAATGCTTTTGCTCATTTAGACGATGATGAGCTTCGGCTGGCTTTGTTTGAAATGTCAAATGGTGGTTCGATCCGTTTCGACCCTGACAAGTTAGCAAGTTTAAAGTTCAATCCTTTATTATGCGAATCCTTCAAAAACTTTAGTCTCTGTAAAGACAATGATCCCGATGCTAATTTTTATTTAAATTCCTCTAACTGTGTATACTACACTGAAGATAGTTTCAATAACATGCTAGCCGAGGAAAAAAATCGTCTTAATGTAAATCAGAATGATCAGAATTCATTTAGTAGAAATCTGTCTTTTTTGCACTTGAATATTAGGAGTATCAAAAACAAAATAGATAATTTTTCTAACTTTTTGGAAAGATTAAAAATCAAGTTTCCGATTATTGGTATCTCAGAGACTTGGCTTGACGACTCTTTTCATTGTGTTGACATTCCCGGTTACAATTTACCAAGGCAAAATCAAGCTACAGCTTCAGGAACTCTCTACGTCTGGTGGTGCCTGGTCCAAGATTAGAAGTTGATAGGTCTACTTTCAAAAACAGGGCTGCCTTGACATGGAACCTCCTTCCGGATTATGCTAAGGATTGGGTGTACAAATCTTCAAACTGTAAAAAATAAGCTTAATGCAAACAAGCACTCCTTCGAGCAATATAACTTTTGCCAGAGGTTCCTGCTGTGTAACATTGTGTAACAAGAAAGTGTGAAGATTATTTATTTTATAAAACACCCTTTTCATTTAATTTTTTACAAATGTTTATTGGCAGTTTACACTATAAACTTTTATTTGCTAGAAGAAAAATTATTATTAAAAATTCCGTACATGAAATATTGGTGTATAATGTTTGTTTATCCCTTAGTGGTGATCTAGTTTTAGTCACAGGTCCACATCAGGACTTCAGAAAGTCTTGTCCATTTCTGTAACCTGCACTGCCAAATAAAGTTGTATGTATGTAAGAAGCAGTTGAAGAGCCTCAGAAGATACACGTGCTTTAGTCACAGATGGTAAGGAGCGAATAAGGTTACGCCAAAAGTTAATTAAGCTGGCGGATAGGAGCAAGGATGTATGGCTCTTGCTTCTAACTCAGAAGACGAGAAGAAAATCCGTAAAGCAAAGAATGCAGCCGAGAAGAAGCAAAAAGATTCTTGACGGGTTGGAGCAATGGTTGTGGTCATTGTTAATGCCTTCGATCAGAGAGTTTGAACAAAAGCTGCCGAATTTACCTCATTTGACATTATTCCTAATGTTTTACACAACTTGCATTCTCGACTGAGTTCAATGCCTGAACACCTTATTTGAAAGTAGCTCATTGTTCATACTTAGAGAAAGATAACTTAGAGCACACCATCGTTTGGCTTGTCTGTCTTTTTTGGGTCAGGTGACTAAAAATTGCGTCAACTCACATATACACCAATTACATAACTCCATCGCAAACCCTGTGACTGTGTTGAGTACCACCATAAAAATCCTTAAAAGTTTTAACAGCCGGATAGTCTAGCAGGGATATTGGAGAAAACTCAATTTCATGGGAACGTCGTATTGAAAGGTGTGATTTTCCTTACATTATATTACTTTTTATCCTTTTCGTATTCGAAGGGAGTGCGGGCGGGTGCCGAAATGTTCTCTTCGCCTTACCTGACTTCTTGGTTGCGGTTTACGAGTGAGTGGCAATTGTACAGACCTATTAAAACAAGCAAGTTTATCGTATCTGACCAACAAGAATATCCTGGGAAATCAATGATAATGAATGGAAACCACGAAAGAAGCTCTCGAGGTAAACGATCGAAAAACAAACCCAAAGGAACAACGCAAAAGAACTCCACTAGGTCATCAAAGCTGCGCCAGCCTGCAAATTCTGCTAACGCAAGAAGGAGTTCGCAAAATGCAGAAGAAGCAACCTCGATGAAAGAGAGCCATTTTGCCAGAGCGGATAGAAAACCTGTCACAGTTGTTTGTGGCGACAGCATAGTGCAAAATGTACGAGGATGGAAACTTTCTAGATCCAACAAGGTTGTAGTGAAATCTTTTTCTGGCGCAACCACATCTGACATGGAAGATTACCTAAAGCCAATAACCAGGAAATGTCCAGAAAGCTTGATTCTACATGTCGGTACAAATGACCTGCTGTCGATCCAAACACCACAACAAATTGCTGAGAGTATTGTGAACTTGGCGGACCAGATTGAAAGTGACTCGCCGGAGACTCTTGTCTCTATTTCTGCTATTTGTGTCCGGAAGGAAGATGAACTGTGGAAAAAGGCTACTGAAATTAACAAGTTGCTCAAAAGGTTCTGCTCCAATCGAAGATGGGGTTTCCTTCCTCACATCAACATTGACTCTTCGTGTCTTAATGCGAGTGGACTTCATTTAAATAGAAAAGGGGTGAGCATTTTGTCCAGTAACTTTTTAACTCATATTGATAATATTTGAATCTCTAGTGCTTGTGAAGTGCAGTGTGAGTCTCGGATTGATGATTTTATCTCTCCCATTTTACCCTCCAGTCGTGGATTCAAACTAGCTAATTTGAATGTCGCCAGTTTGGTGAAACATATCGACGAACTGAGAATCTTGCTCGCAGACACGCCCGTTGATGTTCTATCAATTAACGAGACCAGGCTTGACGACTCGGTTAAGGACAGTGATGTTTACATTCCTGGCTATGAAATTATTCGCCGTGACAGGAAAACAAATGGCCGCTTTGGTGGTCGTGTTTGTTTCTTTGTTCGCTCGAACATTAGTTATTCTTTGCGATCTGATTTGAGTATTCACCAACTGGAAAATCTTTGTATAGAAATCCGCAAACCGAGATCAAAGCCTTTTCTCGTGGTAACCTGGTATAGGCCGCCTGACTCTTCAGTTGAGATCTTTAGTTATTTCGAATCGCTTATAGGTAAAATTGACGCGGAGAATGTTGAGTTCTATGTTTTGGGCGATCTGAACTGCAACTTAGCTGCTCCTCAATTGGACCATAACGCAAATCTACTCTCTAGCATCGCTGACGTTTACAGCCTGCAGCAGCTCATTACTGATCCCACTCGTTGCACTGAATCCTCTTCAACTTTAATTGACCTCGTTTTTACTAACCGTCCTGATAGGATTGTATGTTCTGGAGTGTCTCATATAGGCATAAGCGATCACAGCCTTATTTATGCTTATCGCTAGCTTTCTATAGATTTACCCTCGAGGGGCCATACTACAGTTACCTATAGAAAATTTAAGAACTTTAATTTATCCAATTTTCGTAGAGATATTGCACATCAAAATTGGCAGATCATAGGTAACTATGATAACCCAAATGATATGTGGGAAGCCTGGAAAAAAAAAACTGTTCCTTCGTTGTGTTGACAAGCATGCCCCCTTGCGTAATAAACGTGTTCGCCCTTGCAAATCACCTTGGATTACTTCGCAACTCAAAAAGCGCTTGCATGCAAGAGATATTCTTAAGTTAAAAGCCACTCGTTCTGGTAATGCGGAGGACTGGCGTAAATTCAAAAAACTTCGCAATATAGTAAACAATGAAATCAAACGTGCGAAAGAATGTCACTATAAGCATGCCCTCAATGAGTACCAAGGTGATCCACGCAACACTTGGCGGATTGTCAATGAGCTTATGTCTAGGAAGTCACACAAATGTGTCATAAGCGAACTTAAGCTCCCCTGTGGCAATTCTATTTATGATCCTCATGAGTTGTCTAACGCCTTTAATGATCATTTTTCTTCCATTGGGCCTAAGTTAGCAAATGATATTCACGCCAATGAAGACAATTCTTCTCATTTGGATTATTTAGCTGAGACTGGTCACTGCACATTCGAACTAAAACCGACCAGCGTCTCTAAGGTTCTTCTTCTTTTATCCAGATTATGTGAGTCAAAATCTACTGGTTTGGACAGAATATCTGCAAAACTCTTGCGCGAATGTGCTGACTTAATAGCCGAATCACTCTGTACTATCTTTAATCATTCTATTGTTTCTGGAATTTTCCCTGATGAATGGAAACTTTCGAAAGTCATCCCCTTGTTCAAACAGGGTAATCGTTCAGATCTAAATAATTACCGCCCAATTTCAGTAATTCCAGTTGTAGCTAGAGTCTTTGAGAGAATTATTTATGATCAACTCTATAATTACCTTACTATACACAAACTCATTTCAAGACACCAATCGGGATTTCGACCTCTTCATTCCACTGTCACTGCCTTACTTGAAGCTACCGATAGCTGGGCTTACAACATTGACCAGGGTAATGTAAACGCAGTCGTTTTCTTGGATTTAAAGAAAGCCTTTGACACCGTCGATCACGATATTCTTTTGTCTAAACTTGCGAAATATGGTGTCAGTGGCACTTCATACAATTGGTTTAGATCATACTTGGACTGCCGCAAGCAACGATGTTTTATAAATGGTTCTCTCTCTGGGGACCATTTCCTTACTTGTGGTATACCTCAAGGTACAATTCTGGGTCCACTCCTTTTTCTAATATATATTAACGACTTACCTTACTGTCTATTAAATTCTGAACCTCGAATGTATGCTGACGACACACACATAACTTTTGCTAGTAATAACACCCAAAGTATTAACACTGTTTTAAATGAGGATCTTGCTAGAGTTGAAAAATGGCTAACTGCTAACAAGCTTACTCTTAACGCATCTAAAACTGAGTTTATGTTGATCGGATCGAGGCAAAGGCTAAGCACGTTTCACAACCCTCCGTCACTTATTATTGACGGTGAACCTATAACTCAAGTTACCTCTACGAAATCTCTAGGTGTTCATGTTGATCAGACTTTATCTTGGAATGTTCATGTTGAGACTTTATGTAAGAAAATCGCGTCTGGTATTGGAGCGTTGAAGAGAGTGAGGTCTTTCGTTCCACATGAGACTCTCCGATCAATGTTCATGTCTTTAGTACAGCCTCACTTTGATTACTGCGATTCTGTCTGGGGATGTTGCGGCAAAACCCTAGCCAGTAAACTTACAAAACTTCAAAATCGCGCTGCGCGTATACTCACTTACTCGAACTATGATGCCAACGCTGATAACCTTATCCAAAGACTTGGATGGATAAAACTTGATTCTCAACGAACAATCCATAAGGCTGTGATGGTTTATAAGTCGCTTAATGGTCTTACTCCCGATTACCTTAGTTCTAAATTTGTTGACCGTAGTAGCGTCTCCAGTTACTCCTTAAGGGACACAGAGGGCAAATTAGCTATCCCACAGCCACACACAAACTATATGAAAAATAGCTTCAGCTACACTGGAGCAGTTCTTTGGAATAATTTACCAATCGAATTGAGGCAGGCTGACTCCCTTAGAGCGTTCCGGGCTGGCTGCGAGTGTTTCTTTTCATCAAGTTAATCTACAATTCTATACACGGCACTCATGTAAAGCAGGTTTTTTATTTTGTCATTTAATATTATAGTTATATTTATTGATTACTTAGAACAATTTTGAATAATGTAGCTGTAGTCGTTGTATAATTTGTAATAATTCTGGTAATTAATTAGGTTTTTATAGTTGCGACTGATGAGTTTACCGTGTCTAAATAAAGTTTTCCTATCCTATCCTATTCCTATCTCCAACCCCATCCTCCCTCCCCCCCCCCCGCCTCCCCGAACTAAGCAAATCAAAATCAAATCAATCAACTTTTTTTAAACACGGTAAATGGCTCAGCAAGCTGGTTTTCAGACATGCCGTGTAAGAATTACAAAGTATAAATGCTAAAAAATTACAAGAATTTCAAGATATAAATGTTAAAACGACTAATGAACTAGGTATAACTTAGCGCTAAATATCATTTAATGGCAAAGAAATTTAAACAATAGTAATAGTTAGTAACAAGCATAATTTACTATATAATAATAAGAACAAGCCATGTAAAAATGTGCCCTAGCGAGGTATAATGTGTCCTATGTATTTGATTTGACAGTTGGTTCCAAGCATTTGCACCTCGATAAGAGAAAGAACGTTTTAGAAAATTCGTTTTAGGTAGTGGTAATTGGAAGTCATAGTTCGAACCCCTCAAATTATAATTGTGAACTTCTGAGGCTCTATGAAAATACTCCTGGAGATACGTTGGACAATTGTTATTGAATACTTTAAACATCGTAATTAACAATGCAAGTGCCTTTTCTCTCTTTCTTCTAAGTTACCCACTCTAG
The DNA here is from genome assembly GCA_949126865.1 of Montipora capitata. Lineage (NCBI taxonomy): Eukaryota > Metazoa > Cnidaria > Anthozoa > Scleractinia > Acroporidae > Montipora > Montipora capitata. The sequence goes on along the minus strand of OX421445.1, from coordinate 1,270,347 downwards.
AGAATTTAGCACTGCTGTTGATCGAATAGAGTAATCAGCCCTAGTAATAATCCGTGCTGCTCTATTTTGTAACTTTTGTAATTTGTCAGCACGTGTTTTGGAGCAGTCACTCCATGCAACATCACAATAATCAAAATAAGGTTGTACAAGTGAATAGTAAATTGTCTTAAGAGTCTCTTGATTGTCAGTTAATTTTCTAGCTAAATACAACATTCGCAAGCCATTCGAGACTTTAGATGAAATATGTTTGATCTGATCATCCCATGTTAGCATTTCATCAATATGAGCTCCCAATAACTTAGTACAAGGCTAATGTTCAATTGGCCAATCATCCATCTTTAAATTCATGAATTTAGCTTTTGTCAAATTTTGACGAGAACCAATAGTCATATAACTAGTTTTGGAGGTATTGCAATTTAATTTGTTTGTCTGGAGCCAGTCATGTACTGCAGCTAAATCACTATTTAAGGAACATTCAGTTGTGGATATATCTTCATGAGCCATAGTTATATACGTATCATCGGCAAACATAGCAGGTGTTGTATGTTGTAGACATTTTGGGAAATCGTTTACATAAATTATAAACAAAAATGGCCCAAGTATAGAACCCTGGGGAATGCCACATGATACATATTGTTCTGTGGATAAGAGTCCATTTACGTAAGATCTTTGTGTTCTATCAAACAAGTATGATTTAAGCAATTGAAGAGCATTGCCAGTGACACCGTAACAAGAAAGTTTACGTAGTAAGATGTTATGGTCTACAGTGTCAAAGGCTTTCTTTAAATCTATAAAGACACTACCATTAAGTTTACCAGCATCCATATTGGTAAGCCAAAGGTTTACTGCACTTATCAAAGCTGTACAGGTTGAATGATTTGGTCTAAATCCAGATTGAGAGTCTGTCAAAAGATTTCCTGCTTGGAAATACTCTAACAGTTGAGTATGCATGACCCTCTCTATATTTTTTGGTCTATCGGTCTATATTCCTTAGTGGTGCACCCCCTCCTAAGAAAAATCCTGGATCCGCCCCTGAAACTCTACAACACTGCTTCACGTAACGGGAATGTTACAGTATCAAATTAAACGCCAATTACAGCTCAATTACAGTTTGCTTGTGTACATCATATTAGTTGTAAAAATAAGACTTCAAGGGCAGGATTTACGTAGCATCCCATATGACCGCTTTACGTTTGCATTGTGGAGACACGATAAACTTGCTTGTTTTCATAGGTCTGTACAATTGCCTCTCACTCGTAAATCGCAACCAAGAAGTCGGGTAACGCGAAGAGAACATTTCAGCATCCGCCCGCACTCCCTTCGAATACGAAAAGGATAAAAAGTAATATAATGTAAGGAAAATCACATCTTAATACAAAACGTGACGAAGGGAAACCTATGTGAATTCTATCAAAAATAGGTCAGACACCTAAACTTCTCAATCGTACGGCTATAACGTACTTACGGAAATGATGTGCCATACTACTTGAATAAAATGATTTTCTTTTGCACGAACATTTTCGAGTTTTCGACGAGTAATTACTACTCGTCGCAAACTCGAAAATGTCTCCAGCAAAGTGCAAAGTAATCAAATGGGTAGATCAAGAAAAGGGGGGGGGGGGGGGGGGAGGTCTCCCGAACAAACAAAAACAAACGTACAAGCATAAGGAGAGGTGGATGCCGCTTTTTTTTTTTTTTTTTTTTTGCTGAATTAACGCTGTACCCTGCGTGCATTTTGCTAATGGGATGATTCTATTAAAACTTCAGGACTGAATAAAATAATGATCAAATTGTCAGTTGTATTCTCCAAACATTTTATTTTTAAGGAATTTCGGTTCTTCGGCGCACTCGTGAGATTCTGAACAACCGCTCGTGATAAAGAAAAAAATTGTAATAACGCAATAGGAAATGTGACAAAGGTGTCTTCAATAATTAGCCCTTGCCAACAGAAAATGAGGTAAGGGAACAAATACCCCATATTTGGCCCTATTTCGATCAAAATTCATTTGAAATCAATCATTAGTTCTGCGTCATACTGTGTGGTAGTTTAATTTCAAAGACGACATAATATTTGCGGACAGCTCGGTCATGGGAACAAACGAATGAATGTTATCTTCCCAGCCATTTTCGATCCCATCATTTCTCTTAGCCGGCGGGGCCTTCGCATGAACGAAAAAAACGAAAAAAATTCTTCTTTTATAGTGGAGGTACACTTACCTATCAAGCTACAATCCTAGATAAAAGTAGTTGGGAAGGTTATATAAATGAACCCCACCAGAGCTGTATTTCAATCCGCTTCCGTTAAGGCGCAAAAAAACACTTTCTCCTTCTGTTTTTAAGCCCCCCTCCCCCCAATTCAATGTTGGAAGGTAACGCTACAATTTCCTACGAAAAGCATTTAGTTTTGCACAAAATTATTAATGTTGGAAGGTAACACTACAATTTTCTACGAAAAGCATTTAGTTTTGCACAACATTGAATCAGGGAGGTGGGGAGAGAAGCAAAGAAGACGTCAAAAGTGGTAACCTTCCCAACAGTTTTGTCTATGATTGTAGTTTACAAGCACCCTACTTTTTAATAATCTGAAAGAAAAAATTCAAGCTTAAATGAAACATGACGAAGAACCCCAACTGGTAGGAGACAACCAATTGACTATTTACAAAGCGCAGTAGAGACCGGAAACAAATCTGAACCAGAGGTTAGAACGGGATTTGAACCCGGGACAACCGCGTGGGAACCCAGCACCTTAACCACAGGACCAGCACCCTCCTTGGACCACGCATCGTCCACGCCGCTTCAACGCCACCTCCCAAGGGCTCAGGAGACAGGAAATTCAAATGTTCCCATCGGTTAGCTTGCGAACAATAAAATCTTGAACCGGAAGTAAAAATAGCCGATGTGGCTCGAAGAGGTCACCTGGCGCGAAGCCGGTCGGTAATAATAATCAGTGTCTTGTTTTAAAACCACGGTATTACTTATTGCTTCTTTCTGTTCGACACGAAGGGACACACTCTCTAAGTTGAGGCCCCTTAACACTTCACAGAGACTCTACTGAGCTCCTCCATATTTAGTACTATTGACGACTTATATCCGGAAGTACTAGAATCTAGGACTGCAAATCCTATGTCTCCAGAGCCCTTCGTTTTCTCGTGCGAAGGCCCTGCCAGCTAAGAGAAACGATGGGATCTGGAAAAGAGAATGCGTCACAAAAATAAATTCCAAATAAATATCACAGGGCACAGGCATTCGCTTTTTTACTTATTCTCTCGCCGTTGAGCAATTACGATTTTCTCTGTTTGACTAAAACACAAACGTAAGTAAGATAGTTCGTCCATATTAGTCCATTTGCTATCTTTGGTAACTGCCTTTCGGGCCTTCCTGTCGTTTCTTCCTTCTAACAACCCATGCTCAGGCTACTTAGCAAGAAACCGTTATTATACTTCTATTTGATGCCCTTCTCCCAAATGAAATCGACCCTCATGAGTGTTTGCAATGTCACTATTTTCGCAAATCCCATAATACAGTTCATTTGGGGGAGGGGGGGGGGGGGGAGATTTGCATCAAAACAATGGTTATCCAGTTCACTTAAGAATTATACAGGACCAAGAGTAATTAACTCGTATTGTTTTTATGTTAAGAACCCCCAAAATGTATTGCATTATGTGATTGGGAAAGTTGTCTATTAGTATTTTTTTATTTGTATAATTGTGTTATTTGTTGTGGGAAAATGAAATAAAATCAAAATCAAGATATTGTAACAACACTGAAATTGAACTTAAATAGACAGGAAGTAAAATGTTTTTATCCTTCAGTATGATACAAGCAATTGCAATCGCTTGTTGATTGGTTAACTGGTAAGGTTACATCCTATACTTAACGACATCTCTAACTTCCAAATGAATGCATATGGTAATTTAAAACGCCAACCATAAGAACTGTGTCCGTTTCGCAGAGAAGGCCATGAACAAAACAGATGGCAACAATAAGAAGGAACCTTAACCTAGGACACAAATCTTTTAGAAATGATCTTTTACTTTCTCTGCACACTGTGCAGGAAGGTAAACAATAATGGAAACAGCAGCGCGTGTATATAGCCAGTTGTAGATGAGCAATGGAGCCAGCAATAAATCACGTGCTTGCACTATTTGTGACGAATTCAGGTAAAAAGTAAGGATAAGGCAAGAAGCCTTCATGAACTCGCTTATCGTTTGCTTTTAGAATGTCATCGTTCAAAGTCTTGAGTTCTTTGAAGATCTTTTCTACCACCAATTTTCCTTTCTTGCCCTCAATTTTCTCTGAGTAGTCAAGAAGATGATCCAGGTGAATCCCGGCGATGTTAGAACTCAGCTCCGCTATTTCCTGTTATAATATGAACAAACACTGTCTTGATAAATAGCCTCTTTAAGACTGACACAACTGGCAAGCAAAACTTCGCAGTTAATGCTCGCATGTTAAAAAAAAAGCATGTTTTGGAAAAAGGAAGAAATTGAGGATCATTAACAAGAATAGATAACGCAACAAAAGTGGATAACAATAATTTGCTAATTATCTAATTTCTCAAGATCGCCGTAAGTGACTTCTACATACTTGCTCGAAGTAAACGTCCTGACGGAGCGCGGCGAAAGTGGTTCGGGTTTTAATTCACACATATCATCAATAGACCAATTTCGATATATTAAAATTTAGTCCTAAACAAAAGGCATCATCTCGAGGCTCTAGGGAATAAACTCATACAAATCCTTCTATTTATTCCTCAGAACCTCGAGATGATGCCTTATGTTTGGGACTGAGATTTAATGTATCGAAATTGGTTTATTGGTCAGTATCCCAAGCTTTGGGTCTTTTTCCTGGATCTTAAAATTCAGCTTGGAAAGGAAAGGCAAGACAACTACGAACTGTTAGAGCAACAGTTCGAGCAACATCAATGGCCAGGGCGTCAACTCTGTGAATCGCACCCGTTATGCTAAGTGCGCTATTCCCCGTTTCACACTTTGCAACAAGGTTCCACAGGCTCCACCACAAATGGCATGACTGACGCCCCCACTTCCTCCGATATAAACCTCAAACAACCCACAATTCACCAATTCGTGCTGACAAAGTGCTAGACTTTGAAATGTCAACCAATGATTTTATCGCTTCACGTTGGCAAGTGACCTTAGTTTATCAACTCGTTTGAGAAAAAACAAATTTTCGTGTTTCACTTTCCCACCGACGCACCTCCACAGAGTTCTTCAGAAACTAACCCCTTCATTTTAAACCAAGCAATGTAACATGCTGGTGAAAAATCCATCTAGTAGGATAATTGAAATAGCTGGTTATTTACAAAGTGTGATTTAGTCGAACGGCCGAACATTAAGGCCCTGAAAAAGAGTTTTCGTTTTAGGGGCGCAGTAACATGGAACAGCTAAGCAGGTCACTACTTTAAATAGTTTTTATTCCGCTAGTGTATTTTAGAAATAACTTAATTTGTTAGCTTTTCATATAAGATTTTTAAACAATGCTCGTAATTTTTAAGTGTTAGCTTTAAAGTACTAAATGGTATATATATTTGTGTTAATGCGCACGGATCTTTAGAAGACCACTTTTTATTGATAAGGATTCCGTTGTTAAATAAAGTTATTATTATAATTATAATTATAATAATAATAATAATTATTATTATTATTATTATTATTATTATTATTATTATTATTATTATTATTATTAAAGGCATGTCTAATTGGGTAGAACCCGCAGCCCTATCCACAGGGCCACACTACCTCCTAACTATAAACGCATACTATTCTGACTTACCAGTGCAACAGCTTTGTTTCCAAACATGTTATTGGAAAACGAGTACGTCCCATCACTATCAGCAAACAGTCTGTGAGGTGCATTAGGTACAAAACCGCCATACTCCAAAAGTGGATACGTTGTGGCCGTATGCTGGCCAGTAAATGCCCACAGCAGTGTTGCGAGCACTTTTCGTAAGGTCGCTTTACTTTCTATCGTGGCTGGAAGTTCCTTAACCTTCAGAGAATTAAAGAGATTAACATACGTTTACCAAAGAGTGTTTTGGAGAAAGGATCTTACATTAGAAAGATTTTGCATCACGTTTGCGGAGCGGGGAGCGTCATGCTAATTGTGCGTTTTCTCAAAACGTTAAAGAAACCTGTTTGAATTAATTTTCGTTCATTTTAAGGAAGAGACACGAGAGATTCAATCTTTCTTGACAAGCATGACCAGTAGCCTCAGCTGCTGTTTGCCGTAAACGCAATTACTAAATATTTCTATTAGAGCGGTTTACAATTGAGTGTCGAAAGTAATTGGCGTATTGATTTGGTTTTGCATTACTTCACTCAGTGATTGGTTCAAAGTTCTCGCGGCACTTTTTCAAGCAATCAGAAGTGAAACCAAAAGCAATCGTGGCTCGTGCGTGCACATTTTCCCGCGCTTTGTGTCGGCTATGTGTAATTACTTCGAGTTTTGATTGGTTTACTGGACTGTCTTCGTCCTTTTTTATTGCCCAAAGTAATTACTTTGGTTTTGGTTTTACAACACTTGATTGAAACTCGCTCTATGTAGGAGTTATAAGCACGTGGGATAGGTCTTACCATGCCCTTTCCACCAAAGGCACCCTTTTTACCATCAGCAGACAATTCATTAACCAGCTCCTGCAGTTCAACATCTGAAACCACCTCTTCATCGTTGTCGTAATACCTAGAAATAACACGCAACTAATTAACAATTGCGCAACGACGTCAACGAATTTGAGAATGCAAAGAATCGATACGTAGAATACCAATCATGAGCCGCTACTCGTGCTGTACAGGAACCACAGACAAAAATCAGCAATGTTACTGTTCTAGTAGGTACTCAAAAGCATACCATACTCCATTTCATGTAGATACTGACTAAATTCGGTGTATAGATCACCTTTTGGTATTTTTTTGTCACTCAATATTTCTCAAACAATAGATAACGTGAGCCAATCAAATCTCAGGATTCGTGATGGGATTCGCTCGTGGCTTACAGTAAAATAGGAAGCGTAATTAAGTACGCGACTTTTCTGAGACGCGGACGGTAACCGGAAGTGAACGTTTCGCATGCCAGGACAGTAGTGTCTTCCAGCTTTCTAAACTAATCGAAAAGATACTTGTAAATATAAATGTGGCTGTGTGAAGACAAGTTAAAAGGGAAAGCAGCTCACTTCCGGTTTCCGTCTCCGTCTCAAAAACGTCGCGTGCTTAAGTTTCCTATCATCATAAAATACGAGTTCCTTTGTTGTTAAATATCTCTTAGGTTTCCTACGTAGACCACAGGGGCCTGCCCAGGGCAAGAACACCGGCTGCTTTGAATATTTGACAAACTTTGCATTATTTCCGAGCAACTGTCGCTTGATTCAAGGCTTGCCGTTGTATTAAAGTCCGGTGAATGCTCTCTCGGCTCTGTCATAATATATGAAAAAAAAAGCGCTGTTTTGTTCTGACAGCTTAATTCTATAGCGATATGTTAACGTTAGATTATTTATTTGACTACTGAATAAATGAAGTATGCCATACGCATCTATGTAAGCATCGACAAATTCGTCCAGCTTTTCGTACAACAAAAGGCCATCATCTCTGTAAGGATAGTATGGAAGCTTATCTTTATCATCCACTCCACGTCTCTATAAAAAAAATGGCTTGTTTTAGCTTAAAGACAAATACATCGTTATTGTATATCTTAGAAAGTTCGCGCGAGTGCTCTGCTGATGAAACAGTCGCCAGAATATATTTTGAATATCATTTTAACCTCTTCTCCTAGGGCCAAACTGTAATTTATGGCCTCTTGCTTAATTCTGTCCAATTTATGGGCTTCCCTTCCCTGCGAGCAGAGCCTCGCTAAAATTCACCCGAGGGCGAGCAAGACAGGCTCTGCAGGCTCTCATCTTCTGAAGTGTGGTTTTTGTAAAATATAATCTCTTGCGGTTTCCTAATAGGTCCGCACTATTTAAGTGGATTAGGAAGAGAGGATAATTCTGCTCTATTTTCATGAAAGTAAAGGAAAAGAACTTCAAAAACATGCATTCATTTTGAACTAAGGAGTCCGTAACGTAACAAAAACATTAAAACAAACCAACCCCATTAAATGTACGCAATGTCGCTGACTAACACTAACCTTCCTAGAGTTTTCAAAACTTTCAACCACTACTCGATTAGCGACCTTTTCCAGCCTCCTGGTCCTTTCTCTTTAACGTTTCACGATGAATTGGAAATAAATGTGCCATTCTTTAGCCGACCTGGAAATTTTTCCTTGGCGTTTTTGTTGCCATAAGATCTTAACTAATGATTGAAGTAATGCATGACATATTACAGTCGAGTTACTTGCGCAGTAAAAGTTGCGCACAAACAATTAGCACGAACCTCCTTAAGTCGCTGCAGCCTGATTCTGCAGCCTAAGTTTCTGGGCTAGTCACTCCGGTCAAACCGGTTTAGGCAGCGCGCGCATCATATTTTTGACAAGGTGAAGGTCAAAATGGAGCCTTCAGCACGAAAATCAATATGGCGTCTCCAAGCAACCGCTTGCGCAAACTCAATAAAGACTTAACATGATTTCTGCAGATTCCTTCCTTTCTTTCTGGTCGAGTTAAGAAAGGCTCTGTTGGCAGGGTGGGGCTTTCCACGCATAAAATGAACTGGAAAGGCGGGAAACGAACGGTACTGCTCTTAACCTCGGTTACCAACGACAGCCAAAGGTATATTCGGCCCCTCTTGAATAAAAAAAATTCACCAAATTGTAAAGTTGAATCACAGAATCGCCTTTTTTTCATTCAGTCCAAGTCGCGGTTCCAATGCAGAGCAGTACACTGCGATCCAGACAGATCGCATGTACGTAAAACGGAGCATTTTGGAATTTGAAACAAGGAATGCGCTATATTGAAGTATAAAAATTGTACAGTGGATTGTTCATTTATTGCACTCAGCATCATCCGAAAGCTATTGCCGGCTGAAAAAGAAAAAAAGAACTGTGAATAATGCGATTACCCTTTTCTTGGCTCTTTTACACCGCTAACTAACCTTCAAATCTGTCAGCAAATTCAAATCCTCAAATGACATTTTCTCATATTCTTTGTTTAACATTTCTAAGGCGCTCGAATAATCAATGCTAAGCACTTTATAGATAGGAGCACTTCGACCTGTAAAAAAGAGAGAAAATTAGAACCTGCATCATTTAAATCTAAAGAAGCCAGTAAAAAATGTGATTGCAAAGGCCCCCTTTTATCAAAATATACAGGCCCAAAAGTGTACCCATAATGCTGTTCCTCCGGTAAGGATAAACAGCTACATTAACCTCAAGCTAAAAATAACACTAACCTTTACCCTTACCTTAATGTTGATAATTTTTGATCTCTAAGAGCCAAGACTAACGAATCAAGCTGCTTAAAATATTAAAGAAATATAAAAGCTTGAGCGGGTTCCACTCACCAAAGAGTTTTATCTCAAATAACTTATTGGTTTCCAGAGAGGCACGGCAGTGTTGTCGAATGAGCTGGTAAATTGGGTGATATTCAGAAAAGTATTTTTCAACCAAAGTACATGGTGCATCTAGGTACAGATGTGCCTTGAGTCGCTTTTTAATCAGATGCAGGGAATTGAAATCAGCTCTTTGTACAAATGACTTGGCCAAGAACCAGTCTTTGCCGTCCAGTGGCGTGTGGACTTTGGAGTCTGGTGTTGAGTCCATTTGAATGGCCACAGGAACGAGTCGTTTGATTCCAGGATCACTTTCAATGACGACAAACAAAGCGATGGGCGAACTCATCTGTAACACAGTGTGATTAAACTTTGTGTCATGAAGAAGCGCTTTTGGCATTTTAACGCCGTCCAGTTCAGGGTAAATGTTGACGTAAACCTGGCCCTTGTCAATAGCCTACCGAAGAAAAGATTCAGGTGACATTCAATTCATTGACTTCATTAGGAGATTTCTGTGAAAACGCAGGGCAAAAGTGTGTACCAGAAGGCCACACCAAGCTCTTGTTAATGTGTTAAGGCTATAACAGCAGGCTAAAACAATCAGATGGGGGATCATTTTTGACAAATTAATTGCGTTAATTCTTACTGATATCTATATGTCTCAGAGCCACAAGAAAGGCTAAAATTCATTGGATTCTCTCCTCCCTGGGTGAACCCGGAATTTGCGAGTGTATTTAATACCTGTTGAAGAGTGTCTTCATCCCCTTTTGAAAGAGCCGCCTTGAAGGTTTCCTCCCAGTCAAAACTTTTGTTTAATTTCTCCTCCAAAAGTTCCTTCCATTTGATGCCATTGTCATCTTACCAAACAGAAAAGAGAGGAAAATGAGAACAAAATAAGAAATCAACAAACAGTAAGGGTAAAGTAAGAACAGCTTAACCTAATATTTGACGGATGCGCTAGTGGCCAGTGGCCACTTGTAGATTTTTACTCTGTGTAGTGTCAGAAGATTTTACTCGTCAATGCGCCCCAATCACCTTTAGAAGGAATATTAATAGACATTCGCTTCAGTTTTATATTTACTGGAAAGGAAATCCTTGGTTTTCATCCACGTGATGAGACGGCCATGTTGGTGTGCAAAACAATAGAAAATGGTTCCACAAGTTTTTGCATAATAATAAAGTCAAATTCCCAAAAGACATTTTACAGCATTTTTCTGTACACCAACATGGCCGCCGTGACGTCATATGAAAACCCCCAATAAATCAGTGTAATGTGCAATGTGTACAAAATGATGGGAAATATTGTTTCACATTTAGAAAATCGACTTTATCTATCTAATGCAACGCTGACGGGAATGCAAACTTCTTAATCAACAACAAAAATCGAATCCAATGAAAAGCACGGCTACCTTCACTGCAAAATCGAACACTTCAAGATATCGCCATATTAATGTATAAAGTAAAGAATGGCCTTGCACCGAATATTATTAATGAACTATTTAAGCAGAAACACTCTTACTAGATATTCACCAAGAAACAGCGACTGGGGGTGCAAGGATGGCGCAGTGGTGAGAGCACTCGCCTTCCACCAATGTGGCCCGGGTTCGATTTACTTTCATTGTTAATTTCAGTTTACAGTGTCCCCAATTAGCGCTCCAGCGCTAGAACGACTAGACACTTAAATAAAGTTCCTTTCGATATCCCTACTCTTTTAACACTGTTAACTATGGAAAGCATTCTTTAAGATACCAAGGGCCTTACATATGGTCCAAACTAGGTAATAAGTTGAAGGACTCCCTGAACATTGAATCTTTTAAAAAGAACATTAGGAAAATAGACCTAACGTCACTTTTAAACAACAATGATAATTGCTGAAACCTCTGCAATTCTCAGAGACTACTGATTTATTATATGTCTTTTGTCTTATTTTGCACTTTTTTCATTCGATATATATATATATTCGATAAATATATATAGAATGAAGAACTGGAAATCCAACGATGTAGTCACGAGCCAGTACGAAATACTGACTGATCCATTTTGAATGAAAAACACATATGCCGTCAGTCAGTATTTCGTACTGGCTCGTGACTACATCGTTGGATTTCCAGTTCTTCATTCTAAATATAATTTGGTATTTCTGGTAGCCTGTGAATCTTCTTCGGATGATCCGATGTAGTCCTGTTCCTGAATGAAAAAACGCCGGGGAGCCCCGCGGCTAATAATTCACCTCTCTGATTGCTCTGTTTCCAGCAGGGTTGTCGTGATGGTGCAGTGGTTAGCACACCTGACATATAATCCAGGGAACGCGGGTTCGATTTCCACTCACGGAATATGTGTTTTTCATTCAAAATGGATCACTCAGTATTTCGTACTGGTATATTTCACAATTGTATATATTATGTTAATATGTTATTTATATATTTTCTTATTGTCCCCAATTAGTTGTAAAAACTAAATACCGGTACATCGACACATTAATAAAGTACTTCATTATTTCAGTCGTGTAAATCAGGAAAATGTTGTATAAGATACACGACCATTAGTTAATAAAATATTTCTGATGTTTTCCTTCTAGAAATAGTAATGACTTAAAAATAAGATCGTCTCTCCTAATACCCGTTAAACTCTTACCTTCTTTATTGGTTACACGCCATATTTGAACTGGATTTGCGCCTGCAACTCGCTGATCTGCAAAACACCGGTCTTTGAAAAAGTTCTCCTCGATTGCTGGAACGAGCTTTAACTCACTCATAGCACTACGTTTCTGACAAAAAAGTGCAAATGCAAGTAAGCCACAAGCGTTTTAAGTTTCAGTAATTTATGCTCAAAAATGCAACTAGAATACTTGTCACAAATCGTTGAAACAGACACCGTTTCCCTCGAATTTTCTGGAAAAATCCTGAGATTTCTACTTCACACTGTTTCCCCCTCCTCCCCCCCCCCCCCCCGAAATGTGCCTTCTCCCTCCCCAATGTTGAGCCACGCGTGTTTTGAAGCACTGAGACCACTGTGATACCCAAATCAACATTGGGGAAGGGGAAACAGACACAAGTGTTTCAAGATTTTTGACGAGTATTGTAGATTGTATCGTACGTTATCGTATTGATCAAAAGAACTACCAGTTTGTTTTATCGATCGGAATGAACCAAGCGTCATAAAAAAGAATTGTCTACAAATGAGCCTGGGCAGTGTGCTCTCGAGGACACGATTTGGTGCCTACAAGTAATGGCTTGGGATTCTGTTCTTTCAAAGGTTTACAGAAACAAGGTAAGCGGATAACAGAGGAAACATAATAATTCTTTGTTGCATTAGGCTTGAAGTAATTGGAAAAACCTTCCGAGATATCTCTGTCGACTGGTTCAAGAACTAGCGTCTACTGAAGATGTTGAATTCAAGTTTAAGGAATCGTC
>OX421445.1:1252500-1255000 GCA_949126865.1 Montipora capitata | reverse complement strand
AAACCACGCTTACCTTTATTTCTATTTGGGATTTCATTGAGAACTTTCCAAGTGGCCTTAACATTTGATTTTAGTTTTTCACATTGTTTTTCATAATATAAACGCTTAGCAACTCAAAGAGAATGGGTAAATTTGTTTTTATAAGATCGGCATTGATTAATATCCGGGGGGGGGGGAGGAGGCGGGGTACTTCCTATTAATGGACTAATGGGCATGTGCCGCTGGAAGGGGTCGCATTTTCACGACTGACTATAAGGGGGTTGCATTTTCAACAGAGTTCCCGAGTGGGACGGGGTTACTAGAATGGGGTCGCAAATTGTCTGGAGTTTGAGGGTAAGAAAATTCTGGCTAGTGCGATTTTAAAAAGTAAAGATTTGCGGTTAAAAAAAAGTTGTTACAGAAAGACCTGTATCGCTGGCTTTACTTATGGTTTATGCATAAACGGAAAGTGACTAAGTTGGGGTCGCTAAAATTACACTTACCGAAAAGTGACTGAAATGTGGTCTACAATTGGATTGGTTCAGAAAGCCAATAGACACAAAGAACGATGCAAACGAAACAATGAACCCTAACTCTAAAAAAAAAAGAGCTGCGTCTTAAAGGGATCCAATGAAATTAGAGGTTGTAAAGAGCTGCGTCCTATCTCCTATAATTGGCCATAAAATAGCCTATAACAGGGTAGGGGTTGTGAGAGACCAGCAACACATACCCAGCGAAAATTGACCCAAGTACTGACTCTAGAGGAGGGAGCCGTAAAACCCGTTTGGGCAACTTACAGCTTCTTTGGGCTCTTTGTTTCTATTAAAGAGTTTTATTTGTTCCAAATGGAAACTCTCCTTCCTGAAAAAATACGTCTGAATACATTTTGTTTGCAATTTGGAGATGGGATAACGTTCTTGCTTTTCTTAGCCGTTTTCCAACAGCTCTTACTCCTGACGAAGCTCATCTCGAAAGCCATGATGTCAAGGGCCAATTGATATTTTTTCCTTCATTGTTTTTTTCCCCGAATAGTGCACCACTTGGGGTGTACTAGTAGTCTTTGAAACGTTAATAAAGTTATTTAATTTCATTTCATTTCATTTCATCAGATATGACTTACTTGGAGTATCGATTATCTTTTGCTGGAGATGTCAAACGTATCAGAGTTTTCTTGATTTGTCTACTCAGCTCTCTTTTCAAAAGACATTGAGGGGATGAGAAGCGTGGGAGGCTTATTCGACACTTGAGATCTGTTGAAAAATAATTATTTTGTAAGTAGTAGTATGAAATAGTAGTATGGGACGTTAAAGAACCCACTCACTATTAGATAAGAGTAGGGTACGTAGACCCCGGTGTTGTGGTTTGACCTATCTGGACGGGGGCATCTTTCACTAATTCCTAAAATAATTGTAAACTGCGTAATAAGCAGTCTGGCTAAAGTCCTCCACAAAGGATCGCGAATTAGTCCTGAAAAGCTCCGAGGGGAGAGACTAATATATTCACTTCACGTCACTTCGAATGCATGGCTCCTCATCTCGTTTTTCCTTGGCATCGTCACGTTATGCTTAATCAGGAAATCAGCAAAATAGTCGTCGTTGTGAAATGTTTTGTCTGCGTCTTGTCATAGATTTTTGCTTCGGAGACTCAGCCTACGGCAATGGGTCATTAAGTCGTTGTCGCGAATTTCCTTCTTCGACTTACATGACAGGGGGAGGTGGAGGGGGAGGGGGAAGAAGACTGATCGGCATCGATGAGTGTGTAAGAAAGCAGAGAAAATCCCTTTATGGCTACCTAAGAGAGAGCACAGAGTGGATACTTCAAGCTGCGTTGAAGGAGAACGTGATTGTTGAAGAAGAGAGTCTGCAGGACTATGAGAGGACGAGGAAAGACGAGAAAGTTAACAACTGGAAGGAGAAAGCCCTACATGGTGCGTTTGTCCAACAAATATCAGATGAAGCTAGAGAGGAGTCTTGGTGATGGCTCAGGAATGGATTCTTAAAAAAAGGAGACAGAAGGTTTGATTCTTGCTTCTCAGGAACAAGCTTTAAGAACAAACTCGATCATGTACAGCATAGATAAGACCTCAGTAAAAATAACAATAATAATAATAATTTTGTCTTAAATACTCTTTTTCTTTGGCCATCTCGGTTTCATCAGAAATAATACACAAACAGCGCATCATTTGAAATGATCTTTTGCTTGACATTTCGTCTGCTTCTGCGTACATCTTCTTCGGTTAATACAAAATTGGAGTTTAAATATACACTATCACTAACTTCTTAACTATTAACTATTATTATTATACATTGGTGTCACCAGCTCGATTTTGATTGGCTATAAGAACGCAGCTAATTCTTGCTTGCTCTGTTTCTCTTACGTCATACCTACAAACAATAGATTTTATATATGTAGAATTGACGTCATACCTACAGACAATAGTTTTATGCATGCAGAAGTGACGTCACCTAACACACTAACCAGCAGTTTGATCAGTTTTGTCATGGCGGAGCTCAGCTCAGGA
>OX421445.1:1187500-1240000 GCA_949126865.1 Montipora capitata | reverse complement strand
AGCGAGTCTCCTTGGGGAAGCCCTCGTTTAAATTGGATAGTCAACTTTGTTGTGGTGACAATCTTGGTGTTCCACGTGCTGCAAAGCTAGGTAACCACCCTTTCCAACCATCTCGGGAATCGATGTACTTCCATCATTTCGCAGAGCCAATCAGGATCAACGGAGTCATATGCATGTAGCCATATCGCTGATTTGTCACCAGTCCCCTCTGTCTCCCACAACTCTTTCCAGTATCCACTTGCCTCGTCAATGTTTTCAAACCTTTGTTTCTTTTCCTCACTTGTGTCGGTGCGAGTCTTATATTTTGGTCGTTCACTTGTTTGATTACCAATGTTCTTTGACATGCAATTAAAACCATCAAACACTCTTCCGGGGTCCTCTTGGAATTGCCGGTTCAGCACCCTCGATTCCTCCATAACCTTTTTCTTACAAAAACCTCTCTTCAACTTACGCAATAGCATCTTGTTTTTATCCATGTAACTTACGAGCTCAGGCACCGAGATTTTCCTACATTCCTTTTCCAAAAAGGCCCTGTTCTGACGACCTCTTTTTGTGAGCTTTCGATTTTCTTTTATTCCCTCCATTTCTGCCTTTGCAATTGAGATTTTTTTCCTTGTTTCCATAACTTTTTTCTCATAAACTATTTTCCATTTCGGTGTTGGTTTCTGCGAGTTGTTAGAATGGTCTGGAGTGTTTTTCTTCCATCCTTTTAACAAAAGAAAGGCGACGATCACAGAATACAGAACACAATTCGCGATCCACAAATATTGGAATGGGTCCCCCCCTGGGGATAACTCACTTTGGCTCATTAGCGTAGTTATGACCTTCTTTATGCTTTTTAAATCGCTCATTGTTGGTCTTTCTTTTGTGCGGGTGTCAACATGACGCTCAGTAAAATCACCTTGCGTATTACTAATAGACAAAAGAATGCTACTAGCTGACTCCAATAACTCACGCTCTTTTTCATCGATTGTTGTTGTTTCAATTATTATTATTATTATTTCAATTATTATTATTATTATTATTATTATTATTATTATTATTATTATTATTATTATTATTATTATTATTATTATTATTATTATAGTTTACAGTGCTATTAATTGCTTCCAATCCTTGGTCCTGAGGTACCAGTATGTGCGCCGTTCCTAGGAGGACGATCTTTTGCAGCTCATTAATGTTGCTGGTTCCAGGGATCTTTCCTAAGTTCTGGTCCATTCCCTCTCTAATAAGTCCCAGCGCACCAACAATAACCGGCACAGTCTCTGTTCTCATTCCCCACATCCTCACCATGTCGATCTCGAGATCTTTGTACTTTGAAAGTTTTTCAATGACTTTCGTTGAGGTGGTTCTGTCGGCTGGTACTGATACATCTATGAGTTTGCAACATCGGTCAGCATGGTCTTTGATCACTATATCAGGCTTATTCGCTGACAGTTCCCTACCAGTATGTATCTGCATATACCAGAGAATTGTGATTTCTTCGTTTTTGGTAACTGTCTCGGGCTTGTGTTCATACCACCTGTCTGGGACTTCAACACTGTAATGCTGACATGCCTTCCAATGAATATATGCAGCTGCCTTATTGTGCCTCTCTAGATAATCAGTTTTCGCAAGTTCGGGACAGCCAGATATGATGTGATCTATCGTTTCTTCGCTCTCGTGACATATTCTGCATAGTGGACTGCTGCCGTCTTTACCAATCTTTGCAAAATAGGACTTGGTAGGGAGGCTTTGGTCCTGGGCTGCAATTATCAGTCCCTCTGTCTCAGCTTTCAGTCCCGTACTTCTGAGCCACTGGTTGGTTTTATATCCATCAACATCTGCTTCCCTTAATCTTTTGGGGTATCTTCCGTGCAGTTCTTTTTCTTCCCACTGCTTCATTTCTATTTCTTGGGCCTGCTGTTTTATCTTCTGTTTTAGTCTCCTAGCAGATTTAGTAATTCGTTAATTTGCTTCCCTCTCGAGGTTTGGTACCTCAAATTCTCTGTTGAATTTCTCTGCCTCTTTTTAGATGGAGTAAAGCTTCTTTTTGGTCTCAGGTTGAAGCACTAGTTGGAGCAGAGCATCATCAGTGTTTCTCAGATATGTTTCCAGCCCTATTGTAGTAGATTTGTACGCAGTTTCTAACTTGGTCAAGCCTCTTCCTCCAATTCTCCTGGGGGGAGATACATTCTGCTCACGTCTGCATTCTGTGGATAGTAAGTAGCTTCCGCGTTTTTGTGTCCAGCCTCTTAATCTCACTCATTTTCCAGTTTATAATATTGAAACTGTAGGTGACAACGGGCACAGCTAGGGTATTGATAGCTTCAAATCTGTTGGCAGCGTTCAATTCACTTTTCATTTATTATTATTATCATCATCATCATCATCATCATCATCGTCATCATCATCATCATCATTATCATCATTATTATTATTATTATTATTATTATTATTATTATTATGCTCTACGTTCTTAGAAATGATGAATGACATTGGCATTGACAAAACGCAACAACACTATATAATCAAAAAAATGATAAGTCTAGCCATTAGAGCAACGTATTTTATCTTCTGTCGTAGAAATAGGACTTGGGATAGCCCAGACTTAATAAAACTGTAATTTTTTTCATTTTTTTTTTTTTTTATTCATTTGTAAATACAGTATACAAGTATATCACTCAATTTCAAGTGGCCAGTTCTCAATTGCCTATACGTAGAGAGATTTACAACTGTGTTCGAAGACAAATAAAGTTTCCATTATTATTATTTGTCTTTCCACAACTAAACCGATTTTTAAAAAGCTGGTAATGTTCAACTGAGTATCAAGTTGCAACCCGCAACCTTAGATGTTCACACAAATGACGAGGGCTTTCAAAATCTCTGCGTTAAATCAAGACAACATTCCCTTTGAGTGGATAGGTGCGCATTAACGAGATAACTATGCGTAGAGATTTTCAAATGAACTGGGTCGTGATAAATTCAACAGCAAAGAGTGCATGCAAATCAGTGTTAGAGTAGCAACAATGATTGATGAGACCATTACAACCGCACCCCGATTATCTGAACTTACTTTTGTTAGACGATAACTTCCTGGGAGAGAGGGGAAGTGACTCCAACACTCAGTTTGTAAGGTATACAACTCCTCATATATGGTCTTAGTCTAACTGATCAATAAAGTGCCAATCACACGTCAAAATGACACCTGTCAGACGCACTACGCCTGCGCGTCAGCTCATTAACATATATTTTTTACAACAAAGGAAATCGTTGTTTCGACAGTATTTTACAGGTTTGTCAACATGAGATTAGCACGATCGGAGTATGACAAGTTTCAAAAATTATAAGAAACGATTTACAATATCTAGAGTCAAGTTACACAGTAAATTTACGGAGAAAATGACGATTTATGATTCTTACGTAACGGAAGTTAAACAATAGACAAAAGAAGGAAAGGACGAGCATAAGCGCCGCCTTTTCCATAAATTTACCCGGCATAAGTGTTCCAGGAAGAACAGAACAATAACTATGATTACAAGGGCTATTTTTAATTACTTTAAAATATAAGAATACAGATCAAAAACTCTTTTTGAAAACTCAAAGAAGACCGCTGTTATCATGAATTCAGACTGAAAACTCGAGGAGGTCAAAGGAAAAGGACAAAAAATGAACTATGACAGAAACATACTATTTCCAGAAAATGACTGAAAAAGGATCCACCGCAACGCGTACGAATGAGCAAACACTCACTTTCTAAATACGAAAACTAATTTAAACATTCCCTTTGAAAAGGCCGGTTGCTCTGGTGTGTAAAACACTTGTCTCACTCCAAATCTCCTGACGCAGGAGAAGATACACATTGATCGCGCCCAAAACAGCGGAATCCCAGGTACTAAAAAACTATCTTCTCACGTCAGAGGCGGAATGCCTATTGATGTTTTGTTGTATAACACTTCAGAAGGTCAACATGTATTTTCTTTTCAATAACTTTAAAGTACATGCATAGCGAATCCCAACAACAACCAAAGTTCCCTTACCATACCTATCTAAAATAACATATATGTCACTGCTGACAATTTTTATCATAACAATTTGTAGGAGGCAAAAGATGCAATATCAGCTTCTAGAAAATATATAATGTAGGGTGGTTGAGGGAGAGAGGATTTCGAAATTTTTGCGTATGAACTTCTGCAAATTCTGTTTACGCTCCTGAACTCGTGTAGGAAATGTTGCAAATGTTTTTCTTCGCAAGTCAGATAACGTCGTCAAAGTGCTCTTAGAACGTAGAGATAATATTGCCATCAATTTCTTTAGTTTTTGCCAAATGATTAACTCTCATTCTACAGGATGCAGCTGCAAATCAATGGACACGTGCACGACAAAGTTCAATGTTACACGAAATCACATGACTGGCGCTTGATCACGTGGCCTAAACCAGAGAGGACAGCTTGAGGGATTTTTCGTGACTGTTCTGTGGAGGGCCACTGGCAACCATTTTTTTACCTCAGCGTCATCCTGTCTTGTATTCACGCTCCTTTACTACTTAACAGCGCCTTAAGTGATTACAAAAGCATGAAAGCTAAAACCCCTGTACACGTTGTCATGCCAAAACGATGAGAAACTCGTGGAGATAAGCCTGAATATGTTTTAATTATTATGAGTGTTTGAAAGTGTTCCTCGCAATGAAAAACCTCCGATGAAAAAAAGGAACTTTGTTTTCATTTTGTGAGGCTGCTCTGTTCTAAGGTATAAGGTGCAGTGACCTGAGGTAACTTCCTCCTCAAGGGGCAGGGAAGCGATAGACCTTAAAATCAGCCAACAATTTCATCAGAATAACTTATTGGCAAAAAGTCAGACGATAATTCTTATTTTCACATGTGTGGTCGTAATTTTAACATTCTGCTACTAGAAACATGCGGAATTCGTGTCCTTTGGTTTGAGCCGTACAGTTTTTGTCATTTAATCTTTGGTATTTTCAACTCAGAATCAAAACTTTCTGTGACGTCACCTTGATTATATCATGAATCACGTCCTTGTCCGTGTAACCAGTAACAGGTTGTTACGATTCGCTCACCCAATTGCGTGTCTCTTCACATTTTTGTTTGCTCAAGAGGTCTCTCGCGACTCAAATATGTGATATTTTTTGTACCGACTTGTATTACACGTTTATAGACAGGAAGAATTTGCTGTCAAAGGAGAATAATCATAAGGGAAATATGAACTTGCTCCATTTGCTATTAACTGGAATTTCATACCTGTTAGCAGTTTGCGTAGCACTCCCTTTAGGAAGTCAAGGTTAGTAAACGAGTCTTGTCAATCGTCACGCTTTTACAAGGACTGTGTTTAAGGGTCATAGATATACTCGCTTCAGTCGCTTGGCCGTAACGCAGTTGCACATATTGCAACATTCAGATCTACTTGATTGCACGAGGGTCACTTTACCATTTCATCTTTTTCTTTGAGCAGTGGTCAATGATGGTTGGCCTCTCTGCATCGCTGACCGCTGTGAAACAAATTAAACCGAACAAAATTGAACCGCCTTAAGTGCTTTAAAGCACAGATGATGTCTTACGAGACAAAGACACTGGCTAGAATTGGAAAGTGCTTTTAAATTGACGCTATTTGAATTTGGACGTGAAATCCTCTCTTTGTGCGTTAAATCTTATTTAAAAAGCTGAAATCAAATCGTTTGTATGTTAATATTGAAATACCATGAGACTTTCCTTTCATGCTGGGTGTTTAATTAAACCAGTTCCATTTTACTGCTCCCGTAACAAACGGCTAATACGCTTTCCAGAGTTGTAAATTTGGATAGGCTATTTTCAGCTTGATAGTGAGGCAGTGAGGACAAAAACAATACAAACACATTCGAATGAATGTGAAAAACATTTGCGTACCATCCACTTTCCTTTGTAATTGTCTTTAGAACCTCTCTTTCAAGCTGAATTTTAAT
Organism: Montipora capitata; assembly: GCA_949126865.1. Lineage (NCBI taxonomy): Eukaryota > Metazoa > Cnidaria > Anthozoa > Scleractinia > Acroporidae > Montipora > Montipora capitata. Next base: position 1,234,065 of record OX421445.1, on the reverse strand, counting down.
ATATCGAAAAAGGCCTATTGCATGCCGCATCGCTGACTGATTTTTAGATGACAGCAGTCCATTCCAAATAGGAAAGATGTCGTTGTCGTTACCTATTGTCATTAATGCGCCAGCCAGAGCCTCATTGGCTGTCGAAACAAAAGGTATTTTGTTCCCTTGTTTGGCAAATTTGAATAACAAAAGCAATGTTTGTAAACAGATATCTTCCCTATAACGTAATAATCACTTCTTTAATTCATGAGTCTAACAGCCTATCAAAACACCGATAACACGACGTGTATGAGCTTTACATCCTGATAAAACAGTCCTCTTCAGTATTCTTTATATAAAGAATACTAATAAGGCATAGCTTCTTTTTCTTGTGTGCTAATATTCTCCTCTCATAATTGGAAACATTGTTCTGAGTCCAGAGGGACACGCTTTATATATAATGTTTTTGAAAGCGTTCAAAAAACTCGCAGTGTTTTTAAAACCCGATAAAAGTCTCAAGGCTTGAAAGCCGAAAACGACGGACGATTCTACTAATTGAGCACTGAGACAGTTAATCAAATCAAATCAAAGTCTTGGTCTATGATGATAAGGAAAAATCGAAGTAACCGGAGACAAAACCCTTGGGGGAAGTTCAGAAAACCAACAAACTCAACCTCGCGCATGTGGCGGTAAATCGGGAATATCAGATCTCAGAATAAAGCGCGCTCCGTCCACTCCCAATATAAAAGACCAAATCGTCCAACTCAATTGGCCACTATCAAAAATACCATAATACTCTTTGTTGTGCAAAAGCATTGTTTCCAGACAATGGTCCTAAGAGAAAGTAAAAACAACGCTTGCGTAAAATTTGGAGGGACAAACAAAGAGTATTATGGTATTTTTGATAGTGGCCAATGTTGTACCCAGCTCAAGCCCTATACGATACGACACATATGAAGCAATGCAATACAATACAACGCAATATAGGAAAGCATACGTGGTATATAATAAACTTTTTGTGACATGGATAAGGAGCCGAAAGTATGCAGGTGGAAAAATGTTATAAAATATGTTATAAAAACATGTGACAACTACTGCAGTCACAGATAGTAATATATTTTAAAACAATCCAATACAATATTGTATTGTATTGTACTGTTATAGAATATATCACTATCTGTGACTGCCACATGTTTCTATGTTTTATAATTTTATAAGGTTACATGCACTTTTTTGTAGATTTTTAATTTGCAGATATTAAAGGGATTTTGTAAGATCTGTTCTCAAATAATAATTCATAAGGTTATTAGCCAATCGGAGTGCCCTTTTTGGTAATGTATCTTCATAACCAATGAAACTACAGATCAAGAAACGCTTGGGCGGTGGTGAGAGCACTCGCTTTCCACCAATGTGGCCCGGGATCGATTCCCGGATTCTACTCCACACGTGGGTTGAGTTTGTTGGTTCTCTTCTCTGCTCCGAGAGGATTTTCCCCCGGGTAGTTCGCTTTTCCCCTCTCCTCAAAAACCAACATTTGCAGGCGTAGCTCAGTTGGTTAGTGTGCGGCTTTCGGCGCAAGGGGTCCCCAGTTCGATCCTCGGTGACTTTACAGTCTGTTTCGAGTTTCCACAGATCCGTGTAGCTATAGCTTTAAATATCCGTGAAACGGAGCACTGACAGAGAGAGGGGTTAAAGGCGCACCGTGGGCTTCCATTGATACCAGTTTCGTAACTGAGGGAACTACCGACAAAACCGGCACTTGCACCGCTCTTAACCTCAGCCATTCGGCAAAATATGTTCACACCCCAATTATTTTTTACGTTAGTTGAAACTGGATCGGTCTCCTAGTTAACCGAATCACTTTCTTGGAAAGACGATTTTTGGCAGGCGAAAACGACAAGATTCTGACTCTCTCTCCCTCAGGCCCTATTTATTCTTCCACTGATTGATTGATTGAATTGTTTACTTTCATTTCTAGATGATATCAGGAACATTCCTCTCATTAAACCTCATGGTCCAATTAATCCTCAGCTCAGATTAGAAGTTCATCGTTTGATGGTATGTATATTGTGTAGCTTCATTTTTCCTGCCAAGGCTTTCGATGTTTCAGTATACTTTTCCCCCCATTTAGTCTCGTGCGTTTACTGTTGCTACATTATTAAGAGCGCTATCTTCTAAACAATCACCGATAGTTGAGTAGGAAAGGGGTGACATGTCTTTAAAAATATTATCACGCTGAACAAATATTTTGGTTGGAATAAAAAATTTAGTCGCTGTTTTATTTCCACAGTTTCTAGCACATGCTATCGTTTTCATCCATCTAAAGCCTGACAGTAAGTATCATTTATTTTATTAGTTGCTGCGAAGAAATCCTTATGATGCCGTGCCGTGAAAGGAAGCCGTGGTAAGTATCGACAGTCAACATTTATTGCTTCCCCTCCCTCCCCCTCACCAGTCAGCTACGCCATTCGTCAGTGGTACACCCCCTCCTAAGAAAAATCCTGGATCCACCCCCTTTCCTTGTTCCTTTTTAACGATACTCAACAGCAAGTGTCCAATCGTTTGGAACGTGCTTCCCTATTTCTATATTTTCAATATATTCCTTCACCGTTATATCAACCTTGCTCTTTTTAGCTTCCCTATTTACTGCATCATAGAAAATTGACCTGAAGCTAAAATAATTACATGGGATCAATTAATCAGGCGATTTCCGTATATTCGAGATGGTCGCTTGATAACAATTTATGCCATTCAACATCCACGTTAGATCGTCATCCAACAAGTTACCAACCTCGTTCCCAGGGCTTTTCCACCGAAAGGAGGGCGGGCGCTCACCCTCCCCCCAGCGCAAAAGGTTGACCGGTGCAGATACCAACAACCTTTTGGAGTTCGACTGTTTTCTCTCCTTTATTCTTTCAGTTGCCTTTCTTACTTGGTGTAAAGGGAGACCTTCCACGGTAAACCGTTGTTGCTGCCATTTTTAATTGAAGTGGAAGTCGTTTGGATAGAAGCCATGGGTCACTTGAGTGGGAAGCGAATCAGAAACAGCCGGAAACATGACTGAGTCTCTATCTCGCGGACGGTGTGATATTTCGTAAATTAAACAAGGCTGTTGTTCCCATCTGCCGACACGTCCAACGAGGATAAAGTTTTTCGATACAATTATTCACCAAATAAAAGTTAAGAATTGTTCATTGCTGGTTTCTTGTTTAACTCCTACCCCTAAACATCGATGTCATGAAAGCAAAAAAAATGGAAGCAGTACGGTACGAAGTCTTTTGTACCTTTTAATGTATAAATATCTTACAGAATGAGTAAGACTTACTTTATGTACACGTTAGCAACTTCCTGCAAGTTTAAATGGCCTTGCCTTTCACTAAACGTTATGAATTCTCAAACTTGTAAAACCATGCTCATTGGTTTAAGGTTTTATGTTCTTTATCTCCGATGGTGTGTAAGATAGTCGAAAATTAAAAAAAAAAAATTGGTATCACATTGTCTCTGATGGACTGAATATTCCGCTGTAACAAAAATTGAGACAACCAGATCCAAAATCTCGTGAACCTGGTTCGCGGAAGATTTTCATCTTTGATGTTCAGAGAATTTTACTTTGTAGTTAAGATTTGTGAAGTATCACAGTAGAAAATGACCACTTGGAGTATTTTCTACTTGAAAGTAATTGCCAAAATCAGTCTTCTTCACGTGGTTATCAAGACAGAGAAATAGTAATTCACGTTCCCGTAGTAATAACTTCAAAACGACCAGTAAGATTACTGTTATTGTGGAAACTTATCGTTTGTGAAAAAAATGCGGCGCATTCCGAAATATTTTTGCTTCGATCAAAACGTATTCTTGAAACTTGACAACCCATTCGCGCCTATGGAATATAGCTTCTTTGAAACATTTGTATCTGGCTTTCCATTGCTTGCTCTTGTTGTATTTTATTTTAAAGATTTAAATCTCTATGAGAACGCGATAGCCGGGCCTCTCCTTTCAAATCAGGAGCATTCCTTTTGAAGTGTTCTTTTAAGATGCTTGGAAGTTCTTCGCTTCCTCGTTTTGACTTTTTGTATTCTTTTTCGATATCCACCGCTCTCTTCTTGATTTGGCTTTTTATGCTTGCAACTTTGTCTTGGAAAACAGGGATATCTAAAATGGCGGCAATTGCCTCTTTTGCTTGTTGGCTGACGGCTTGATGGGTTTTCTTGTAATCTTCCACTTCTTGACGTATGGACTGAGCAAGTTCTGAAAACGACAAAAGTTAAGCGGGTTTAACTCAGATTTTTAATTCAGAGTATTCTTTTGTGTATTTGGCGTAATTAGGTCGAAAATCAGGGTTGCCACTCATCAGTAACTGAAATATATTAAACGATTATTGCATCAAGATTTTCTCATTTACGGAATAAGAGTTCGACCCATTGTTTGCTTTCTTTTGTTTCCGATATGACAAAAAACCAAATTTAATTTTCATTCTTCTTTGTTCAGGACAATTCAGGAGACGGAAGTGCTGTTTCTACTTTTCAGGCCAAGAAAAATGTACAACTTTTGATTTAAAACTAGCTTTGATGCCGTTTGCCTATAATGCATAGCGCGTGCAACCTTCTAATCTGTTGGATGAAATAGCAAGTGGTTTGAACCTAGGAGTCATATCAAAATTATCATTTCAGCGCGAAGACAGATGGTGACCGCACTGTATCATATAATTATTGTAATGCATTTTGCGCCATAGAAGTATTAAATTATTATTGTTATCATCTTTAATATCGTTATCTCTTACCGTTGACTTTCTTAACAACGGTCTGTCGAACTGTTTCCCTAAGCTTGCCCTTTATTTGATCTTTCTGTCCTGCTGGTACAGCCATTTGCTGGCTTACATCTTGCTTTAACTGGTGCACAACTTGCTGTAGATTTGCTAAAGTCTTCTTCGCTTCATAAATGTCCAATACCAGAGACATTACATTCTCGGCTCCTACGATAAAGAGGTATTAGTATTATCATGTATCAAGCCTCAAAGAGAACGTTAATAAAACCAAAAATCACCGCTGGGCATCTAATAATTTGAGCCACGGTCTTCATGCGCTTTGCAAAGGTTTCAAATATTCAAATAATTTTCTTTCATTATAAACACCCAGATTATTTGTTTTAGACTCATGAACGCTCGAAGACATATATCATTAATTGTTCCAAGAGCATAGTTTTCCGGCGATATACGCAGATTCACAAAGTCCCATTGCGACGTAATTCCCCCCTAAAACGGAAGACCTGTTTATGATTAAACAATGCAGTTACTTCATTTTAGTAACGAAATTCTACCTCGTTCCACGTGGTCCTTCATCTCCTTGAGTTTTATATCGTCCAAAATAGCGCTTTGTCTCTAAAAAAAGAAGCACATGAATTTTGTTATGTTTGCTCCAAGTGTTTGTTGTTTATCCTAACACAAACCTGTTTTGCATATAAGTTGTGAGTGAAAACGTATCGCTAAGTTATCTGAAGTCTCACAGTGTTTGCAAGTCTCGCAGTGATTAAAGGTCCACCTTCAACCGAGAGGCTTTTTGACCGTTTGTTTTTGTTATGGGATTCGCATAGCTTATCGTAGCGATCTAATTGGATGAATTTCAGCTTTGGCGGGATTTTTAGATATGAAAATTGTTTCGCGACACGCAATGCCTGTCGGTTGAAGGTGGATCTTTAACCAATCAGCTCACAGAAAATATACGATCAAATGCCAATCATGTTTTGACATGACTCTCAAAAGAACTTCCTCTCAGGTCGTGGAAACGGAAGCCACCAACAACAGTCCATCTAAGGAATACATTCACCCGGCCGGAAGGGGATCACAGTTTTGATTACGAGCACGAAAATGAGTACATCTGAGTGTTAGAGTGTTTTTTAACAACAGCCGCGTCCTTATAACACTATCTTAATGGTTTTCAAGGACGGATTGTTCTATTTCAAGGATCATTAGCAGTAATCTTGCCGACGAGTTGATTTCTACTAAACTTGCAGACCCTTTAGATTCCCAGGGTATTTTGGAAGCCCACACACCTTGCTACGAAGAACAGGATCGGTCCTGGTTATTGACAAGAATTTGATGAACAAGTCAGATTCTCTAAAGCAGGCAAAAGTGATTTAAAAACGGACTGAATCTTGTAATCAAATCCAAATCTTAAGGTGGCTATTACAGGCCCTTAAAGCGGAAAGAAAAAAAACTCTACTGGTAGCATAAACTCATTAACATTTAATTTAGTTAAGTGTTGGTCCATTGTTTTTTTGGGCCTCTCCCCTACCTTGCCTTTTACCTTTAATCGTTCTTTTGGCTTATCCTCTTCATCTAACTCCTTTGTCAAGGGCAGGTCTCTGCGGTGTCGCGATAAAGGAAGCTTTTTGTGCACTTGTCTGACTACTCGTGAAGAACCTGTCGATAAGACGCGTGACACAACGCCATCATCACAGGGATTATACAATATAATTACAGAACAATAGATTAACCTATCTTTAGCAGTTTTGTCAGCGTAAGAGAGCAAGAACCTTCGGTTATTTTCATAAAAACTTGCCAATGCTTAATTTGATTTGGTAATCCTTTCTCTGACATCTTGTTCAAAGAAATTAAAAGAGTTCAAGAAAGGAGCAGCTTAATACCCTTAGTGCTGGAACAAAGACTTTCCTTACGTTGTTTGAAATAGGACACTTATGAAGGCAGATGCAACTCTTTTAAAAGAAGGCTCAAAAGAACATTAAGGTGGACAGACACGAGGGGTCATGTTGCAAGGACATGGTGCAGCGACATGTTGCAGCGACAAAAAAACTTGTGAACTGCACATTGAGGCGACATGTAGCAGGGACGTGTAGCGGGGACATGAAGCAGGGACAAAATCACAACATGTGCACACACGTGAAAATGTTGCGGGTACATCTTTCAGGGATAGTTTGCAGCGACATGCCCCCTCGTGTGAACTGATACTTAATAACTGTGCAACACCAATTTGGGGATGATTTTGTCCCCGCGACCTGTCCCATCACGTTCAGCGAGGACAAAATTACTTCCAAGTTGGTGTTGCACAGTTACGAAAGTATCAGTAATATCATGTCGCTGCAACATATCCCTGATACATGTACCCGCAACATTTTCATGTGTGTGCAAATGTTGTGATTTTGTCCCTACCACATGAACCCGCTTCACGACCCTTATGCATGTCGCCTCAGTGTGTTCTACACACCTTTTAGTCGCTGTAACATGTCGCTGCACCTTGTCTCTGCAACATGACCCCTCGTCCTCTTGTCTGCCCAGCTTTAGTGTTAAAGATCTCAATATTTATTAACAAGTCACTTTGCTTTCTACCAGTACTGAATGATCTCGAAAGTTTTCTTTCATTTGTTGGTATAAATCCTTACTTATCGAGTGATATCAAATTCTATTCAACGACCTACCGGTCCCTTCTTCCGCTTCGTCGTCAGGTTTGTCTGCAGACTCCTCACTTTCGTATGAACCACTCACACCAGAATCTTCTGCTTCTTCGGATATGTCTGACGTGTTCTCAACGTCAGATTGAGAGGAAGATTCAGTTTCCTCTGAGTCAGGATCATTAACTTTCTCAGAATCTCCAGGTTCTTCCATGGCCACTCTATTGTCCAGCGTCACTGGCTCAGCAGCTTCGGTTATTCCTTCGGGATGCTCGGCATCACCCGACGAAGCGCCTTCTAACTTGGTCGTATCGTCTTCGGTATCCCCTTCACGCACTGGAATATCGTTACGTTTTGACACCTCCTCAACTGGAGAAGCTCTCAAAGCCATTTTCTTTGGTCCATCAAAGTTTTCTTCCCATGGATCGCTAACCTCTCGACGTTTTCGAGAATGCGCCTTTAGCTGTTCATTCTTTGACTTTTCAACAAACTCACCATCACCAGATTCGTCAATAACCATGCGTCGGTATTCAAACTTTTCTTTGTCGTTTGATTCTGTAGTAACAAAAATTCCGTGACTTTAAAATATTATTCAATGGTCATTGCAACACCTCTACTACACACAAGCAATCTATAGAGTTTTTTCACTCACGTGATCAGTAACCTTGTTTTTCCACCGAAACAAAAGAAAACGTTGGCGTGATAATAGAGCTCAATAGTCCCGGAGGATTAGTTGGGGTTGGGTACACCAACATGGCCTCCGTTCCATTGTTTGGGAACACCGACATGGCCGCTGTGACGTCACGTGAAAACAATCTATACCAGAGCATCGATGTAATGTACGCCTTCTAGTCCACGTATCTCTAGCAAAAATGAGCTCCCAGTCGACCACGATCGGCAACGATAAGCGACTAAAACACCAGTATGTGTCGAACATAACGTGTTTTGTTACCTGATGATCCAGATTCATCTTCATCACTAACATCCCGATAATTTCTGTCATAGCCACCCACATCACTCAAGTAAGCAACAAGGAGATCCCGTCCATCACCCTCAGCGTCTCGCTTCACTGTCCTCTTGTTTTCAATGGGAGATTTTCTGCTATCCATAAGTTTCTCGGCAGCTTCGATTTAAGACAAGAAAATGAATGTTTCGTAATGCTATGCTTTTTATAAGGCTGATTTGAAGGCATAGAACCAATGGTTAATGGATCTCCCACAACGGAGGAGGTCATTCTTGAAACCACAGTTTGAGCATTTCTCGTGAGATATGATTTGCACGAATTGAAGATGCCTCAGTTAGAGTTATGGATAAGATTATTAAAAGGAAGTAGAATATCAAATTTTAACTGCGTGGGCAATAACTGAGATTCGTGGAATTTACTTATTTTACTAAAAGATTTTAGTACTTTACACACCAGTGAGTGAGCTGATAGCATCATCACTTTGAATCTGGAGCTCCTCATCTGGTGTTCGCTTGGATTTCGCATGGCGTGGATCTGGAACAAGACATTTTAAAACCTCTCTTTGGTTTATGGTAAAACAACAATTATAGTTATACTATGCAAAGAATAATCATTTATTTTTCCATTATTTTTCCTTGTCGGGAGTTTCCCCTTTCTCAAAGGTTTATTAACCTCAGACGTGTACCCACATTACAATGTATTTTGCCAACTATGAATACAATCTGAAAAAAGTGAGTGAAAACGAAAAAAACTGGCGGTTTTCTTTACAAAGAAACAAACAGACAGCATTGTGATTAATGCTTTTTTCTACTCTTTTCCCCTTTAAAAACGTGACTTAGAAGTACTAAATTCAAAGTTGTGAAAATTCGTTTCTTAACATTTTTAGAAAAGCCGGAAAACTAACAATACTAAAAAGCTAAAGGACGTCCAAGTTTCGAAGCTATTCTAACGCCAATATCAAGTAAAAATATAAAATATAAAATATAAGTCTGTAAATACTTAAAGCACCATAAAATATGATAATACAGTAATGATGTAATGTTTTAAAGTGCCCCTGTGACCAAAAAGTTAAATTCTTTTTTTTCTTTGGATTTCTAAACTATGTTAACTAAACACTAAGCGACCAAAGTTTTTTTCCTTGAGTCCTTATTCTTTGTTGTCGATGGTTGAAGGAGCTTGGTTAAAAATGCTGCGTAAGAGAAAGTTCAGAGAATTTTAAAACTGCGCAAGCCGATGAAGAAAAAACACTGTTGGGAAAATCCGCTCCAAAATCAACACGAAATGTAACAAAATTGTCCTTCAAATATTTTTGCACAGTTGCAAAATGCAAGGCTGAACAACCAAGCAGAGACCGAAGAGGAAGGGTTCGACGTGGAACGGGACAAAATCTTAAGTCTAGATACGAACATTGTTAACATGACGGCAGAGTCGTTGAATTTTTTGGTTGACAAAATTTGTTGAAGAAGTTTGGAAGGAGAATGGGTAAAAGTATACCCCCAGAAGTTTGTGTCATGGCTGAAATTTTGATGAAAATGATTGGGACTATTTCATAAAGTTCACAAGTGATCTTTATGTAAATATCACTAGTGATGATCGTTTCATTTGCATTGTTTGCACATTCAGCCCCACACTCCCCTGGGACTGAAATCAAAGACGCCACCAGGCTTTTTAGAATTATCATAGATTACCAGGTATAAAGGTTCCTACACGTGACGTTTTATCGATGTTTTGATAAGCTGTTGGCCTCATGCATTTTTAATGAAATTTTGAAAACTATGATAATACATAACAATACAAGTTAAACAAAAACGCTTGGCGCGCCTTTTCAGCGTTTAGAGAAAAGAAAGTACTCACGTGGCAACAATTTCTTGGCAGCTAAGGATTAAACGAAAAATTATTAAACATGTATTAGCATGGTTTCTCTTAGATACGTCAATTATTTAAATGAGAAAGTTGTTGATTAGGGCCCAGGCAAAAGCCTCCAACATTTGCTTCAACATCCGTTCGATTTGTTGAACGATGTTGACTGCTGACGGTTTCAACACATCATCAACATTTGATTCAATAAAGCTTCACCAGAGGCCTGATATTTAGTCCCAGGCTGCAGCCGTGTTTGTTACTATGGATACGGACATGGATACCTCATTGAGAGACTGATTTGTGCGCATGTGCATACCCAACAATGTTGAAAGAGGGGGAAAGGATTCAACTTCATTCGACATTCGCGATAAGAAAAGAAATGTTGAATGGTTATTGAAGTAGAGTTTAAACGCTTTTAAACTCACTCAACATTGATTCAACCTCGATTCGACATCTTTAAACACGCTTGAAAGGGGGAAGTGGGGGGAGGGGGGGAGGGAAACGGTTTCACCATCTCTGTTCAACAAAATCGAAAGGATGTTGAAGCAAATTCTGAAGTCGTTTTCCAGGGCCTTTCGAGTCATATCACTGAAAGCTATTCAATGAATTAACAAATTAAAAAACTTCATTTTTCCTTCTTACCTTTCAATGCTGCTTCCGCGGCTAAAACAACATAGAAAATAAAGTTAATGAATTGACGAAAGTTAGTGGTGTACCGATCATCGATTATAGTCGATCATTGATCCAAAATCTTTAAGCGACGCAACAATCGATTATGGATGATGACAATCGATTATAGCGGACAAATGCGATAATCCTACGTTTCACACATTTTTAATGTTTTCCAAAACTCGGCGAAACACGCTCTCGCCAGGCTAGGTTTTCCATTTTTTTATTTGTTTCACATTTGGTACTGCGTATTTCAAATGGGAAAAAACTTACCTTAATGGTTCTCTTATAAATTATTTTAAATTAATAGTTGGCCGTAAAATACATTTTAACTTACTGCGATCAGAAAGGTAAAAAGAGTAGATGAAAGAAAAACAGATATAAACAGCTTAGAAGATCAAGTTGGTTTCCATGGTCCTCTCCTCGTTGTCTAGTTTTCATGGGTAAAGACTTGTTTCCATATCTCAAAGTGCCCTTGGACGTGATGGGCCTGGGGTGGCGGTAGGGGATGAAGGGTACAATAGCTGAAACAACCCAAACCTTTCCAAAAATGCTAATCTTAGGCCTAAACAATATGCTTTCGATAATGTTTAGGCCTAAGGTTAGCATTTTTGTATGGGTTTGGGTTGTTTCAGTTTCGTTGTTCCAGACCCCTCACGTCCAAGGGCACTTTAAGATAGGGAAACAAGTCTTTACCGTTTTCATGTTGTCCACAACAAACATGGCGGCATTTTTTTTTTTTTTTTTTTTATCAATAGATTTTCTGATTATAAACGACGATCGATCGGTTGGGTCAATCCAATTATTTCAGATCGATAATAAAATCTCAGCCGATTCCCATCTCTAACGAAAGTTATCCGTCGCTGATATGGGCATTTTCTCATTAGAAATTCAGAGTGCTCCTACCAGAAATCGAGGCTATGACACTAATGGCGTTTGCAAACATTGAGCTACGGGATGCTCGTACGAAAGACGTACACCGTCAAACTAGGTTTAGCAGACGATCGTGCTTCCATAATATTATTAAGTTTATAAAGAGAACATTAAAACGGTATGGTAAAAAAGCTAGTACATTCACCTTTCATCAAATGATTGGCAACCTCAGCTGAGAAAGAGAGAAGAGCAAATTTGTTAATTAACGCCGGAATTTGCAAAATTTCAAAACTACTTGTCGATAGATTAAGAGTTCGAGGTACAATTTACGTTGAACACCAACTTGAATGACAACAAGTGACTTGATGCCCACAAATGGCAATTCAGATTTAATTTGTAAATTGAACCGAATGAAAATCGTACTTACTGTGCTCCGGAACTGTTCAGGTGTGCGTTAAAAAAGAGACAAAAAAGATGGCTGTGTTAGTTCTAAGTAAAGCAATATGCTTCTCTCATCGAAAAAAGAAATAGTGTTGGGTGAACCTACTTTCGCTCAAGTGTTGTGGGTCATAGCTTCGAAAAATGCCCAAAATACCAAAAAGTCTTCATTAGAAAGATTAGAAATGTTAAATAACAAACCTCTGTAAATATAGGCAAGCGCAATAAAGGAAAGTGATCACCTCACATGGAATATTGTGAACATCTAACAGCGCACAATGTTGCGGTAAATTAATAAGATATATCTTCTTGCTACATCTATTTATTTTTCATGTAAGTTGTAATTAAGAAATTGAAAAAGGAGAGAAAAAGTTTTTTTTGTATCACTATTTGAAATTTTATGGTCCTCTCCATTTCACGTATTCTAGCAACAAGCCCTCTATGTGATCTGCAAACCCCTATGGGAAGATAATAACAATTAGATGCAAACTTCTTACTATCTTTCTCTTCCTCTTCCTCATCTGAGTTCCCTGATCCGCTCTCTTCTTTATCATCTTCTTTGTCACTCTCACTAGAGTCGTGTCTTTCACCGTCTGGCAAAGATAAAACCGAAAGGATAGTACGCGCGGTATAGGATTGGCCGATTAAGCGGACCGTTCAGCGTAACTTCAAGGATATATGATTCAAAACTTACACTAAGTTTCCTAGGGCCAAACTGTAGGATACGACTCCTTATTTTATCCAGTTTAATTTAGGATATCGCGCTAGCCGTTCTATGTTTGCCGTAAATTGGAACAAACAGAAGGCCTAACTTCCTTAGAACTACAATCCTGGACAAACGCGTTGGGAAGGTAGCGTCACTTTTGAGATAGCCCCCCTCACCCCCCCCCCCCCCCTGTTATCAATGTTGGATTTTGCACCAAACAAAATGTTGACTTTTCTTCCAACATTGAATATGGGGGAGGGGGGGGGGCACAAGAGCATGCTCTTTCCTAAATAGTTCAGCCAATAGTTAGAATAATCGAATTAGGTGTGAAGTGAAGTGATGCGCGCAACCTTCCCAACAACTTTTGACCAGGATTGTAGGTTGGGCGACTCCTTGCAGAGTCCCAAAACAGTAACTCTTCGGTGAGCTCAACAAGCACGGAACACTCTCTAAGGGAAGACCTTGTAAAAGGTGGAAGAACTGTATTAATTTTTGGTCTTGACAGCCAGTCCTTGTATGAATCAGCCCGGGATCACAGATCCTGACGAGCTAAGAATGAGCTTCGTGCAGTAAAACAAAACTGCGAGGACGGATATGCTTTACACCAGGGGCCCTTTTCTCGAAAGTCCCGAACATTTTTCGGACCCGAAAAGCCATTTGTGAAACTGCCAACCGCTTGTTTTTGAAAGCCGATCTTTTAACATGTTTTCGAGGTAACAAAAATTAAATGACTCTGAAGTTTGACGACTTAAATCCTATCCGTTCTTGAGATACAAAGGGAATTGCGACGCCCGAAAATAGCCCGTAAAGTTCGGAACTTTCGAGAAACGGGCCCCAGAACCGAAACCAGAAGAGGCAGGAGAAAAGAGAGAGCTCTGAGACAAGTTTCTCATCGTCAGTAATGACAGGGACCATAACTAAGCAGAAATGGGTTAGTAAAAAGTATTTGCACTCTGAGTTAAGTATTATTATCAATGAAACCTCTCGCCGGCAACCGAAAATACATATGAACGTACGCCAATGCTTGCAAATATCCGATCTTGTTTATGACAATAAAATACAACCTAAGGGACCGTTCATTTTTTATGGGGTAGGGGGGGGGGGGGGGATGGTGGGTTTTGGAGGAGTGTAATTTGAAAATTGCAAGGGCATCAGAGTAATGAACGGTCCCTAAAGATCTAACATTTTGCTTAGTTTTATCCTAAATGCAAATCCTATTAAAAATTGCGTTAGTGATGGCATCTTGAGAAACAAAATTCAATCGTTCTCACTGAATTTCATTTTGTGAACTTAGAACCCACAAATGACCAGCTCCCAACGTCAGTGGCTTCATAACTCAGTCAGTTGGTTAGAGCGTCGCACCGGTATCGCGAGGTCACGGGTTCAAACCCCGTTGAAGTCCTGAATTTTTCAGGCTTCTTTACGCAATTGCAAAAATTGCGTTCATAACTGCGAGGATCATAGCTTCACTTAATACTTACCGACAGAAAAGATTGAATTGTGCCAGAAAGCTCCACAATTGCGAGTTTTGTCTCCAAAACACAGACTTGAGCATTCACCGTCATCAACCTGACCGTATTTCCCGTACTTATTTCCGCAGAAACACAAGTACCCATACTGTAACCCAGCATAATTGAATCCGGCTAGTTTACATTTCCCTACACACCATTCGGGCGTCATTTCATACTTAGTAAATTGTCTTGGAAGATCACGACCAGGCTTTCGATCCCTGAAGCATCCAACATAAGCTGACGAAAATATAAGGAGAAAAAGAACTGGATGATTTTGTATTTAAACTAAACAGGGCCCGGTTGTTCAAAAGCCGATTAACGCTAATCCCAGATTAAAATTTAACCAAGAAGTTTATTCCTCTACTCCCAAATGCTGTTCGACGCTGATATTCGGATAAAATTTACATTAGTAGATGTCGATCTTGAAAAACAAAAATAAGCAAAAGAAACTTTAACCAAAACGTTGAAAACATGAAACAAACGTTTACGCTAATCCTGGATTAAGTTAATCAGCTTTCAAACAACCGGGCCCAGACCAGCAAATTCTGAGTATAGCTTAAAGGAGTAAAGAGTTATGTTTTGAAGGAGTCCCTTCACTCACTAAGAAAAACAAATCTTGCCGAGAGGCCTTAGAATTATCCAGGATAGAAAAACAAAAATACACAGAAACAAGGAGAAACAAAATGGACTTTTGCTGGGCATTTTCAATCAGGAAAAGAATGCATGAGCCTTATCTACGAAACGGAGATTATGGCCGAGAAGAAGAATTAACGTCATTTTTCAAACTCTCAACACAACCGTTCAAAACAAAGAAGCTTGTATTATGTGGCTTTCTGTTTTTAATTTCAAAATCATCTTTGATCAAGAAAATGAGTGACTTCAAATTGTCTAATTACTTTGCATTGCCAGTACAGTGATCTTTCTTTCAAAAGTGACCTATCAGATTTTGAGAGGATAAAAAATGCCCAAAATGTCATACTGATGATAACTTCAGCGATGTACGCACTTCGTGATTCAGTCGAGAGGATCTCATCTTGCTGTTTGCGGCTGCTTTGTACTTTGACTTTAGGAACAGCATCCAACTCTTTCTGGGTAACGACGATTGAACGATGATGATGAGTGAGACCTTAAAACAAGAACGGCAATAATAAACAGAAATTGTTGGGTTATCAAAAAAGCGGTTCAAATTTGACAAAGACTTGACTCTCTAGAATTCAAATCACTTATGCGAATTTGTTTCCCTTAACTTTACCGTCTAAACTACATTTTTTTGCAACCTATTATGGCACAATAGAAGTAAACACTTCAGTCAATCACAATGTAGGATTGGTGAAAATAAGCTTATAGGTTTTTTCCACATATTCTTTGGGTCTGCAATCGGTTCTTTACTTCCGTTTGTCAGATCTAGTCGAACCTTGCTTTGGCGTATGTAAAACGTACCACCATGATCTATGATAATTGTCGCTAAGTAACGTACCATCACGCAGCAGTGTATTCTTGAATACAGGCATGCTTTGAAGGTAATTGTTAGTTATTGCATCCGCAAGTCGCCTCAGTGCTTTATCCTCTGGCTGTATGAAGTGTAGTTCAAAATTGGCTGCTACTTTCATGTCCTCTTCGCTTTAAAAGGAACAAATACATCAAATATTAAATAAAGCATTATCAAGTACGAGGTACAAGGTACGGTGATACCTTTTACATTGATACATGTACGCATACACAAAGATATTGAAACTTGCAAATTTTTCGTCGCGTCTCCTGCCTACTACATTGCAGAGGTCTTTACCTTAAGCTGGTCACTTTGACATTCTTGAAATTTTGGTCGAGAGAATAAACATCTTTTATCTGCAGTTGGATAAAGATTAAAACACGTTAATTATGGTAAACTCTTCGGCCAGGATTGTTAAATTTTGCAGATGCTAAAATACAATGAAGTAAGCTAGTCTTAGTGTAGCAGTTTCTTCTTTTTTTCTGGCTTGATGAGCTGTTACTTTAGTTGATGGGTCTTGCAATTTTTCTTGTTAACAATTATTTTATAGTTTCTTAATCAGACATCCACATTTGGTATCGTCCTAAGAACGTTGGGTGGGACTTTCACACACACAAACTCGATAATTTCCTATTTGCGTTTGAAGTTCCTAAATTTACCGCTTTTTCCACTTCGGTTGTGAAGATCTTGTATTTTGTTGTAGATGGACGTCTGTAGTCCCCATCCCAATTCTGTTTGAATCTAAGCGAGGCCTTTATCTCGTTATGTTCATCTGTTGACAGAAAACAAAGAATGGTTTTTGAGGGTTTTAATCGTCCCAAAACTATTGTTTATGTTTTTGGATAAGGTGTTCTCTGTCGAGTTAAAGGCCAAGGCGGAGAACCCCCTCCTAGATTTGCATTGTACCTCACATCATAGAAAGCCAAATGCAATGATCCTTTCAGTTCATTTTAATCATTTCTCTGAGCTCTTAGTGCTTTATTGCGTTCGTCCAATATATATTTATATATAATGGAAGCATGCTCCCCAGACTGAATTCACTCCTGTTTCCATTATACAAAATTAGACATCATAAAAAGGGTAAATAGTTACTTGTGGGCCAATCAAGAAAGACTTGGCATCGAGGTCGGCTGTAATCCTTGCAGTCATTAGGCATAGGCTCGTAAAAAGGCGCGAGCACTGGGGCAGGAAGTTGCGGATGCTGGGACTGAGCCTGAGGAGCGGCCAACCCTGAAACCGTCACACTGTACGGGATCTGAGGCGACTGAGCGGCCTGAGGCAGAGGTGGTTGAGGGACCTGAGGCATGGCAAGCGGCTGCTGAGGTGCAGCCATTGGTATCTGGCTGGGTACCATAGGAGCCACTGGAATCTGGGCTTGAGGACCTGTAGTGATTTTGACTGGATCCATAATGATAGTTCCACCTGGAGTCTGCAACCAAAACGGGTTTATAATATATATACTTTATGTGTATAGTGCCATTATTTAACCAATGTTCTTGTAGCTAATTGCATTTATTCAAGTGTCAATGGATTTAGCACAACAGCACTAATTGGGGACACTAACAAAATTAACTAACATCAAATTAAATCAAATGTTGACAGAACCCACAATACTCAACTCACATATGACGCCGAGTCTGGGAATCGGACCCAGGCCACATTGGTGGGAGGCGAGTGCTCTCACCACTGCGCATGCGCCATCCCGCAGTTCAAGCATAGCGAAGCTTTATATCTTTGCTTATCAAGTATAAAAAGCACAATCTTTGACTTTCTTTTACACTGGAGACGGAAAGGAGCATTAAACCGAACTGAAGTGAATAATCCGCTCAACGCTAGTCGGTGAAATCAAGGACCAATATTAAACCTTTTTAAAATTATTCACCGGCACATTCACCGGAAAATCTTAACGGGTCTTTAACGCATAAAGTATTCTATCTAGCCAGGAAGCTTTACACATCTACTTTCTGTTCCTGAAGTTTGAAATCATGAAACGTGACGTGACGACGTCTGTCATTTTGGTGTGCAGATCATAAAAGCCAAAGCAATTTGAGAATTTAAAGAACTTGTGAAACGGTTTACTATTGTTTTGGACACCAATGTCACCGACTGACCACGTACTGGCAAACCAGAAATTCTCTCATTCACCACGTACTGTCTATTCTCGCTTGGAAATTCACACACATCTCGGAAAATTGTACACATTACATAGTGCCATATTCAAAGAAAAATAAAAAGGACAGAAAACACACGGCACCTGAATCGTATATGGACCAGATGCTTTGGATGGTTTTGGTGCTGAAGGAGCCTGTTTATCTTGTTCTTTCTGTTTTTTTGGCCTATCAGATTGCGACTTTGACTGATCACATGTCCGCCCCACACATCCTTCCTGCACAGGAGATGGTTTCGCGGGGAGTGATGGAAAAACAGCTGGACTTGAATACTGCTGCGTCTGGGTAAAATCAGCAAACATTTGACTTGGTTGTGCCTGCATTTGTCCCATATTAGGATATTGTTGGGTTTGTCCATAAAATGGTTGCTGTGGATACATACTGAAGGGTTGGGAGGGAGCGGCCTGTTCGATAACAGGAGGGTCGCAGATGATCTTGCATTCCGTGTTTCCCAACTGAAGAGTGAAACATTTCCTCTCGCAGTTCCCTTGCGTTTGTAATGCATTGTTGTTTCCTGCATTTGCCGAAAGCGTAAAAAAGAAAGCAAAGCGCTTTCGTTAGTAAGCGTTCGCTTTTCCATAGGCAACATAGCAAATTGAATCAGAATCGGGGCAAAATCAGCCGAGTTAACGGGGCAAAGTAAGTAGGCAATTTTACAGGAAAAGGAGTGCGCGATCGTGATGTGGGGCAACTTAAATTGACGTATATTGCATTTGTTTCCAATTACACTAGGAAACCGATGAGACTTACCTGCATCTTGTTGCTGAGACTGTTGCAGCTGTGTTTGATTCTTTTGCCCTGAAAAAGAACGAATGAGAGTGAAACATTCTTCAAACGAAAAAGTTTGGTGTGTTCCTCTGCACATGTGACTCACCATCATAGAACATTTTTGTCAAGGACTGTTCAACATCCAAGATGTGAGAAAGAGACTGGGTAAATTTGTCTGGCTGCAAACAACAAATGAAAGATAGTTAGTTCAAAAGTAAAGTTACTGTATCCTAGGGCGAACATTTCTTGTAGTAGAGAATTAGTAGAGTGTTAGCAGCAGTTGGGGCAAGGCATCAAGATACGCACCGGTTGACTCATAAGCCACTCAATGAACTGTTGAACTCTTCCTTCCAACCCCTGTAAAAATAAAAGGGCAAGGTGAGTTCGTCATTTGTCACGAGACAATCAAAATAGCTGCGATGTGAGTTAATCGATGTGCAGTGAAGTATGCCGATGATTCTGCAGCTGGCTGACAATTTTGCTTACCGGTTTCAAACTTCTTGTTTCTTCAAGCTTTACTTCGCCACCATCGTCGGGAGAGTTGATTGCATTGAACAGATTTTCAAGCTCTGTGGGAAAAAAAAGTGGCATAAATAACTAACTGACAGACCTGACTATGATGAGAGAAGTGATATTCGCACTTACACAATTTAAGCAATTGTTGTTTTTTTTTTTATAGACACCTGAAAAATTCAGGCGGCTCCAACGGGACTCGAACCCATGACCTCTGTGATACGGGGGCAATACTCTACCAACTAAGCTATTAAGCCACACAGTTGGGAGCTAGCAAACTCTGTTGAGCTCATTTGTTCCAGGGAAGGACTCTATGAATGAAATGAAATGAATGTATATTTGAAGTACGAGTATAACTAAGTGCGAGGATCACTTCTCTCATAGTCTGTAACCCGCACTTCAAATATACATTCATTTCATTTCATTCAGACCTGACAATGATTTCTTTACTCCCAAGAAAGTAACGTGTGATTCACCTCGTTAAGCAGCTGAATTGAATTGAAAATACCGACATTAACAACAACAACAACAACGACAACTTTATTTTACCCAATTTACCAAACAGGATATTTACTGAATTTAATACAAGAATTAATAACAGAACAATTTGGCTTCCTAATTATAAAATAAGCTTAATCAGCCAAGGAATATGTGATTTTGTAAAAGGCACGTACCTTGCCTGTCAGCATCTGATATCTTGGAATCCCCTTTCCAGTCATCTCTAATTATATAACCTACAGAAAAACAAGATCTATTAAATCTATAATTAATAAACTTATGAATAAGGTCATAAATAAATAAATCGATCTTTCCACCGAATTGGGAGGACTATGTAAGTATGTACACTGCTTTGTAAGCTGGAAAACCCAGGGCATGTTCTCGAAGTGGTCTTCGCATGCAATCAGAAGAGACATGCTGCCTCAGTAAATACATCTCAAATGATGAAAGTACTGTTTAAAATAACATCGAGTACAATGCGATTGCCAGAATGGAACAATGACTTTTGTCTTTAAAGTAAGGTTGTCATAATATCTACGTAACTGGATGCGTTTAGGGAGAAAGGTTTCCGTCTTGGCGGCCAGCAAGGAACCAAAGAAAGATGTAATCTCAAATAAAGTGGACTCCCGAAGCTTTACTCGAATATCTTTTAGGACGATGATTTACATGCCTAAAATTTAGTACCTGTGTTATCTGCTCCCTCGTCAAATGACCTCTTCTTTTCTGAAATATAAGTAGTGTGAATGAGTTCCCTGGGGGCTTGCTGCGGGTTACGTCCCTGGCTAGATGGGTTTACCCAGGACTTAACTCACAAGTTTAGAAAAGTGTACACATGACCATCAAGCCAAGTCAAGTCAAGTCAATTTATATTTCAACTCACAAATATTACCGAGAATCATCACTTCAGGGAAGGCCGGACGCAAGCCAATAAGATCAGGCCATCGCTTCCCAAGACGTACAAGCCTGGGATTTTCTCGCTTAAGCCTCTCACGAATTCCATCGCATCTGACAGAACAGCCCCGCCGAAACTAGGAAAGCTCGTGTGAGTCATGCTAACGGCGAAGCAACTATCATAATCAGCTTCACCGACATACACATTCCCTCCAGGCTTTTTTCAACATTGTCTCAAATACACCTGTAATTGCATCTGATATTTGTGAAACACGGACCTCAGAATCATGACTGAGGGAATACGATTTTACGTATATACCTTGTTTTCGCTCCGCAGATCGAGTTAGAAGGGCTTGAAAGAAAGCATCTACGACAGACAACAACAACAACACTTTATTTTTACCTCATGTCTTAAATTTCTGCTACGTAAAAAAAATAAAACAAACTTAGTTAGGAAGATATTCGCTCTATGAAAATTCTGGCCAGAGTGCCAGGTTTACGAGAAATACTACCCATGGATGCGGCAGTTAGGAACTTACTTTTACCTCGGTGGCCCGGTTTCGACTCGTGGTAGGGAAAGCTTTTTATCTGGCCATGGTACACAGGAAACCTTCCCAACAACGCTAGTATAATGCATGGTAACTAGATAAATTGAGCGACAAGTACTAACTCTAACCCAGTAATCATGGACGTCCAATCAATGCTTAAAGGGCAAATTTTGAAACATCGTTTCGTGTGCCTTTCAGATCATGATGAAGCTTTCATTGGAGGCCAAAGTCAAGAGAAAGGAGGGAAAATGAATGCCGCGAACTAAGGTTACTGTAATTTATTCATGGTCTTTCGCTTTGTGATACATAACAAGCAATAGTTGTTCTCTCCTCCAGTATCGCCAGTCTTTCGTTTCCGGTGGTACAAACTAAACAGCCTAGCCTGCCGTTTAATTTGTTTGTTCCTCTTAATAGTCTTCTCACTTTAAAAATAGAAAACTGATTACCTTCTTCGGCAGCTCGTTTGGTCCTTCTGTTGATCACTAAAGCAATAAAAAATACAATTTAATATCTGGGGATCACTTCAACTTCAACACCACCGAAAGAAGGAGAGAAATGGATTGTTTAAGGTGACTCTATGGACAAAGACTCAATGATTTCGTTTTATTTAAGTCATCAAAATCATTGTGATGAAGTGGATAAATGTTGACCCCGGTTGACGAAACTAAGAGATGATTTTCTCGATGATCACTCGAAGATACTCGGAAACGAGTCCACGAACGACTCGCGACCTCCCGATCTAGTTCTGCTCTATCACTGAAATGGCCGAAATGCTGCATTCTCACTATATTGTAGCGAAGTGGATGACAAATGTTAAATAACCCAGGTTAGTGAAATAAAGAGATGATTTTTTTCGATGATGACTTGGGAATACTACGTTGGAAAAAGGTCCTTTGCAATACACAAGGGGAACTTTTAATTACTGGACTCTTATGGCTCAGTGGACCCAACCCAGCTCAGTCACAAATCATCCGAACTAGTAATCGGAAGGTCGTGGGTTCGGCTCCCGCAAAAGGAAAACTCGGGTTTTTCCGAGTATCTCCGGGGTATCATCGAAGAATCGTTCTCTCAATGGAAATCACTTTCGCTGATGTGACCAGCAGCCATATTTGCATACTAAAACAAAAGGTATGTGAATTTTTCTTAAAAAAGAGTATTTTATTCCTCCAACATGGCCGCTGTTTCTTTGTTTTACTCCTCCAACATGGTGTAATAAGTGTATTGTTGCAACAACTTAGAATTACATAACCGCAGTTCAAATGATATGAAAATCTCATATTGAAACATCATTCCAGCAAACACCCACACCTTTACCCGTATTGCCATTCCGAATGCGTCTCATCTGCCACAGCCAATACTCTTCTAGCCGAGCTGTCACCACACCATTCAAATGCTTTAGTATTAGCTATGGTCGACACTGAACAACAAAGGTCTCTTACTTCTAACTTTGATCAAAATATTCATGATGCATGCGCATTACCGGGCTCTGTGGATCTTTTTTTCGCCTTGTGGGCTGGTTTCTCCAATGGATGTTCGTCTTCTTCTACATCTCCCCGAGCAACTCTGATCAATTCTTTATCAGACTCATCAACCACCTTTGATTTTTCGTCTTCTGTCAAAGGAACAAAATGGCAAATAATGCGTTCTTGATGGAGTGTTATTCAAGTGACATTATGAGTGAAATGAGGGAGTGGTCAAGTATGTTACCGAAAATAGAAAACTTTTCCTCTCGGCACTTGCTCCAGAAAGGCGGGGTGAACAGAAATAACTATCGGGAAAATGTGAACAAGAGAAAATGTGGATCGATTTCTAGAACATATTTTTTATTGACTCAACTTAGCTACAATACTGGTCAAAAGTTGTTGGGATATCTTTGTTTTTATGCACCAAAAAATGCTCGTAAGAAGTATGTGCTTATAATACGAAAGACTTTGCTTGCTCCTCCCGCCCCCCAAATCAATGTTAAAACAAACGGTAGCTTTTCTGAATGTTCTCTCAGATTGCAATCAACATTAAAAAGGGGAGAGGGGAAGGGGGGGACTGTATGATAGATGGTCTAAGACATGTTTATTTTCGCACGTGTCCCAAGACTTGTTGCAGTGCCATCTCGAAAGCATTTGCTACTATGGCCACTACGCACTTTTCCACTATTTCTCACTCATGTATAATTAGTCTTTTTCCTTCTTTCTTTTAATTCTTACGTCCATTATGTATTTTCTGAAATACAAAGATGAATTCGGCGTACTGAGGTCCGAAACAACTGGAGAGAGCCGGAAAGTTTGCTACTTTCACTAAAGGTACTAGGCCACTCCCTGTTCTCGTTCTGAATGGTTAAAAGACCTTTCATAACCACAGTTTCTTCAAAGCTCAGCGGCGGTTCTATCGGTGAACGATGAAATGGATAATTATCAATTAAGGGGAAAACTTTGAAGCATGTCAATGGTTTGATTATACGCTTAATGCGCTTGAGTGACTTTACATGCATTTGTCAAGACAACTTACTCGTTTGGACAAGAAAGCATCATCTCCTGAGAGGAAAGAGTTCATTATTGTAATGCATTTAAGCTGAACTGAAATCCTAGTTAAAAAAAATAAAGATCTCATTTCCAAAAACAAATGGTATTTTGTTTGTGGAAATGAACGTCATTTTTTTTGATAACCATGCTTGCCACTCAAGAAAATAACTACTTTAAATTAAATGCGAGTTAGTTGAGAGGAACTAAGAGTGTAAATACATGATAAAGATAATGAAGACTGTAGGCTTATTGAATGGCTATTGGGCGAAAGGACAACTGAAAAATCAGAGCCCTAAGAAGAATTCGAATTCGTACGACCTCACACCCATCGGATGCTCTTAGTGCCCATAGAGCTATAACAACTCCTGGGGAGGTTAGTTAATAAAGGGATAACGTGTCCCGCTTGTCTGCGGCTCTACAATAATGAAGACGTCTTTAAGTTAACTGGAGAATCGTAACGACCTTAGAGCGTAGCTCAACTGAAATGAAGGTTCAGTATTGATGCACAGATCGGAAGCGTTGACTGGTGGCCAAAAGTGTTAAGTGTCAACATATCTAAAACAGACAAAGTTATGGAAGCATATCAGCAATAACATCGCAACCATACGAGCTAATGCTTGGCGCTTGCTATAACTTATCTTCATGATCTCGAAGGTTTTTGTGTCCATTCAATGGATTCCCTGGACAGACTCACATAACCGTAACTCAGGCTTTGCGAAAGTTTTGTTCCGTGTAAAAGGTTACGGGATCAAAGTTAACTAAACTATTTTTAACTTACGTTTGGATGGCCGAGAGAACACTACTGCACAAAGGGTAACAAAAAGTACCAAGATCCTCATAGTGCTTAAGGGAAATTTATCTCCCAAAATTCCCAGGTTCTACATCCAAGTTTCCGACATGAAAACTTCTGTTCCTTCCTGATACCAGCGAATCACACTCTACGCTCTGATTGGTTCAATAGAGGATAAAATAAATATGATTTTCAATATTCATGGCACCACCCCGTGTTTTAGCAGGTAGGCTTCTAGGATTGGTAAATTCGCATGAGGTAATGAGCGCAGCACGCGAAAATGACGAAACTTTTCAGTTATTTTATGGATTCACTTCCATTTTGGATGCCACTCATAAGACACTCACTATTAATACTTTCAAGGATTATAAAAGAGACTGTAATTACGCTTCGAACAGCAATTGAAATTACACGGTAGCTTTCACGAAAATGCAGAGCTGTGTGGGACGCTGACATTCAGTTCTTTCCTGAAACCATATTTGTTCGCGCGCTTGTTTCGTGACCCATCTCAAGCGAATAATGAAAGTTTATTAGTGATAATCATGAAGTAAGGAATGGCGGGAAGAAGTCGATTTACAAAAAAGTACTGTTATGCATAATTTTATGCTTGGTTTTGGTTTGAAGTGTTTTTACTTTGATTTAATGCATTTCAAGTCAGCTTCCCAGTTATGTGTGAAAAAAGTTATAGAAAAAATGAACAGTTCAACTGTTGGCTCACTTGGTTGACTATCGGACCACTGTGCAGGAGGTCGAGGGATCAAAAACTCCGGTCACACCAACACTCGGGGCCATAAAATATCTGAGGAGGAAGTGCTACCTTAATTCGAAATGACATCTACAAATAACTCACTTTCTAATCTTCTCAGTTAATAAGGATGATAAACTGTAGGTCCCGTCTCACAACATTTCGATGTTCTTAACCAAAAACATTAAAAGCTCATTATTTCAGGTACTATCAAGCAAAGATAAAGGATATCGAAACACAAAGATGGCTAAGTGAGATAAATAACGAAAGTAAAAGATTTTAACCAAAACAACAAAATGAGAACCTACCGAAAATTCAAAACGATAGACAAATGCGAAGATTACCTCCTCAAGGTCACCAAGTCATTTATTCGAATTCTTGGAAAAAGAGTATGGATAAAGAATACGCAGAATTTCACCAAACGAAATATTTGTTTCCAATAAATCCCCCCAGTGGAAATGCTCAAATTAAAAGATTAATAGCGAAAAATGTGTTCTATTCGATTGCTTTATTGCAAGAAAGGACAAAAAAGACAAGAGGTGAATTCTTATATCTATATCTAATTATCTGTATATTACCTGTTGTGTAACTAACAGCTATATTATAACTTTAAGTTATTTGGAGAACGTCGATGTACTGGTTGCACAAGACGCAAAATAAGCAGTGTCTGTCTGCACGTCTGTCGGTCTGTAACCATATGGGACGTAAAAGATCCCACACACTGTTCGCAAAGAGTAGGGCACAGAGTTCTTGGTGTTGTGGTCTGTTCCCTGTGGTATACCTCGGGGATACTAGCTACACCGAGCTACTCTAAAATAAGAGGGTAAATACATTTATGATGAGTAAGAGTCTGAGTCAGTGTCCCTTAGTATGAGATTTTTTCACTCACTTTGATTCTTGCAAATGAGTACTATTTCTACGGACTAAGGACCGATCGTCAACTAAGGGTGCGTTCCATTGACCCTATTCCGGAATAAGAATACTTGGAGTGATGATTTAAAACAGTATGTCTAGCGTTTTGAAGCAACAAGGATAATAAAGGTATGTTTAAAATAGCATTTTAGCAGGTGTTTGACAATTTTAATGTGAATCTCCGTAAAAACGAAGGACTTCTATCTTCTATTCCACGTATTCCTATTCCGGAATACGGTCAATCGAACGCGCCCTAAGTGAAATGATAGAGGAACAAAAACCACATATTAAAACTGCGAGTGTCAAACGACTTTCTGGATAATTACAGATTAATGAAACATCTCTAGCGGTTGCAAAGAAGCCTGCAAAAGACTTTAACGGGACTCAAATCGATGAAGGCGGGATTTCGATGCACATTGCTTTACCACCGGGCCGTCAACTAATGAATGAACGAACTTTGAGTGTCAACTGTATTTAGCGCTGGGGCACTATTTGGGAACACTGTACAGATATCAAATCAAGTATTGGTTTTTGAGGAGATGGGAAAACCGGAGAACCAGAAGAAAAACCTCTCCAGAGTAGAGAACCAACAAGCTCAAACCAAATGTGACGCCCAGCTTCGGAGTTGAACCCGGGCCACGTTGGTGCTCTCACCACTGTCAAGTACGAGTTGGTAAAGCATAAGAGATGAAAAATGATCGAGAGGATATATGATAAACCACTCGAACAGAGGATGTGAAACCCTAACCTCTAAGCGGAAGATCTTCGAACTTAATGAAACAACTTTGGCACTTGCAAAAAAAAATTTAAAATGAAGGCTCAAACGGGAGGAGCCTAGATACCTTTCAAGCTTTTTCGCTCAGCTAAAGTTGTCTTATTGACTGCGATGATCTCAGTTCCGCTTAGAACATTCAAAACTCTTAAACATGAAAAGCGCTAAGTGCGCGCATGGATTCGGTTCAATGGTTTTGCTTTTCACGACTAAACCTACCGCTAGAAAAACCTGGCCCCAGTTCTTCTTAGACCTGATAACTTAATCCAGTGGATGTCACTATCCAGAGCATAAAATATACTCCACTTTAAACCAAGGTTTTCCACACGCTTTTACGTGAGCAAATAATGAAATCTCTGCACAGGTTGAAACTGTTGGATACCGACTTATCAAATGTCTTCAGGCCTTGTTGTTGAAGAACGGCGACTGAGCTTTTACTGCATATATTAGGCATAACGAAAGACAAAATGGCCTACATTACAATGACTCAGGAACAACGGTTTGTATCATGACGATGCAATTGATGTAGACGGCCAGACTAGTTCACCGTATCTGGCGTCAAAGTAAATATAACGGAGAATGTTAACTGAAAGGAAGCCACCAAAATGACCAATTTGGCTTTAAAACACATTTTATTAATATAATCTTTACTACCCTATCATGCAAAGATTTCTATCTTGAACAAGTTTACCTAAAATTAAAGACCTTTAGCTACGGGTTTCTCTCAACCGCAAACCGCAAACCGCAAACTGCAGTTTGAGGTTAACCGTTTGCCGTCAGAGTTAAGGACGTTTCTAAGCATTTAGCAAGACGTTCGCGCTCTCTTTCTCCAAAAAAATGGAGTTTTACGTGCTGCGGGCGTCATGTTTGTTTTTCCATTCAATCTCAGTGTCGCTTAAAATGCCCGAAAACTCTTACATATGTCACCGCAGAACCCTAAAAGGTTATAATAAATGGAGCTTAGATGTGCAAGAACTAATTGGTTATCTTTAAAGGTGGGGTCGTTAAGTTTAATTTGCCTAAAAACTCTGCCGTATTTCACTTACGGCTAGAGGAGATGCTTGCCGTAAAAACGTGAACCGCAAACGTCAAATGCGACGGCAAGGCCAAAATCACGTGATATCTTGAGGTTTGCGGCTTACGGTAATTCCAAAAAAAGCTGTAGCTAAAGGTCTTGATAAACTTGGGTGAAAAAACAAAAGAGATGTCTTGTTGGGTTTAAACAAAGGGTTAATGCACAACTTTAACGGGAGTTGTGTGTATAGTTTGAACAGAGGGTCCACGCGATGTCCTCGTACTGCTAGTTGTGCGGGTTGGTGGTGGACGCTGACCATGAGGGTGGCGAACTGGAGGTGCCCCCGAAATGCCTTGCTCTGACGAATGCTTCTGAATGAGAACTGAACTAACTGGTCCTTGGCTGCCGATGAGACCTACAATACAAAAAAAACAAACAAACAAGTAACAAACCATTTATACAGGCGAATAATCGCGAAGTGTTAAATTCACAATTCAAATTTAACGCGAAACCGCAAAAAAAAAAAAAGACTTTACGAGTTCAGTATATCATGGAGATTGGAAATAGGTGTGTAGCCTTAACACGATGCAACACACGCCAACACGTTGTTTATATATTACTTACAGTTTGTCATCTTTCTTAACTAAGGTTCGATCAATGTAAATATGCTTAGAATTGCGTTTGGAAAACTGTCACTAACATCGAAATTGCAGTAGGCTTTTCCCACTAACAAGCACACTACAACCAAAACAAAACAAGAAAAAACGAAGAGTTCTGTGTTCAGCTGAAGTAAAAATAAGCCCTGTAGAAGGCCCTGGAAAACCTCCCTTGTATCATGGCTGTTTTCTCCTACATGGCCTTGTATACGATAAGCTCTTTTCAGATAATTTATCGTCCAATAGAATTTTATGAACGAGGGCCGCGAGACGTGGCCTACGGTTGATAGTCCTTATCCAAGAAGAATTGAAAGTCCAACCACGACCTCCCACACCTCCCACACGAGAATCAAATTGAAGGTCCTCTTCTCTATTGGTGGGTGGTCTAATTCTACAGCTCAGTACAATAATTTAAATACTACAGTTTTGATAACGACATTCTATCTTATGACTTGCACACAATGATTGTGGTTATCACCTGCACCTCCCCTTTGAGTCTGAATATCTGATCGGCACACAGCTTTAACTGTAACAGTCTTTCCGCCCTGCTGCCCTGGTCTTTCTGTCGCTGGTCTTTGCCTGGGTAAAGCATGAGAAAACGACTGGTGTTGCGTGACATCCGATGGCCCAGATGTCGTGACAGTCGGCAAAGGAGGTTGATGACGCGGTTGGTCTTCTGCGTCTGCAAGAAAAACATGGTTCAGGGAATAGCAAATATACAACACAAGAAAGCAAAGAAATGAAATGAAAAGTTGTGACAGCTCAACGTCCCATTAAAAGAATTTCAAAATGCACTCCTTTGGGATGTCTACCTCAAAAAGATTTATGTGGAATAGAACACAGCCTTAACGCGAGAAGGTTTCACTGACACATAAGTCTTTTGAGGTAGTACGTTTCTACTATTCGTGGCATTAGATTGTACCTGACAAGATTCCGCCTCTGCCGTTCGCAGCAGCAGCCGCCGCAGGTGGGGGTGGCCTTCTTCCACCCTCTTCTCCTTCTCTAAACATACTCATGGCTTCTAAATTCAGAGCACACACTCCCCGCATGAAAGCTTTTTTCATGGTTTCTTCATATCTCTCCCTCTCAGCGTGAAGACGGGCAATTTCATTCCGCGCCATCTCCAGCTCACGTGTTGCCTATTAAATGGCTCAAAACATAAGCTGTCCAACTAATTTCAAAGTATCTTCCCCTCTTTTTAGATCGCAGTTTCATGTTTGAGTATGCTTCGAAAATCAGAGCAAAGAGCAACACACGAACACAGATGTTTATGGAACGGGTTCCAGTGCTTGCTTACTCTTCCTTGAATAAACCCTATGCTTTAAATAAACCCTTTGCAGCTGGGCTACAAAACATTTTATGGTAAATGTAAACAAAATTCAGTTTTGGTACGAGCTTCAGGAAAACTGGCGGCTTATAGGGAGCTGATGCCCTTAAACGTTAATTTACTTAACATTCACACTCCGTTAAATTGAAGAAAAAACTGACGAGAAGGGGAAAATTCAGACAACAAAACACAGTCACACAAATGTCATCATAACGGTTACATTTGGAGCAAAAAGGTCGCAAGAGAAAGAAAAAGCCAGTTGTCTAAAACTTATACCCCATTCACACCAACAAGACAAGTTTAATTAAACTTGGTTTAACAAAATAAAAATAAGTCACAGAAAAATGCAGGACTGGCTTTTCCATGAGATTCAGGTTTGTTTCAACACATGCTTTGACCTGTGCTAAATTCGTAGTCGACAAAAGTCAGTAAACATGATTTAAAAAGAAAACAATTTGAAACCGTGTTTAACTAAACATGTTTAAAACATGTTTAAGGTTTGGTGTGAATGGGGCATTAGTTTCATTCAACTTAACTACATCATGGTTCTAAGGAATGAGTACTTCTCCATTACACGAAACGTACCGTTTGAAGACGATTTTCATAATCTTCGGTCAATTTGACACACACATCTTGAGCTTTCGCCTGTTCAAACACAGTTAAACTAATAAATCAAATGAACAGTATCTTCGCCAATCTTGCTTCCAGGCGGGAGACTGGAATAATCCAAAACCAGTACCAAAATACTCTCCGCGTGCGTTAAGGGTCTTCTGGCTAAGCGTGGAAAGTCAACCTTTAAAAAATATGGTTTCTTCCTCTGAAGTGAGAACACTTCTACAAAGCACTAGACTACGCTCTCGAGAGGTTAGGGAAATCTGAACTTTCCCTTAATTAAGGAAGCTCAGTATGAGGCTTTAATTCGAAGGATACAACTTGTATCCTTCCGACTGGTTTCGGGAAGTCGTTAATTTACCAAATGTTGCCATACGTATTTGACTACTTTCACTCCAAAATGAAAATGAAACCGTTTTTTAAAGCCAATCAAATACGGTCTTTTTTGGGGGTCTCTCTTTTACGACCGCTGGTCAAGGGAACGATGACTCTGGGAACGACATTGGATCCTCGCCCCACTATTTTAGCAGTTCCTTGAAAACCAATTCTTTTTTTCCCCACACGAGGTAAGCCACAATATACAGAAGTTCTGTTATCATATAATACTCCTGTACTACAGCTATTTGGAGTTGTCCTACATTGGATATTTCTTATTAAGTGCATGACAAGTTATCATTTTTTGGGAGTTTTAACCTCTCGTGACACCGCCCGGTTTTGCTATGCTCTCATGGAGCCAGCCATAACGTTTAGACCAAGACTACGTGGCTTTGTCTTGTTTTACCAGATAAGAAGGGAAGGAGTAAGACTTCAAAGGTAGATTGAAACAGTAGCTGACCTGACAAGCCTTCTCTACTCTCTGTTTCCAACGGGATTCAATAACAGACCTCCATGCATTCCAAGCCCTAGATTGAAGCATGTGATTGTAGTGTCTCCTGGCAAGTTTGGAAGCAAAACCCTACACACACAGGTAAAAAAAGACGCTTCAGTATTATTAATTACACATCTGCTAGAATAAAGCGTACCGTAAATGATCTAACAAACGCCCCGGGCGTCTAGTAAGTTTTAGGGGTCTTAATGGGGGCGTTTAAAAATAGATATGAGGCGTTTATTAGAGAGAGGTGTTTATTTCACTTTAACAGTAACAGCTGGAAGCCGGAATAAGATAGGATACGAGTTTGTGAGTAGGCCGCACTAATCTAATCTGCGCTAATGCAAAGCCTGTATAGTTAATAATTCAGTATCGATGTCTTCAGTCGTCATCTGGGTCAACCATGGCATCGTTGGTCTCCTCGATGTCCGAGTCACTAATGACTTGGAAAGGGGTTGGGAGGTTTGCGCGCACCGCGCACCGGTGGCTCAATTGGTTGAGCATCGGGCTGTCACGCGGGAGGTCGTGAGTTCAACTCCGGCCGGACCAACACTCAGGGTCTTTAAATAACTGAGGAGAAAGCGCTGCCTTTGTAATTACATCTGCAAATGGTTAGACTCTCTAGTCTTCTCGGATAAGGACGATAAGCCGGAGGTCCCGTCTCACAACCCTTCAATGTTCATAATCCTGTGGGACGTAAAAGAACCCGCACACTTGTCGCAAAGAGTAGGGCATGTAGTTCCGGGTGTTGTGGTCTGTCTTCTGTGATGTATCATGGTTGGGAGGGTAAATGCTCGGAGATATTAGCTACACCAAGCTACTCTAAAAATCCGAGGGTAAATAAAGATATATGATATGATGATATGATATTGGGTTATTCAATACGGAGAGTTGTGCTCGTGACTGCTCCGATCCGGCTTCACAAGGTTAGCTTTTCTTTAAGCATTAAATCACTGAATCTTCAGAGCCATCAAATGCCAGATTAAACGCACAGGACTTGAAAGACTATACAAGGCACATCTTCAGAGAGCCGTGACCACGAGGTCATTATTATTCGACAAGAGTCTTCCCTGACGGTAGTCGCATGTTTCCAGCTTCTGTGTATTCTTGAAAACTGATATATTAGTTGACTACAGAAATTAGAAAGATAAAAGAGCACTATCTGTACTTTGAACTTGAGATTAAACAAATGCAATTCGCAAACCATTGCTAACTAGTAAGCAAGCAAATATAGTAAATTTCAATACACTTTGGAGCGATTTCGTGGTTTTTAGCAAAGGCGATTTTTGGTGGGAGAGGGGGCGTCTAATACAAACTTTACATCTCACGGAGGGCGTTTATTTGATACGATGCGTTTATATGCGAGTGGGAGTTCATTAGGTCATTTTACGGTATTTCTTTTCTGCCATTAAATTCTGTTTCTTTTTAGAGGGGGGTGGGGGATCACTTGTACAAACGGATAGATGTTATACCGATTAAAAAGTAAGAAAACAATACATTTTGTCTTGGAAGGAGTAGGAATTGATACTTTTACCACCGCTTGCTAGGACGGTAGATAAAATTCAGTTTAAAAGGGAGAAATCACATATCTCATTATCAGTTCAAATTGGATGGGAGATGTTGCTGCATTTAATTTAACGGCTCAAATGATCGCTTAGATAAAGCAGTCCATTCTCACTAAGTCAAGTTTCACTGATACACCGTATTAGAAAAGACTTGTGGATATGTTGAAATCTACCCCTTTTGTCTCAACATAGATGCCAAAGCTTCACGATGACAATGCCAGCCAAGGTCGTGTCATATGACCACTCAAGGGCAGCAAAACGTTAGCGAAAATGTCGACTGTTCACATTTGTCATTTTCATGGAGTATTTCTCAAGTGGGCTGCACTGCAATAATCATCACAAGTTTATACCTACACGAAGATAAAAAAGAAAACCCTTACCTCTCGTCTTTCATCACAATGTCGTAATTTCCACGTAGTAAAAGCCCTCAGCATTTCATTTCTCTCTTTCTGCAACAAGATGATAAAGTGATCAGTCATAAGTGACAGGAAGGAGTCATTACCGAAAAGGATACCACTGAAACAGAACAAACCTGTTTATGAATCGCATTTGTGATATTTGAAACAATGGAGTCTTTGTGCGATAAGGTCTGTTCGTAAGTGTGTAGCAACTCTTTTTGACTTTCCATCTCATTCATTAGTTTGTTCTTTTCAATGCCATGCCTTGAAAATAAATTAAAAAACAAACCAATTGAATTAGGTTCCATTAATTACAGAAAATCCTCTGCACAGCGGATTGGGGACAAACTCCGACCGAGTCCACCTTGGAGATGTTGTCAATTTACCAAGACAATTTAACCTGACTCGTAACGAGATCTTTAAAGTAAACGCAAACGGAAAGGCTCTTTCGTAGTCTATGTCCATGAACCCTTCTACAGAAACAAAAAGTGTGATATGTAAGCAAAAGAAATTGGGAAGGCCCATGAACATGAAAACTGCGACAGCAAAAAGACAAGTAATGATTGTACAAAGAAAGTCATGGTTTACTGTGGGGCTGAAGTGAGCAACTAGAATAAGTTTGTTCATGCATCAATGGGGAAGGGCTGTTCTTTGTTTCGATCTTCATACTATCAGATAATTTCTCAACGATTGCCACTTACGCTGATGATAAAAACCGAGGGAACCTCCACTAAAACACAAAGATAACTTTAAGCCACAAAACATAATGTTCATAACCAAAATTGTTTGAACCGTTTCTCAATGCAAGCGTTTGCATCCAAAATGAATTTCAGATTCGCTTTTTTTGTTTTCAAATTTCCCGGGCGCCGCCATCTTAAATATTTGTGACGTCTCGTTGTTGTCTTCTTGTTTCAAAACAAAAGTTCTTTGCGCGAAAATAATAGGGCAACCGTAACACGTCACAGTTATTGCGGCGCCCGGGAAATTTGAAAGTGAAAATAAGCGATTTTACATTTTTTCTTTTTTTTTTCTCAGTACAAACACTTTCTTGAAAAAAAAAAAGGCCCATCAAATTTGATTGCAAACATTTTTTTGTTTGATTTAAAGTTTGCCGGAGTGAAGGTTCCATTTAAAGGTTAGCGAAATTACTTTGTGCAAAGGTCCATTTCCATGAAGTTTACTGCGTGTGGTCTCAAGACTTTTGTCCTCCTTACCGGATTCACCCTCATGTTGAGGTTGGTTTAGTCGAGGTTACTTTGTACAAAGCTGTTCTTTAGCCACCGATAAGTAAATAAGTTGTAAAAGTAATAATGAAATCCTTCTCCAAACCTGCGTAGCTGGTGGGATAATTTAACCTTTGTTCTGGCCGCGACTGGTATGGTGACAAATAGCGGTTCTTCAGGTATTACGAGCAAAAGCACCAGACGCTTTTGAGTCCCGAAGGGTAACCGGAAGTGATCTGTCTTCCTTTTTAATTTGTCCTGATAGTACCACATTTAAGAAATGTTTATATTTGAAGTACGGGCTACAGACAAAATTGAGAAATGACCCTCGCACTAGTCTCTTAGAAAATTCATATTCCAACCCATGACCTCAGTGGCGACCGGTCACGTTTCGAAGAGCTCCCGCGCTTGTAAATACATTCTGGCCCGAAGTATCGTGAACTTTACTGGAGCCTTTAGTTATTCGGCCAAAAGCAAATTGGATTCTCGGAACCGCCAGGAAAGAGTCGACGACTGCTTCTACTGGGAAAAATCTGTGCTTAGACTGAAATGTAAACAAGGACTTGAAGAATCATTTGGTTATGGAAAGGAAAAGGAAAAGGAAAGTAGTTTTTCTGGACTCAAGCGCCACATTCGACAAATGGACATACCGGTAGTTGGTTTAATATTCAGCGAATATGCAGATCACTTGGAAAGCAATGCCCTCCAAAATTTTGCATACGCATTGTTTCCAGTTTCTCATGGGACTTACAATGATTCCAAGAGAAAATAAAAACAATGCTTATGCAAAATGTTGGAGGGCAAACAAAGAGTATTTTGGTATTTTGTGAAAATGGCTTATAGCAATCAAAGTTGACAAGAGAAGTGTAACCAATCAAAATTTTGTGGCCGATGCACTTTGTACATACTCACAGTTGTATTGGTGCAGCTTATATGCGGCAAGACTTCGACAACCACTCTATAGCATCAGAGTTATCAGGCAAGTCCAGCCCAGCAAGGCTTCCATTACGATTTCAGCCGATTTCAGATCGTCACCGTTGGAAAAAACTTAAAACGCTGAAACCCTCACTGGTTGGGATAGAATTTCTCCTAATATTCTAAAGATATCAGCGAAAGGGATAACACCATCACTAACAAGGCTGTTAGACACCATAATCGAAAAGGAGCAATTTCCAAGCACCTGGAAGATAGGAGATTCAAGAACGGTAAAAGAATGGATCGGAGGAATTATCGACCTATAACTGTCTTGGACTCAATAGACAAGGTGTTTGAGTCATGCACTGCTTTGTAAGTAAGTTACGGAAACCTTGGACCCACATTTAAATCAAAAGCTGTCGGCATGCAGAAAACAGCACAGTTGCATATGCGGTACAACTGTGATCAGGCTAATTGAGGACTGGAAAACAGCTACTGACAGGCGGGACTGCGTAACTGTACCATCTACTGATATGAGCAAAGCGTTCGACTCATTGCACCGTGGCTCAATGATCGAGAAACTCGAGGTATACGGCTTCTCAGACAAATCCATCAATCTAATGTGATCTTTCTTTGAAAAAAATCGAGTAAAGCTACAAAACCTGCAAAGTGAGTGGAAAGAGCAAACAAGAGGATGTCCACAGGCCCTCTTTCGTGGAACCTGTTTAAAAACGACCTCCCATTACACACATGCAGAATCAGAGAACCTCTTTATGCACGCAGGTGATCACCAAATTTATACGATCGGAGACTCCGTCAATAAGGCTGTTCGAGATCTAAAGAACGAAGCTGAGAAGATCACACAGTGGTACAAAGAAAATCTTTTTAAGGCCAACGCCAGCACATTTCAGATCGTTGGCATTGATCCGAAGCCTTCAAAACAAGAGCGTAATATCGCTCAAAATTGATTCACAAGTGGTAAAGTCTTTAGAGAGACTTACAATTCTGGGAGCGACCATTGACGAGAAACTAGCATTTAGCGAACACATTAAAGAGATTATTTAAGAGACCAAGTAGAAAAGATCGAGCGACACTGAGGTTGCGAAACCTTGTACGCTACCCATCTAAATTGCAGCTTTATAGACCGAATGCATAAATGGCGCCAAAAAATATTCTTTTGTTTATGTGCTAGTTAGACTCACTAGCCTCGTAGGCATGTACAAAATACAAAAGAAATGTTGCTTGAGAGCGAGGATAGTGAGTCTAATTAGCACATAAACAAAAAAATATTTTTTTGGCTGCCATTTATGCATTCGGTCTATAAATCTGGTATTCTACCCTAGTTGAAGTATTGCGCTACTATTTGGCACTTTTGTAGATCATCTGACAACCGCAAATTAGAAAACGTTCAAGAACACGCATTGAGAGCACTTTTTAAGTCAAAATCTGAAACCTACGGTGAACCGTTTAAAAAAAGCCCGTTTACCTACTCACGGAGGAAGATTACGAAGTATAGGTAACTTAATGTTTAGAGGTAAAAAAGGACTTACACCACCCGATATCTCGGAACTTTTCGATCTAAGAAATGCGGACTTTAACATCATACGCTATAGAACTGTGCGCTACGGCAAACATTCATTACGATATCTCGGAACTCTGTTCTGGAGCAAATTGAGCCCTGGGGAAAGATTAAGACAACACTCGAAAGCTTTAAGCAAAGCATCAAGAAAGTCAATTAACAGCACTTGTATTGGATGACTGCAAGAACTGTGACTTACGTTCTTAACTTCCTAAGAGACTGGCTGATGTACGTTAGATACATTTCAGTTGATAAGTATATTAAATTAGGTTAGGGAAATGGTTAGTTTTTAACGAGATATCAATCATACTTATTATAGTTATACCTCCTACCTTAATTCTTAGAATGTCATACACATATGTGTATGTCATTCTCATATTCGCTCACTTGGGTGGTTGGTTGGCCGCATCTCAGACATGCTCTAAGGCGACTGCGTGATGCAGTTATGAGCTATGCTGTCAGTCGATATTTGACTCTGTAGCTGCGTGATGCAGCTCGAGTCAAAGACCAAAATTTCACCCTCGCTCACCAGAATCTCCAGTAGCTCAGTGGTTAGAGCATCCGTACTAGATCACGGAGGGTCGTGGGTTTGGAATCCCATCTGGGTTAGGGTTAGGCTCGGATTTTTCCGAGTTCTTAATGGGTTCTACATTTCATTTCATATGTGTATCTTAATTCTTCTCTGCAATATTAATTTATTTTATGTACGACCTAACTAGTGCCCCCAATTAGTTTGTTAAAAGCTAAATACCTCGACACTTGAATAACTACTACCTCTGTGATAACGTTGCAGCAATGCTCTACCAACTGAGCTATAAAGCCACACAGCTGGAAGCAGGTCAACTTGTTGGTCTCATGTGTTCGTGTCAAAGGACTTTGGAGCGACCTCAGAATACCCACGAGGCTTAACTCTAGCCTAGTTGTTGCATTTGCTAGCCGGTGAAGTGCTGCGAGTGAGATGTGGAAGTATTGAGTGATATTTGCACAATTTGAAACTATTATTTAAGACAACTATTTTTCGAACTCTGAAATTGATTTTATCAAACGAGTTGATAAAGGTCGAATAACCACCGTAAAAGATTTGGAAAGCTTTCACGGTGGTTATTCGACCTTTATAAACTCGTTTGATAAAATCAATTTCTCTTTCAATCTCCCACCGACACAGCACCACAGTTTCTTTAGAAATTAAAATTTTATTTCTTGAACTCAACTGCATGTATGATTTCTTCCAAGTATTCAATTGAAATATAATTTCTCGCTAAGTGTTGCATCTCTTATGTTCAAATAAATGCTCAAAAGAAAGATTATTCAACGTTCGTTTAGTAGATTCTTTTGTAATTTAATATTCTCGGTAGTAGCCAAAACGCCAAAAACTTTGGAAAAAGGAGATACCCTGACCCCGACCCCGCCTCGGCCCCGCGCTTTGGCCACTACCAATATTCTCTGTGAAAATGTGCATAGCAAGGACAAAGATAAACATCACATCACTCACGAAAAAAAAGTCGCATCATTCTCAAGCAAAACACAGGAAAATTTATTGATAGCAAAGACCCATTCTCCTGTTTAGCAATCACCCTTTTAAATTTCAGAGAATCGACCTTCCGCGAATATTTTATGATTGTTTTTTAGCGACGTGATGACAGCTCATCGGAATGCAGGCAAAGGTTACCAGAACATAATAGGAAAAGGTTATTTTACGCAAAAAGTTGGTAATTTTGAGAGTGGAAAGCGAGTTAATTGCCAAAGCCGCCTGGAATACTAGTGATGTTTATGCACCTGTCACTGTAAACCCCACTCCGGGGAAACATGGGGCATGGGTGGGGCTTTGTGGGGTCTTTGACACTGCCGGGTGATACTGTGTCACAAACGGCAAGATATCTTCAGGAATTTCATTCCTTTGCTTTATGTGTATAACAAATTTTTAAAAACATACAGCAGGTTGTTAGGCGAGGAGACCTCAGGAAACCACCAGGCTTATAAAAGAGCTGATTCCCTTTCTGTGAATTTGATGTCTGATAGGAGTGTCTCAATCAGACGTTTTGGATAGCCCCTCGCACGGAGACGTGATTTGAATTTGTAAATTTTTTCTTCAAGAGTCGATCTTGAAGAATTAGTGCGTAGACCTTCGCCCTTCAAGAATCCTTTCTTGACACCTAGTGGGTGGCTGGAGGAAAAATGAGTGTACTGAAAGGTTTCAGTCGGCTTGAAGTGTGTTTTTATATCCAGAATGGATTGTGACTTTGAAAGCGTTTGCTTTTGTATACAACAGTGTCTGTGGCTTCAGTGTTCGTAAATTTGATGGTTGGGTGGTGTTAGTTTGCTTGCGTGATGAAGTTGTCTATATCCGAAAGGGTTACGTTTTTACAAAGTAACGTTGGCCG
Organism: Montipora capitata; assembly: GCA_949126865.1. Classification (NCBI taxonomy): domain Eukaryota; kingdom Metazoa; phylum Cnidaria; class Anthozoa; order Scleractinia; family Acroporidae; genus Montipora; species Montipora capitata. The sequence goes on along the minus strand of OX421445.1, from coordinate 1,194,524 downwards.
TGTAGCACTTATATTTCAACAGACTTAACTGATTAGAGTGTAATGTGAAGTGCTAACTAGCACCCATCCTTGTACTTGTACATGTTCATTGCCGCGACTTTGACATCTTCAGTTCCCACGACCTGCTCCCGTCTGACCTTGTAGCTCAGTCGGTAGAGCAGCAGTGATCTAACCCGAAGGTGGGGGTTTCAATTCCCACCCTGGTCAGAGTTTTTCCCTTGTGTGGGCCCATTGCCATTAGTAGGGCTAACGCTCACATGGTTTATATGGGGTACAAAACTTGCAATTCACATTACACTCTAATCAGTTAAGTCTGTTGTCTATATCCGGTTTGCTGACATCCCACAACGAAAAAATATCGTCAATGTATCGTTTCCAAATCATTGGCTTTATGACGCTTTTGCAAAGAATCTGTGTCTCAAGATCGGCCATAAAGACATTTGCAAAGGCAACGGCCATTTTAGTACCCATGGCGGTACCGTGAATTTGTAGATACTTCTTTCGGTTGAACTGGGAAGAATTCTCTGAGTATGAGTCTTAGCATTTCTTTGATATAGTTTGTGGGGATTGGAGGGTTATTTTCGTAAAAGTTTTCGTATGCTTTGCATACTGTAGTGATTCCCTCTTCCTGTGGTATATTTGTATATAGGTTTGTGACGTTTTCCTATCTTCGTCTCTTCAATGAAATTGATGGAATCTGTAGAGTCTTTAAGTCATTTGTAGTGTGCATTTCCTGCCGGAAAAGTTGAAGAAATAATGGACTGCTTTGTCTCCTTTTAAGGTTATGTGTCCCTAGAAAATTCGGCACTTGTTCCATGTGAAAATGTGTTGACCAAAAATTGAAGTATTCAAAAATAAATGTCAATCACACTTCTGAAAGTAATACTGCGGGTTTTGTTTTGTCCCCTTTATGTGGGGGATTATGCTCATTTTGGCAGGGATTAGACCCACAAATATGTCCCCTGTATGTAGGGCATTATCCTTGTTTGGTTTTGCTTTGTGGCTAATGCCCCATTTTCCATGTTTCCCCGCGGTGGGGGGGTTTACAGTGACAAGTGCATTACACAACAGAGACGATTGGAAGCTTCACATGAATATCGTTTACGATTGCCTTGTTTTGCCATAAAAACCATCCAGATGACTTCGCTAGGCTCTAAGGAAGCTCTCCATGTAATTTTTTCCCGTGATTTGGACTAAAATTAGGCCTTTTTTTTCCTCAACTGTGGACGCCATTTTGTCTCGCTGGAGGGCATATCACAGAATGACATCAAGATTAGTGTTGCTACTCGCCTGGTGGCTCGCAGCAAATACCCGGCCACTAATTTGCATATTAGTGCATATGACTCCGTTGATTGAAAAAAAAAAAAAAGAATGGTCGATGCTGCTTTAAGAAACAATATTGACGGGGTATTCCTGAAGTCGCTCCAGCGAGTAGCCTGCTTTAATAGCTGTCAGACTAGCAACAACCTTAAGCACATAACGTTCTTGAGACATGGATGGAAACCACTGTTTGAAGACGAGTCAGGGGTATGCTTGCAAAGATTTCAGTATTTGGTCCCATAACCGTGAATATGCACTCGATCACGTCAGGAAATTGAACAGATTCGGGAGGCGTGACAGCGCCCTGTTACTATAAATTTATTTTCTATCATGAGACACCCCTGCGTAGCATCAGACAATTTGTGACTTAACAAACAACATCTCATTCTGGAAAAAAGGAACAACAATTGTAGATCCCGGAACTACAGTAGATATCTACAATCTTGGACAAAATAAAATGGAACAGAAATGCCCCCTTTCCCCCAAAACAAGGATGAAGGTGCGTGAAGGCCAAAACGCGCCATTTTCCCATCACTGATTTTGGGGGGAGGGGTGGTCTCAATGTTCCATTTAATTTGTCCAAGATTGTCTGTAGAGGCTATGACGTCACAAATTCAAGATTTGGTCAATTAAGAGGTCATATGTCAACACATTAATCATCCGAATCACTGGCCTCTGACGCAGTCACGCTCGTCGCTAGTGTTGCTATGTTGAGATACTACATGAAGATATTTTAAGAGAAGCGGAGCGTATAAAAAAGCCAAACCTAAAATGAAAATTTGCCAGTACGATCAAGAATAAGGGTATAACTCTACGTAGAATTGACGAAAAAATTGCCACCGAGAAAAAGAATACCCAAGGAAACAAAAGTAAGAGTTAGAGTTCTCAAGCCCACTACTGATCTTACTCTGGAAGCATTTCTGGGAAGTTAATCGATAAAAGTATAGGGTCTATGTAGGGTCGCATCGCTGAGATTAAAAGAAGCAATGGCAAAAGACTCAAGCATTAAAGTAGCGCTTCTAAAGCTTTGTAGAGCACTTGAATGGTTTTACATGACATTAAAACGTTTAAGGCACGATTCACGAGACTTTTTATACGATTAACGTCTGTTTTGAGACGCTTTTCAACGGTTAAGCACGGTTAACAAGCAATGGAAAAAAGAGTCAATCTGTTCTGTCACCTTTCTGGCCAGACGACAAAATCGTGAAAAATCGACAAAATTCGTTGCTTATAACCTGCAAATCGTGCCCATCAACACTTTTGTGAACGTAAATCATGCTCTATTTTTCAGCGTGGAAAAATCAGAAGATAGATCAGGTAAATATCGCCAACAAATTTAAGGGAGTGCAAATGCAGTTCTTAAAATTCAACAAGTTTGCGTATTCGGTATGGTTTGCGCACGGATGCTAACTCTAAAGCGTAGAATGTGGGTAGGTTGGATAGTTGGATGGGGTAGATAATCTTTGGTAGAAGGTTCGAATCCTCCTTACATGCGATTTCTTTCTGTTTCTTTTTTTTTTTTTTTCCAATAGTTTTATTCCCTTTTTCGTTTGCAATTCATGTTAACGTGAAATGCCACTTGCATTTAGTTTTTTCAGTGTCGCCTTGCTCAGTTTATTTTTTGAATGGGAGATGTGCTCTCGGATGATGTAACTTTTGATGAGCGAACGAGAGCAGATTTCGTGTCGTGATTACCCCATATACTACTGGTAACGCCAAGCAGGGGCTCATAGACAATCTTGGACAAAATAAAATGGAACAGAAATGCCCCCTCTCCCCCAAAACAAGGATGAAGGTGCGTGAAGGCCAAAACGCGCCATTTTCCCATCACTGATTTTGGGGGGAGGGGTGGTCTCAATGTTCCATTTAATTTGTCCAAGATTGTAGATGAATTTCGGAGGACTGCCACACTGCCTGTGAAAACTCAACGGACCGTCACAAGCATTTTTGCACAGTGCGTGACAACCACATACATTGGTCACTTTGAAGACTCGAAACCGGAAACCGCGCATGAAAAGCCTCTGGTACCCAGGGTACCTCCCCACTAATGTTGGAGAAATGGAAGTCGATGGGCAAGGAGTTAGTCTAACGGGGGAGCACAGTTTAGAAAGTGCAGCTGAAGTGATGTCAGTGCTGCAGTTTGATCAACGGCTTCCGAATGGACGTGAAGACTACATGAAAGTGTTGAGAGACCTCGGTTTCGAGAGCAACGAAGATGGCAGCGAACAGCACATTCAGTTTGTTTTCCAAGGGCAATGCTTGATTCTGGGGGATGCAAACGTTGGGAAAACAAGTTTAACGAAATCTCTGATGGGGAAACCGTTTGACACCAAAGAACCAAGTACAAAAGATGTCGAAATAAGTTTAGTAGATCGGGAGTGGAATGACCTGGATGGCTACAATGGTCTCACCTTTGGAAACTTTCATCGATTCGCGTCATCAGTTTTGGCGCGGGCTGCTTGTTACGGGCCTGGCGGCTTGGAGTTCGAATTCGCAGTTAATCGCACCAAAATCTGCAGGATCATCACAACCTCAAAACTCTTCCTGCAGCTAAGTTGGATTATTTTAGTCATATTGTGTTTCGCCTCCAATCCTGCGTCGGTACCTGTTTGGTTTTTTCTGTTTTCCTTTGCTGCATTTCTTGGAGCTCATTTATCGGAACAACTTGATTTCAACATAGAATACCGACCCGTGTATTTTAATCTTTATAAGATACTAATGCTTATTTACACAACCCCTTATTTTATCACTGGATTGGGAACTGTTCATATCCTCACCAAGAACTGCAAAGGCCTTTTTGATTGTCTCAAGGCGGAATTGATTCCAAATTTGAACACAGAATTGGGATGTCGGCATATCTGGGAATATCATTTCTTCATTTTCACTGTACTGGTTGCTAAAATTTCGGTTGATCTAAGTCTTTGGACGTTGGGGTATTTTCGTCTCTGGCCGATCTTTAAGAAAAGAGACACTGAAGAATCACAACCATTGCTGCCTGGACAGAAAATAATTGCAGTGAATTCGTCGCCCACTTTGCTTCATATCATTCCTTGCTCACTCCCAGTACTTGGCGGCATTATTTGCGCTTATGTTGTAGCAATGTCAACTGAGAGGTCGATTTTAGAACAAAATCCCTTAGCATTTTTCACCCAAATTGTATTCATCCTCCAAATGATTCATGTAGTCATATCATGTGCCCATGATTTCTGGGTCGGTGGAAAAATAAAACGAGGTGTATACCTAGTTTCAATAATTATTTTACTTTTCTGCCATGAAAACTTGAGATGTGGTGCATTTTTACTCCTATGGTTTTACAATTTGTTCAAGGGTAGGGAAATTTTCTGTCCTGGTTTAAACGAACTAATGAGTGGTGTTACGTTCATTTACATAGAGAGAGTGTTAATGAACTTTACCAAGTTGAAAAGTGCTCTGGACAAGGCCTTTTCAAGTCTTAAACTGAAACTTGTAGACTTCCCAGGTGATGATGAATATTGTGCTCATCATATTTTTATGAGACAAGAAGCAATGTATGTTGTTGTCTTCAATATGGCAAACTTTGTGAATGGAAACTTCAGAAATATGACAGGAAAAATCCAAAGAATTCGTTTTTGGTTGGAGTCCATCTGCAATAAGGCAAGCCCCAAATCTCACATAATTCTGGTTGGAACACACAGAGGACATGTTGACCAATGTTGCTCGAAGATCATTGATACACATCTGCGGAAATATCTCTGGCATGATTTCGGTGATGAGCTTGTGCTAAATAAAGAAGAAAAGCTTGTGTATTTTGGCATTGAAAACAGTTTAGGCAGGGATGACAATGGAATAAAAAACCTTCAAAGAGAAATAATGCTAGCAACTGAGAAACAAAAGGCAACAATGGGAAAAGAAATTCCATACTCATGGATTAAAATCCAAGATGCAATCATCAATTTGAGGAAAAATAAGAAGGCAAAGTTTTGTGTAACAAAACACATGTTTCCAGTATCAGTTGGTAACTTTATCTGTAGCAACTGGTCGCAAGACACATTGAAGTACTTTAACGCAAAAGGACTTATAATTTACGTTGGGCAGAAAGAGAATCCAAAGCTTTCTGATTGGATTCTACTGAAGCCTGAGTTACTTGTTGATATCGTCAAAGCATTGGTCACTCCACTGACCACCCAGCAGGATGGACTGAGACGTGACAGGACACTCCTTCAGGAAAAAGGAATGTTGACAAATGGTCTGCTGGAGAAAACTACATGTAACTCCAGGTTTAATGAGGATGGAATGGCCTTGAAGTCATTTTTGGAGGAGTATGATATAATTTGCCCTTTATTCTACAGCTACAAGAGCAGGAGTGAGGAAGAACAAGTCACACACTTTGTTCCTTCATTATTGCCAATATCATCAGATAAAGACCCCCAAGTGTGGGTTGATGGGCCTGACGACAAGAAGTTCTATGTATTCTTCCACCGCTTTCTTCCAGAGCCACTCTTTCATAAACTCTTGTCACGTGCACACATGTTAAGCAAAGCTCAGTTTGCCAAAGGTCATCCACTTGTATGCAGTAATGTTGGCAGGTTCTGGTTGCGGCCAAACCAACCATACATGCTCTTATTACTTAAGAATGAAGAAATGATTGAAGTCACCTGTAATAGCAGGTAATTTCAAAGAGTTCATAATTTTAGTCATGTAAGATTACTTCCCCAATCTGGTTATGGGAATATTAATTTTTTATTTGTGTAAATCTTTATTTGAACTCAAAGAATGTGGTTGGATTGACAAGTGTTGTAATAATTGTAAGTGGTATTAAACTTTGTCCCATAACTGCCATAAATTTGATTTTATGATGTACACATTATTCACTTTGTGGCACATCGCACCTTGACTGACACTCTCACTGAAAGATGACTGAATGGAATAACAGACTTGTTCCAATGAAGAAAAATCACCCACCAACAGGGCTTACATGTAACTTCGGTGACCGTGCTCAAGGTTTTCCCAGCCTTTAATTATTGTATTGTAATACACAAAAAAAGCCTTAAAGGGGCTAGGTCACGCTATTTTAGGTAATTTTGTTTAATTTTGTTAATTATGAGCTCTAAACGTCAAATTGGCAGAGCAAGAGTCTTTCATTTGCAAAATCACGGCCACATAACAACTGAGAATGATTTTCCAGCTGTGTAAATGACATTTTGATGTAGACTGATATAAATTTGAAAAAAGGTGGGCCGACGTTTTTCAAATTTACCCAAATTCAATCCATTTCAATCCTCTCCAATTTTGTCCATCCATGTCCCTTCTTGGCTTCCCTGTGTTAAATTGTTAGAGTTATTCTATAGTTTTGAACAGTTATTTTGATATTTTAGTTAATTCGATGACCATTCAATCAGTGCTGAAATTGCCTAAAATTGCGTGACCTAGCCCCTTTAACAACTGTTTATCTAGAATGTTTCTCAAATCTTGCTTCTCAAGTAAGGTATTTTATGTTAAAATTTTATTTTATTGATTTATTTGGAAGTAAATCAGGAAATGTTCCAGATAAAATTTAATATCATAGTAATTATTGAAGTCAGTTTACTGTCATACGTGACACCATCCCCCAGGATGATTATGGATTACTGTACAGTACCTCTCTAACTTGTTGCTTAATTTTATAGTTAAGCAGTTGATCTGGGATGTTAAAGTAATACATGTATTATTCTGTTCCTGCCCATAT
>OX421445.1:1177500-1182500 GCA_949126865.1 Montipora capitata | reverse complement strand
ATTTATAATAATTTCTTTTTATCAACGCAGTTTTCGAATATCATCTACCATTTGCAACAGTTAAGTACAGTTAAAATTTACAGTTTCCTGTACAGTGCAAGTAATTGGAAACTATTTGCTACAATATACAAGCTATCACAGAGGCAATGTTCTGAGTTTACCTTCTCGAAGAAGAGAATCTCTTGCTAAGGATCCCTGTCCTTGAAATGAAACTTTTATTGATGGGGTACTTGGAAGTTGTTTAACCTTTTCTTCAGCAGCATCTGATTCAGCACTCTGCGTCGTTACAGAGGTGGTACTTAAGGACGACGAACTGCTTCCAGTGCTAGCGTTCGTTTCCATGGAAAACGTAGAAGGAACAGCAACATCTTTCACGGTCACACTTTGGTCATAAATACTCGGACCAACTTGAATCTTCGGGGTCACTACCGCGTATTTCAAAAGTTCTTCATACTCTCTCTGCAGGGAAGAAGACACAGAACTTCCTGGTGAATCCATGTCAGAAATTCTAGGAACAGAGTCTTCGGAAGAAGCCATTTTTTCCTCTTCGTCCAATAATTCAAAGATGGCGTCCGTTTTGATTGTAGGTTTTGATTGGTTGAGTAGTCGTTGCTTGATTGGCTTATTTTATTCTCGTCCCCAGACTACTGTTTCTTCCTGCGCGGTGGAAAAAGACAAGAACGGGGCGGGTAGTCGAACGGGTATTAAATACAAATTTCATTTTACTTGATCCAAAGTCGAAGCATGGATTGTGAAAATGATCTTGATGGAAGGTAAATTAGCTGATGGACAGGTCGCTTGGATATCAGAGGATCCCGCAAGTGCAAACTTCTTGGAAGTTAATCCATCGGGGACTTCCCCTTAATTAAAGTTTACATAATTATACTCATTTGGCTTCAGTTTCGCATCACATGACTAAATTGTACTTTTGGTTTCAGTGTCGAATAACATGGCTAAATTAAGCCACCTCCATCATCACACCTCCAAAAGGACGTAAACAACAAACTGAGTAGTGTCATGCATGGACAAGAAAGCGTCAGAGGTAGGAGCTGTGAAGAAGAGCCACTCGATCTGAAACTAAACCGTACCGCGTATTTTTAAGATTCAAAATTGCCACTTGTTAATACCAGCAGAGTTAATTTCCATTGGAAGATAGAAGAGCACCCTCTGCTTTGCTGGGTACTATAGTAACCTAAAAATCACTGCAAAAGCGATTAGTGTTTTGTCGATTAATTAACACAGTGGAAGGGTGATTTTAAAATTCCTTCTTCCACGTTTCTAGTCGATCACTTCGAGACATGAACTTTCGAAATTTTGCAGTTTGTCGGCATGATAAGCAATTATGATGTATTGTTGTTTGGAGTGGTGTGTTTTTGAACATTTCATGCGAGCATTAATGAACCAATTCCCATGGAGCAAATTTTACATTGAATCGAATTAATGTGAAAGCTCATACATTTACGTTCTTTATTGTTGTTTCTCCATCGATCTTAACTCGATCGCTCTCTGACATGATGAAAAGTAATGAACAAGCACTTCATTTTGCAGGGATTTATCTTTTTTTCTGCAAAACGTTTATCGAGTACGACAAAAACATAAATACATCAACTGTTCTGTTGAATGAAACCTCAAAAGGCGTGAGTTTTCTTTTCTTACTAAATGTTATTTCTTTATCAGGGTCATGGCCAGTTGCCTCAGATCCTTTTCAACTGGAAGCTTGTGAAATGGAAATCGTAAAGCCCTGCCGACATCATATATTAAATCTTGGATGTCGCTCTACAGCTGCATCACTTTCATCTGTGCCATTGCCTTTTCCAGGTCAATTTGTCCAACTTCAGTATGTGGTTGCTCTTGTTAATAACAACAGCAAAGAGTTGATTGATTGCAGAATGTTTTCCTTTGGAAATAGGCAGTTCAAAATAATAAATGTAAGTCATTCCTGTTGCGATGTGTGGTAACTCTTGACAGAAATACATATCTTAATGGCCTGCCTAAGTTGAATGTTTCATATTTTTTGTGCTAGTTACAGGATCAAAGAAAGGACTGTGTGTACCTGATTGAAACAGAAATAGAGTTACCTGCAGGCCAATCTTGTTTAGTACAAGCCTCAAGTGTTGACTGTCTTGGAAACGAATTACCCCACAATGCAGGAAAGTTTACCTTTCTTCTTCCCGCCGACAGTCCCGGCATTTTTCACATCAATTTCAGGTTTAAATCAGTGGGAATATTAAACAACAGTTGTGATGAGCAACTAATTCATGAAATAAATACCAGTGTCACCACACATTATGCCCCAAAGAACTTGTCAGACTTCTGGGATGGTCACACTTTGCCAGCAATCAACTTGCCAATTCCCAGGAAGGCTGTTGTGGGTGAGTGCCCTCTCTGATTAATAATTAGAATTTATAGACAAAATTACACTGTACTATAATGACAAATTCATTTGTGCTATACAATAAGATAATGTAGCATTAAATGCTGTGTTGTGCAGTGTAGGACTTTTGTGGGAATAGATCATGTCACATGTATTATTATGATGATGATGTCAAGTTTAAGAAAGCAATGAATTAAAATTCTTTTAAAAATCATTAAATTAAATTTATTTATTTAATTAATAAATTAAATAAATTGCTTTCTTGTTTTCTCATTTCTTTCTTGTTTTTATTTTTCTTAAATCAAGTGCCTTTTATTGGAGACAGTTAGCATTGCGTGCATGCATAATTTTAGAGGAAAATTAAATGGCAAATACATGTATGACGGGCTGAGATTTTTCCTTTGCTAACAATGAAGAAGTGCAGTAGTCTGATTTTAGCCAATTTCTTGCCTGTTACAATGAATCTGTGGCTATGTACTTGTAAATGTCAATCAAGAGAGAGAGGGAAGTGAGTCAGAATATTTTCAAGGTTTTATTACCAGCCTGCCATTTACTGTTTTACTGACATAATTCTCTATTATCTAATCTCTGAGTATCTTACAAAAAGAATTCTTGTTGAATTAACCGAAGATGTAAATCTTTAACTAAGGTCTGGTCCATTTATTAAGTTATTGTTGATGATGAGAGTAATATAATCAATTACCCTATCCCTGAGTCTTGAGAGTGACACTTGCAGAGTTAACTTTGTCAATGAGGGGCCTGTTCAGTGGTGAAAGGGTTAACCTACTGACTCCTGGGCTGCGAGCCCTCCCTCCCCCCCTCCCCATTGATGAGTAAAATCTGTTAAGTCTTACTTCTATGAGTCAATGGGTTAGGCATAGTAATGTTTTGGTCAAATTATGCTTTTTTTCATTTAAATAATTCAGTACTTGTGTCTCTCAATGCAACAGGTATTCTTGGAACCCCTGAAGGTCAAAAGGTTGTTGGATACTTTCAAACTTTAGTGGAAAATGGTATTTGTTTGAAGATCAAAATTTATAAAATTGCCTACAATGTATGATGACTTTAATATTGAATTTAATATTGGGCTGCAATTGCTCTACAAACTGAGCTGTTGAGCCGGCTGGGAGCTGGTTAAATAAGTTATATCTCAAAGTAGGGGACTGAAATGATTTTAGAATATATGCAGTTTCGTATAATTTATTTCAAATGCAGAATAGGAAAAATGTCAATGACAGCTCCATTTGTTGGTTTGCAACTTTTAAGCTATACAGAGTTCAATTTCAGCTTACTTCAATATCTTGATTGACTTTCCTCTCGTCTGCAAAGCTTTATTAGCTTTCAGAGATTAACGAAACATGAAGATACATTTATTTTAAATAACTTCCACTACCAGACTTTAACAGTAGGTTATGCCAACAAGGCATACGCAGTCAGGGCTTTCATCAGCTTTGTGCCACTGAAGGGGAGCAAAAACATACCATGACACAGACTGAACAAATGAGTTAAACTGAGTTTAAATGCTGGTACTGGTTGATTAGTACACATTTAACAAGTACAAATGTGTTGTTGTCTTGGAATAGAGAGTTTGGCAGCAGACAACAAATGCAATCGTAGAGTCAAGATACAATTATAAGTTTTCACAATTGCTTAGATACATTACTTACAGAACTTTGATTTCGGTTTGAGGGTTTAATTTTTCTGTTGACAGGTGCTCACCACTGTTTCGAGCGAGATCGGGATCGTTTTCTTCGTCATGAAAGCTCAAGCAATCCATATGTCCAGGATTTAGTCCTAGCCATTCAACTAGAGGTATATTAATGTTAACATAATACTGCTGGTGTAACCTTCTGTTATACAATTTAGGGCAATTTCAAATTCTTTACCATCATAACACGAGTTTACTGTCCTTTACATGGTTATTTTGCCCAGTCACACCATTCTTTGTTTTTTAAATTCACACAATTCTTATTGTTCCAAATTGAATGTATTTTCACACTTTCATTATATATATGTATGGTTACCAATATAAATCTTTATCTACAATTTAACATTTGAATATGCTGACCGAAACATCATGTATTTTTTTTGCTAGCTTTTATTCTTCAATGTTTTATTAAAATTTGTACACAATTATTACAAAAAAAGTTCCTTACAAAAGTCATGCATGAGAAAGTCTTCATTTAATATTGTTCAATCAGTTGTACACTCAGAAACTGTGCATTACATGTGTAATGAAGAGGTGATTTTGGAAAACATTTATCTATAAAAAAAACTGTGATAAAACATATCTAAAGATTCTTAAAAATACTAAAAACTTGCCGGTTAAAAGGTTTGTTAAAAAACGAAGACATTTCGACATTAGCTAAACATCATTATCAAGTCAAAATTATTTGAAAATTGCAAACTATAAATATGAAAAGAACAATAGTTGATAAGGAGCCTGTATAGTGAAAGAAAGGAACAATGAAAATTAAACAAAAAATTTGGCGCATATGGAGTCCGTCTGGATATTCAAATTAGGCTTGAAACTCTTAATAAGGAGCATTTCATAGACTATTAAAGCTATCAAATTTGCCCTAGCACTTTCTTAAGACCATAAATTGGCATTCTTTCAAAAGACCTT
>OX421445.1:1157500-1162500 GCA_949126865.1 Montipora capitata | reverse complement strand
GAACTTACTCCATCAAGATTGACCCCAAAGCAACACCAGTAGTGCATGGACCTCGTAGACAACCTGCAGCACTCCTGCCCAAGATCACAGCGAAGCTTAAGGAAATGGAAAAGGAAGGACACTTAGCCAAAGTTTCACAGCCCACTGACTGGGTTAACTCTATGGTAGTTTCAAGTCGAGGTGAAAAGATTAGGATCTGCCTTGACCCGGGTGATCTCAATAAAGCAGTAAAGCGGGAACATTATCCAATCCCCACTGTAGAGGAAATTGCAGCCAAGATACCTGAGGCAAAAGTGTTTACAGTCCTTGATGCGAAGAGTGGGTATCTCCAGATGAAACTAGACTACGAGTCTAGTCTACTGACAACAATGAACACCCCAATAGGCAGATACAGATGGTTAAAACTACCATTTGGAATCAAATCAGCTCCAGAGCTGTACCAAAGGGCCATGGATGAAATGTTGGAGGATATTGATCACGCATATGCCATCATGGATGACATACTGATTGCAGGACGTGACATTGCCCACCACGACTCAGTCCTAAATGAAGTTCTCCACCGCGCCAGAACCTACAACCTTAAGCTGAACTTCGAGAAGGTCAAAGTGCGAAAACAACAAGTTCCATATGTGGGCCACATCATCTCAGCAGAGGGCCTTAAACCAGATCCGGAAAAAGTAAGAGCTATGAAGGACATGCCACCCCCCGAAACAAAAGAAGATGTGCGTCGGTTCCTGGGATCTATCCAGTACCTAGCCAAGTTCCTCCCAATGCTAGCTGAAGTTGAAACACCACTGCGGGAGCTGACAAGGAAAGATGTACTCTTCCACTGGGACAAGCCACAAGCAGCTGCGTTCCAGAAGCTCAAGGATATGTGCTGTGAAGCTCCTCTGTTAGCCTACTATGATGTCAGAAAAGATGTGACCATACAATGTGATGCCAGCAACAGCGCTGTGGGTGCGGTCCTACTGCAAGAGGGAAGGCCAATAGCCTACGCATCCCGAAAACTTCGACCATCAGAGCTCAACTGGGCGCCAATAGAGAAAGAAATGCTGGCCATTGTGTTCAGTACACAGAAGTTCAGAGAGTACATTCTGGGGAAAACAACCCTGGTCCAGACTGACCACAAACCCCTGGAAATGATACTGCGCAAGCCCCTGACAACAGCACCATTAAGATTGCAGGCAATGATGCTGAGAGTGAGTGGCTATGATCTAAGCGTAGAATACCTGCCAGGGAAGAAGCAAGTCCTTGCAGACACTCTCAGCCGAGCAAGTCTAAATGAGGTTCCACCGGAAGAAGAGGAGATACAAGTAAACATGTTGGAAAGAATCTCCGTGTCTGAGCCAAAGTATGCAGAACTCCAACAAAACACAGCAAATGAGCTTCATGAATTGTATGCTATGATCCAAGCCGGCTGGCCAGACACAAAGCAACAAGTCCCACACAGCATCCGCCAATACTGGGACACACGTGATGAGCTCGCGGTGCTAGATGGAGTAATCTACCGAGGAATGAGAATCGTAGTCCCCCCGTCTATGAGGCCAGCCATGCTGGAAATCATACATGGAACACATCTGGGAATCGTAAAGTGTAAGCAAAGAGCCAGGGAAGCCCTTTACTGGCCCGGCATGAGTGGGCAGATAGAAGACAAAGTCAAGGATTGTACCACGTGCCATGATTATGCCCCTGCACAACAGAAAGAGCCTCTGATGCCGAGCCCTGTTCCGGACCTGCCTTGGGAAAGAGCCGCTTCAGACATTTTCGCCTTTGAAGGTGAACATTACCTGTTGCTAGTTGATTACTTCTCCAAGTTTATTGAGGTGACCAAACTGAAGGATCTGACATCCCTGGAGACCATTGAAGTCCTGAAAGAGCATTTCAGTCGACACGGCATCCCAGCAAAACTCGTCACTGACTGTGGTAGCCAGTACACAAGTAGCGAATTTGAGACATTTGCTAAAAGCTACACCTTTGAACATGTCCTAGTAAGCCCGAAGTACCCCAAAGCAAATGGGGAGGCTGAAGCCGCAGTCAAAACAGTGAAATCTATATGGAGAAAGAACAAAGACAAGAGAAAAGCGCTACTAGAGTACAGGGCGTCCCCACTCCCAGCAATTGACTTGTCCCCGTCACAGCTCTCTATGGGTCGCAGGCTTCGAACGACACTCCCAATAGCACGTGGTCTATTGGAGCCTGAAACACATAGCACCCAGAAGATAAGAGCAAGAATGAAGCATGGCAAGGACAAGCAGAAGTACTACCATGACCGCCAAGGAACCAAAGAGCTACCACCACTCAGAGCAGGCGATCATGTCAGAGTAAGACCTGAGCCAGGGTCAAAGGAGTGGAGGGCGGCTACCGTAGTCCAGAAACATGCCTTGCCCAGATCATACGTGGTAGAGGTGAGCGGCCGAAGAATCAGGCGTAACAGAGTGGCTCTAAGAAACGACTCAGCCAAGTCTCATATGGAATACCGTAAACGCCATGGAAACATCGCTCAGCAGACAGAACCAGAGCCTGACAAGACACATGCGGCTCCCACGTCCCCAGCAAGCCCACAAGTGGACCCCACTGCACAGGAATACCACTTAAATCCCTCACCTGCTGAGGAAATGCCAGCAGGTGGTGTGCCACCGCCAGTGGACATCGCGGAAGCTAAAGACCCGCCCTTCTATAAAACTAGAAGTGGAAGACAAGTCAGGAAACCAGTCAGACTAGACCTGTAACTAGTTGTTATGTTACAAGGGACACTTTATGAAGCATGAACAATGACAGACACAGATGAATTAATGCTGAGATTATTATTATTTTATTTTATCTTTTTTTCATTTATTTACAGTTTTCTTTTTAGTCTTAAAGATTGTGATGTGAAGGGGGGGGGATGTTATGTATGGCAATTATGTATGGTGATACCGCTGGCATCACAGGATCTCTCTAGTTGTTCGATTGTTCAGTTATTGTTTGTTAACCAATCAGAATAAACCACGCGGTCGTTGTTGATCCAACATGGCGTCTGTGTTGTAAGAGTGTATCAAACAGTTTCTTTTGCTATATGCATATTTGTTATTTCCCCAACTCGTCAAACATACAATAGTGCATACTATTTGTTTTGATGGAAGTTCAATGTTTCCTTGCTAGGCAGACTTTCCAGTTTCAGTGTGTCGAAACGCTGTAAAATTAATGGCGCAATTATTAGGGTAGGTGCAAAATGGTTAACTCATGTGGCTGCCAGTTTGACTATAAAAAAAATACTGCTAATTCATATGACCTATGTAAGTGGTTAGGATCATTGTATCATGTCATTGACTCTGGGAGTGAGACTTGACAGATAAATAAATAAAAAATAAAAAAAAACTTCTTGCACCCAAGCTGGGTAAGTTCGTCACCAAGTGATGCTCTCCTAAGTGGTGGTATTCTCTGCTGAGAGTAATTCCTTAGATGCATTTTACCCCCTTTATAAGGAATATGAATTTAAAAATGGCATTCTCTTGTTGTCCAGGCAACCATCTCCAGGTTCAGTAAGCTGAAGTTAACAAACTCAAATTCTCACATTTTGGCTACCCTGGACAGTCAAGCTTGGTGAGAACCATGATGTTGACCTTGCAAAGGCAAAAGAAAGGATTTGTCAAGATACTAACTCTCTAAAGGAAGCACAAGCAATTCACAGTAACGTCTTGTCACAGCATGCATCCCATGAAAACTGCACAAACGCATGTCATGAAGAATTGATATCTAGTACAAGAAAGGTGAATGAACTGAAAAAAACATTTCACCCTGGTTTTGTTATATCGTTTGATAACATTGATGTCCAGCTCCAAAGGAAAAATATGACCATGCATTCTCAAAATCAGGACTTTCATTGGGTGAATCACCAAATGGTCAAAAACATAGTATCTGGAGTGCAGTTAGATTCACTAAAGCCCAAAGCAAATCTACAAGAGGTCTCAAATCTTAAGTTTATTCCATCAATTGAAGAACAGCAACAGCAGAGGACAAACTACATAATACTCACCTCAAGAATTTTGGTTCAGTACTTCAAAGTTTTACAGCCTCTCAAGGAAGCATGTATACAGCACATTCCACACAAATATATGGCAGAAATGTCACAGAAATCAAAGAAGGTTATAAACTATTACAGTACATTCTACATTTCTTTTGTTCCAGAGGCATGAGAGATGCACTTGGCCAAATTTATGGCTACAGTCCACTTACCCATAATGATCTCTTTAGTTTTTACAATGAAGGTGTTTAAAAGTATCATATATTGGATTTAAACGCTACAAACTTTCTTTTTTTTGCTGAGTTTATTGTAGAAAGCGATACTTATATTACATGATATACAAGGCTGTGCTCTAACGGCGCCCAGTCGCCTGAGGCGACTAACATTTGGTTTCGGGCGAGTGAGAAAAACTACCCGGTCGCCCGGCCGGGCACTCTGGCTTGTTGTATTTCTAGCAGATAAGGCGGCTAAAAATTTTAATACGTTGGTGGTTACAGTTTACGAAACCTCTCAGAAAATGTTTTTTCTTCGTACGAAACAGTCGGTTCAAAGGCTGTTCCACATGATTTCATATGTAACATAATCTGTGACTTTGCACGTGACGGCAGGCGGCCGCACGAATTTCGATTCTTTCTCAAAAAAATAGTATTAAATTTGGAACGTAAAGTTCTGCATTTCTTGGTTATAGTTTAAAAAAAGAGTTGTTACTTCTGCTCTGACAGCGGTAAAGCGCGGCCGGAATCGCAGTTTATGCGACTGCTTGGCTAAAATACATTTAGGTTATGGTTGTTTTCCCCAGTATATGAAATAACGAAATAAGAAAAAAGGAAAGATATCATGTCATTTTGTTGTTGTTTTAGAAACAGAGCAATCCCGCGTTGTCCTTAGTTCATGACAAACCATTCCGTGCTGTAAACAAATAACGCTGTGACTGGCGCTTCGACTGAATCCACAAAAAGCTCATTCCACTATTAAAACATTTTACTGATAATATAAG
>OX421445.1:1140000-1150000 GCA_949126865.1 Montipora capitata | reverse complement strand
TTTTTGGGTTCACACACTCAAAATCATTACCGGTACCACCACACCCCCACCCCCCTTCCCCCTTAGCCCAAGGTCTGGATCCGCCATTGTAAGAGACAGCTTTCATACCAAGGGGAAAGCTAAACAAAATGTCGTCGGTCAGTATTTTATTCTTGAACTAGACAGCACTTAAGCTTACATCTAGCTCGTTTTTTTCGCACCACCATAACTTTTTGCAGAGCGAATTCCTAACGGTAGCATTTAAGTAATGAGAGTTGATGCCAGTTGGCGAACAGTTTCTCCAAGATCTTTTGATATGAATTTGTGTTTTTTTTAACTGTGTGGGGGACCTCATTTGCAGTCAGCCTATTTCCTATTCCCCTACCCGACTCTCCACCAGTTATTTCTGCCCTGCTGCGGGCTTGCTTTGCCTTGACGAGGCATACACTCTCACTTATTTGAATATTGTACACTCTGCATGACGTGACATTCACAGTTACCGCATCAGCTTGGTTTTATGCTAATTCGCCCAAGCCTTGCTGTACAAAGTTTTGTTCGAACCTATATGGTCCTAATCAAATTGCGAAAGTCCATCTTTTGGTTATAGACCACAACAATGACGGACTGTCAGAAGGAAGCAGCGATCCCGCTAAAACAGATTGAGTTGGATTTTGAACCGAAGAAGTCGGGAAAATGGGCTCGGTTCAATGGTTTATTCTTGAACAAAATCAAACTTATAGCCCTTGCTGTTCTCATCTTGATCCTGTTGATTATAATAATAATTCTAGCTGCAGTGCTTGGGCATGAACAATCTAAGAACAGAAGGGAAATGTGCGGTAAGTGAATTTGAGAATTCTTTATTCAACACAGTAAACTATTTCGCCTCAATTGCATTTACCTAATTGCAATGCAACTAAATATTTTATTCCCTGTAAAACTTCTTCAGCTGAGATATGACTGTCATTATTCAGCATTGTTCGAAAGTAAACATGAAAATGGCACTAAAATATTTCATGAAAGAAGATTTATAATACGCTTCAAATAGTCGCTTGCACGAATTTACCTTTGAGTGGTCGTCAATATTTATGGAATGCATTAAATATTAAGAAAATAGGAAAGATTACACGGTACGTTCAGTCATTTTTATTAAAAGAAAACTTTCGGTGATTCTTTTACATATTTTGTGAGCCCAGATATGAACACTTGACGACAAGATTACTTCATTTACTGTTCACGTGAACGCATGAGTAAACACGCAGGTTATTTGAATAAATTAAATGCAAAAGCCTCAAAAGCGATATTTCAAAAATGCTATATTTTGGCCGAATGCTTTGCATATTATGCTCCCATCGGCTTCCGGCTTTCGGCTTCCGTGGAATATGGGATCCCGGGCTAATGTGGGGAAATAAAGACTTTGCTACAAATTTTCAACCCTTATGGTGGGGGAAATGTGGGTACTTTAGCTGTCAAGGGGAGTGTAGCTGGTAAACTGAGAAGAATGTGACTGTATTTTGAACAGAACGCTGATAAACAAACGAGGCCGTCCAACGGTGTCTGGCATTTGCAGACTGCAGCCTGGCTACAAATAGCGCTGATAAACAGTATTTTTAAATACTGTTTATCAGCGCTATTTGAAATGGGTTCTTAGACTTAAATACTGTTTATCATCGCTATTTGTAGCCAGTCTGCAAATGTCAGACACCGGCCTTCCAAGGGGGCTTCTGGTTTCGCTTTGTCGCTCATTTTCCAGCCCACGTGTCGCCTATTTGGCTGGAGACAAATGTCGCTGTCTTTTTTTCGCTGCAATACAATTGCCGCTGTCGCTTTTTCGCAAGAAGGCAAATGTTGGCTAAACGTTGCGTCCTGTAATTTTGTTTAATTTAAAGAGTAAAAACTTCCTTCTGTTTATAGAAGATCAACCACTACTGAGATCACCATTAAAAGCCAGAGATAAACTTTTGAACGGTTTTGGTGATCTCAGCGACCTTCATCTGAACGGGCTTAGCCACAGGAGCCACATTATGGCACCAACATGTGTTTTTCTGGAAGAGAAACAGTTAAGGACGCGTCACGTCCAAGATTTGCTAACTACTACAATTAGTTTGTAGAACAGTTTCTGCCGCGACCTTTGGCGTTCATTCTCTTCTCGGTCTCTGACCCCACACGAAAATAAAATGGCTGACAGTTTGGAAGTTATTACTGTGGCAGAGTTTGCTGACTGGTTACAGTCATGCACATCACGCTTCGGGCATGCAAAAGAGAAAACAGTTTATTCCCCACCTTTTAAGGCCCGCCCGCCAGAATTGATCAGAAATTTTGTAAAATTCTGGGCTGTAAACCCTGGCTTACACAATTCGTAAGTAGTTTTGGGTGGGCTTATAACTTTGGGGGGGGGGGGGAGGGAGAGGTGTAGGGGGGTGGAGAGGGGCTATAAGCGGATACGAGCTACGGAAGTGTATATTACGGTTAAGCCCTCGAAGGTGAAGTGATTATCGGTGAATATTCACCGAGACGAAGTCGAGGTGAATATTCACTGTTTTAGTTTAAATACACAGGTGATTATTTCAAAAAAGAGAAAAAAAAAGCATTTCAACGCGAAATCATCTTCACTTACAGTGGCAAAACGACTACTGACAGCCATTTTGTCCGTCGAGGTGATTATCGGCTGATAATCCGAGATGGCGACCTGTGTGTTTATACTAATTATTAATAATGCGAGGGCTTAATTGTTGCTTGATTTTTACGTATTTCGATGACCGTATAAACACTTCCGTAGCTCGTTTTCACATCATTCTATGCCGCAAAAAAGCGTTCAAAATTACATCAGGGAAATATCGATATCGAAAATTGAATTTCCGCTGAGGAAATTGATTTTCGAGGTCGCGTTTATGTTGGGCTTGTCACAACTTCGAAAATGTCACAATAGACCATTTTACAGTTGTAGCTAAGTTACCTGGCCTAAGAATGAAAGCGAGGCTGCCGGTGACCCTGTTTTGATACAAACCTTCGTGCTTTGTAATGTTAATACGGACTAATTAGAATTACAACAACACAATTTACATGATAAAAGCAGTCGGGGCTGTATCAATACAAGGTCACCGGCAGCCTCGCAGCCATTCATAGGCTAGGTCGCTGAGCAAACAACTGTAAAATGGCCTATTAGCAATATCGGGGACGAGGTCTGAAATCTATAATCGCTACGGGTGATGGCATGATTGAATCCGCTACCGGAATTTAGGTATTGTATCTTCAGAAACATATTTTTGTTTCGGTAGGGAGCGGCAGTGATTACCCGACCTTTAAAACCCATCCGACCCTCGGTTTTCAGGAATCTTTCATACTTCCTTAGAACTACTTTTTAAATTATCGGCGTGGCCTATCCATTTTTAAGCACACTGTACAATTTGTTTGCATGGGTCATTGTGCTGCGCCGGATATTTTTTGTTGATTTTTTGTTTGTTTGTTTGTTTGTTTGTTGTATTTAAACGCTTATCTACTAGTTTATAAAAAAACTTTAAAATGCTTTGAAAATTATCGGCTTGGGCTATCCAGTTTTTTAAGCACGCTAGACAATTTTGTTTGCATAGGTCATTGTACTGCGCCGGATCTTTTTGTGTGTGTGTGTGTGGGTTTATCTACTAGTTTGTACAAAACCAATTTGTTTGTACTAATTCTGATATATGACGTAGTCTTTATTAAATGTAAGATGGTTTCATCGGCATATTTTTAAGATGGAAAAAGCCTGAATTTATTTGATTTATTTCTGAGGGGAAGGGGCGGCTCTACACAGGCTATGATCAAAAGCGGGAGAAAGATTCTTTGAAAGAAAAAAATTACATTATCTCTGTATACACTAATGCACTCAGTCATTCATTCACGTATTGTTTTATTTATCATTGATTTATTAGTTCATTCACTCACTAACACTTTCGTCCGTTAATCCTTTTTGTCTGTCTTTCTCTCTTTTTTCTTTCTTTCCTTCATTCTTTCTTTTATTGCAAATTTGTCTGCTTGCTCATGCTAAGGAGTAACAGTAACAAAGCATTTGTCCGATTATATCGATAGAATCGTCTTGAGAACAATTACTTTACGTGAAAATGCAATAAACAAATCTGATTAGGTTATACCACAAAATTGCGAGTTAAAACTAACTATAATCTAAAAAAAACATGGAAATAAATAGTATGAGGAACACTGAAATCAGCTCTTGAGCGAGTTTGTGTACTTTAAAGATAAATGGACTCTTTCTAGGAAAACTTTTACAACCAGAGGATCGGTACGGTCTTCCGCCTTTTTCTCCAGTTCAGTAAGGGAAAACTCTGCGCCAATCATGTCACCTTCCTTCATCAACTCGCTATCCAGCGTCAACTTTACAGTAACACTACCTTTAAAAAAAGCATTCATTAAATACATGAAGTAGTATGAAAAAAGTACTTATTCTATTTTGGATTCTGTTAATAAAAAGACTGAACTCTTTACTATTTGCCTTTAGGTTCTGAATATGTCCAATACATTCCTTCTTTACAACTTTAAGTCCTTTGTCTCAAAGTCTTTAAGTGTCCTCAACTCCCGTGAACCCGTTGCTATTTCCCCCCAAATATTCCATTGCTTTGCAGTTTTGAAAGAAATACCTAAAGGCAAAGCAGTTAACGTCAACCTTGTATTGAACCCATGGAAAAAGCGCAGCAAAAATTTTTTTTGGTTGATAAGCACTTTGAAATTATAAGACTGGAACCACATTTACCACTGGCACTGAGCCCGCGACAGTGAGAACCCCAACAGCTAAACAGCAATTTGTTTCTTGTCATTGCTGTCATTGCTCAGGCAGCATTTATTTGACTTAAAGTGGTACTATGACCAAAAAAATCAATCTTCTTTTTCTTTGGATTTCAAAACTGTTAACTAAACACTAAGTGACCCTAGTTTTAAGCCTTGATTTTAAAAATGATACAGGTTTATTTTAACTGGAAATTCCTATTTGAAGATCCGTCATTACTAATCTTGAGAGCTGGATCGAGGAGAAAATGATGTAAAAGACTTAAGAATGCAATGCGTGTGCATACAGCTAAATTATATGCAGCACAGGAGTTTCGGGCTTTCAGACTTTCAAACAGGTGTTTTGCATAGATAATAAGTTGCAGAAATTTTAAGCTAGTGAATAAATGACGTCAATTTTCTCTACATCCAACCCTCTGAGAATCAATCGGTCAGTTTTGAACATGAGTGCTAGCGGACCGTGAAATCCAAAACTTGCTCTTTAAAAGATTAAACTACCTTTGGATAAAAACCAAAGCGCAAATTTTGTTAGTCAGGTGTCAAAGAAACACACTTTCAAAACCTGAAGAAAAAAAAAGGAAGTGATTTTTTGATCAAGCTTATAGTAGCACTTTTCAAGTTCAAGTTTAAATAAATCTAAAGTACTTAACCCGAAGAACTTCCAAAATATCGCGACAGTCATGATACTCCAGCTACAAAAGCGCTAGCAAGTAATAAAAGCAACAGTAATGAGGGTAAGAGATAAAACGCAAAGATCTAGAAGAACAATAGATGATGAGATAAGTAAGATAGACTTAAAATAACTCATGGTAAAAGTAAGTCAATCATAACAACCATTTCTATCTCCGTTAACTCCGGAATTTACGACATCACTTTTGGTCCCATACATGTTCAGTAAAATGCGATGACGCACATTGACGAAGTAAGCGGGGGAAGTCAGTAACGCCCGACGGGATAAATGATTTCCGACGACCAAACGACCCCATTAATGTTATTCGGAAGCAGGATAAAAGACATTAATTCTGACTTGGGTAATGTTGTTATATACGAGTCGGCAATCGATTTTCCGACCGCGGTTCCACTTTGTGTTATTTTCCCCATCGTGATTGGGTAATCTAATACCCGACCTCGAAAATCAATTTTCCATAGCGGAAATTCAATTTTCGACATCGATATTTCCCGATGTAATTTTGAACGGTTTTTTAAGCCATATCATTCTCAAAAAGAGCTGCAAGGGTAAAGAAAGGCATTTAAGCTTAAGCAGTGTCTAGCAATGACAGCAATTAATAATTATTAGTATAAATACACAGGTGATTATACAAAATCGCGCGCTTTCATTGGATTATCAGCCGATAATCACCTCGACGGACAAAATGGCTGCCAGTAGTCGTTTTGCCACTGTAACCGCGCACCGGTGGCTCAGTTGGTGGAGCATCG
Organism: Montipora capitata; assembly: GCA_949126865.1. Taxonomy (NCBI): domain Eukaryota; kingdom Metazoa; phylum Cnidaria; class Anthozoa; order Scleractinia; family Acroporidae; genus Montipora; species Montipora capitata. The sequence continues at coordinate 1,143,808 of OX421445.1, read as the reverse complement.
GGCTGCCATGCGGGAGCTCGTGAGTTCGACTCCGGCCGGACCAACACTCAGGGTCTTAAAATAACTGAGGAGAAAGTGCTGCCTTTGTAATTACTTCCGCAAATGGTTAGACTTTCAAGTCTTCTCGGATAAGGACTGTAAACCGTAGGCCCCGTCTCACAACCCTTCAATGTTCATAAACTCTGTGGGACGTTAAAGATCCCACACACTAGTCAGTCGAAAAGAGTAGGGCATGTAGTTCCCGGTGTTGTGGTCTGGCATTTCCTTCAGCAATGTGATCGGCTCGGCGTAATCTTCTGAATGGACTACTGACCGATGAGACCACATAAGTTATAACAGCAAAACAGACAGTAGTCAAATTGCTGAAACTGGTAAACTGGTGAACGATTTCGCGTTGAAATGTTTTTTTTTTCTCTTTTTTGAAATAATCACCTGTGTATTTATACTAAAACAATTAATTGCTGTCATTGCTGGACACTTTAAATGCAAGTGAAGGCCGTCAAAACCCTCTTTAGTAATTATTAGTCCGTAATTACTGGTAAAGAGTGTCAGACAACTTACCTTTCCTTTCTTTCCCCTCGTGGCTCTTTATGTCCTTCTTTTTGCCTTTTTTGAGAATGCTGTGACTACTGTGCTATTTTTTTAAATGTTTTCCCATTTCACGTACTCCACGTTAGCAAAAAGCGCCAGAAAAGCCGCACAGACTCGATAAAAGTCACCGAGTTATAGAGAATCATGACTGACGTGACTACATGTCGACCTTTGTACCAAAAAAAGGAAATAAGAGACAAGACGCTCACTGCATAACAAGTGCGTCAGGTGTTGAATGATGGTTTGTTTATTAATAAATATATCTTAATTTGCACAAGAAATGTACATGTAGCAACACCAACAGAAGAGAGGATTTAGAGTCATGATGGCCTGGTCGGTCATGTCGCTGTCGAAATAACAAAGTGAAAAGATGTCGCTTTGTCGAAGTTAAAAAATGGATTGTCGCTGTCGCAAATTGTCGCTTTTTTTCCGTCAGGTTCTGTCGGCTGTCGGTGTTCTGGAACAAGATTGTCACTATATTTTTTGCAATTTTGGAGCGACGTCGCTTGTCGCCAAGAACCCTTGGAAGGCCTCACAAACCCGATGACCGATTGTTTGCAACATATTTCTTTCACTTGATTGAAATTGCAGATGAGTATTCATTTACCGGTTCATGCACAGTAATCGGAATACTGAGACAGTTTGCGGAGAATTTAGGTTACGCGGAAACGTGATGAATATTTGCCGATGCGTGCACAGTTTTCATTCATTGCGACAGATCAACTATGCACGAGTGTAGAGACCGTTTAAAAGTTTAGGACGTTTTGTCTGGAGACTGCAAATAACCACGATGATAGTGTTTCCTCCCTTGTTGAAAAATTAAAATTAAGATTCAGTTTTAGCGTCCTCTTCAAAAACCGAACCTCTCATGCAAAAAGAAAAATTTTTCACTTCAGGCAAGTATAGTTCGTTGGAGAGGAGCAGGAGGCACACATACATGTTTCCTCCACGGCCGCCATATTGCTTTTCTCGGGCATCAGTAGACATACCATATTAATATCCGGTGGAGTTATGGGTAAAATATTAATAAAAATAAGTTATGCATTTGATTCGGCACATGTAAATCAACTGTCGAACTTTAGTCGAATATTCCACTGAAGGCGCATTAGTGCGGCAGAGGAATTTTTTTTCAAGGTCGGAGAGAACGCTCAGCAATTCCAAATCAACGGTCGAGGACGAAAAAAAAAAGCCTCTGGTGGCACGACCCCAGAACCTCATTTCCATATCATCAAATTGGGACAGAATTTGTCTTAGTTCGCTGATTGGACATTACGTTCGAAGTTCGCAACACCTGTTGCGACAAGCTGCGTTGCGTGACTTCGGCCCGAGAGGAAAAGGCCAAACTGTTTCGATGGGGACGTATACAAAACATGGACCCTAGGTCCATGGACCACCCCTGTGGACCCGGTCCATGGACCCCTTCATGGACTACCCCTGTGGACCACCCCTCAGTTAAAGTAGAAAAATCTTTAGAGGAAAGAGGGAGGTGATTCTCACTCTTATCTGGAATTGTTCGTTTATAAACACTTGAAAAATACAGGTGGCTTCAATGCGATCCGAATCCATGACCTCTGCGATGCTGGCACAATTCTCTACCAACTGAGCTTTGCAGCCACTCAGTTGGGAGCGGGTCAATTTGTTGGACTCGTTTGTTCTGATGAAAGACTTTATGAATGAAATGAACTTATATTTGAAAAGCGGGTTATAGACGAATCCCTTTGGAGCCACCAAATAGGTGGTATAAGTGTCTATAAAACAGGCAATTGCTTAAATCAGTAGCCCATAACTAGGAGCGAACAACAGCTCTATATACCCGCTAATGAGAATCCTGCGGAGCCCGATGCGGCCAATCACAAGAAACTAACTTGACGTCATAGCGTCACCTAACCGGAATTGTCTTTGTCTTTTGCAGAAAAGGTAGTCTAAAAATAGATCGTACATGGGCTCCTGGTCTATAAAAATACTGTAACATAGGCTTAGCTAATAGTCATGGACTCTTGTTTAAATTTTCCAGATAAGTGCGAGGATCACTTCTCTCTTTCGTCTAATGATTTTTATTGAAAGCTAACCGTTTTAAAATGGGTTCTTAGACTTAAATACTGTTTATCAGCGCTATTTGTAGCCAGTCCGCAGTCTGCAGTCTGCAAATGTCAGACACCGGATTTGGGCAGCGTTTACACGAACGCGGTTTCACATCGACACGGTTTCATGACTTCGAAACCGCGTCAAAAGCGATGCGGTTTGGAGTGTTTACACGGAACCGTTTTCGCCAGAAAATCCAAGTTGTGATGGTATAAGCAAGCGCTGCACTACCTGCTAAATTCACTATTTTGAATTGAACAAAGCAAGTTTCGCGCCAAAATAATAACCGTATTCAACTCGATGCGGTTTCGCTGTTTACACGACAGTTGAAACCGCATCGTTTTGAAAACGCTCCACTTTTGGCAGCGGTTTCAAATCGACGCGGTGTCGATAACAGTCTCGGTGTCGTGTAAACGGAAGGTGTAACCGCATCGAAATCTTTGCGGTTACAAATGAAACCGCGTTCGTGTAAACGCTGCCTTGGAATCGCTGAGCGTTCTCTCCGACCTTGACAAAAAAAATTCCTCTGGCACCCAGGGTACATTAGTGCTTGTTAGTGCTTGCTAACTGAGGTGAGTTTTCAAGTGCTGTTGTGTGTCCAGTTTTGTCAAATACTGGCAAAAACAAACTTTGAAATGCCCACTTGGCAAAATCCTCATATCCCCCCTGAGGGACCTGACGTTTCCAAAAGTCCAACAGGAATCGACTCGATTCAGTTATTTTGCCCGGAGATTTCCTTCACACTTCTCCAACATACAACACTTGCTCAAAAAACAATTTCGCTCTCAGGGTGTTTCATCTCCCGAACCCGTGACGTTGGTGTAAGCGTTCGCTGACTTTTGTTTGTGTGGCAGAGAGAAAATCAGAGGTTGATGGAGCTGCAACTAAGCCGGAAAACTGCAACATGAATATTAGAATAAACAAGCAAGATGCATATTCTGCAGTTGTGTTTTACATATTTTGGATAAATTTCTGCCATCCGTGAGCAAAAACACAGCATAAAAAGTATCTTTTTGGGAAGAACGCGAGAACATTAAAAAAACAGCCAAATAAAAGCTACAAACGTTTAAGAGCACAGGGTTAGGGTTAAATTCAGCTCGAGCCTGGATTTTTCCAGGCTTATTTAAATTGCAAA
>OX421445.1:1110000-1117500 GCA_949126865.1 Montipora capitata | reverse complement strand
GCTTTGACGGGATTTTCATATGCGAAGATTGTTCCACGGGACGCAATGCTTGTTGGTTGAAGGTGGGCCTTTAAACTAAGCTACCTCCTCCATTTATAGCTTGTTATCAAAGGTTGACAAGTTATTGAATGGGAAGAGGGCTAATGAGTCTAACACATTATTGGTAAAATTTCCAGTATTTGAATCAAAATTGCAGAATGATAATCACCTGGTATAATGGATTCAAAATTTCTAAGATAACTTATATACAATCTTCTTTCAATATCCAGTGCTGATGTCTTGGAGGATTGATTGGAAAATGATGAGCATATGCTCACTATAACTCAGTAGACGCGCTCGGATGGTTATAGCTTTTAACCAACTTGTGAGCACTGAAACGTTTTAGAAAATTGGTGCACAGTGGTCGAAGTCGCAGGCGTTTCTTTTTTCGTTAGGCAGAGGACTGTCTAGGACAGTCAAACGTTTGCTGAAGCAAAGCCGGTTTTAGGGCCCGGGAAAACTGCTTCAACATTTGCGTCAACATGCATCCGTTCGCCGATGTTGTTGAACAGTGATGTTGAAACCGTATGCCCCCTCTTCCCTTTCAACTTTTGAAACTTGTTGAAACGAAGTTGAATCGATGTTGAATGAGTTTAAAAGCCTTTAAACTGACTTTGCTTCAACAGCCATTCAACATTTCTTTTGTTTTCGCGAATGTTGAATGAAGTTGAAGCCGTGTTGTCCTCCTCTTTCAACATTGTTGGGTATGCACATGCGCACTAGCTAATTGGTCTCTCAATGGTCTCGCAACCGCGGCTGCAGCCTGAGACTGAATACGGGCTTCTCGTGAACTTCGTTGAATCAAGTGTTGAATGGCGCTTTGAAACCGTTTGCCACCCCAGAAATCAACAACGTTCGACAAAATCGAACAGATGTTGAAGCAAGTGTTGACGCCGTTTGCCTGGGCCCTTATTTTGTTGTTTATATTCTCTGGTGACCATATTTCTTTGAGAGAGTGTGTTCTTTATCTTTTTTCTTCTCATTCCGATGTAGTTATAAGTGGGTGATCCCTTTTTCCTATTACACGGGACGTTTGAGGACTTCTATTCCTCCCAATAACGTTGCGATGAAGATCATTGAAGATGATTCAGGTAACTTGTGTCATTCAGTTGTGTATGTTTCCCAGCGGCAAAATCAGCCACCTTCTTAAAACAGTTGTTGATGATCGGCGGTCTTGTCTATGTCAAACCTTCCGCCATGAGTATAGTGAGATGCATGCGGTTTATATACCGGTAAGACGATATAAAGTTTCCCAGTTTACATTTATGCGTCAACTACCTATTTAGGACATTATAGCGACTTTCATATGACCCTGGAAAATAAACGTAAAAACAGAACGTAAACAAAAATACAAAACATTTAGGGCGCGTTCGATTGACCCTATTGCGGATAAGAATACTTGGAGTGATCATTAAAACAGTATGTTTAACACGTTTCGAAGCAGCAAGGATAATAAAAATATGTTTAAAATAGCATTTTAGCAGGTGTTTGGCAATTCTGATTTTATATTCCATGTATTCCTATTCCGAAATACGGTCAATCGAACGCGCCCTTTATTGGCTTATCGAACAAAAACAAACGACCGCGAATTTTCATTGGCTTAGTGAAAGTAGTTGCAAACAACGTCATCTCTCCGTGGAACTTTCTGGAAAGTTTCGCTTTGACGTCATTTGAAGTGTAGTAATGTGATTGGGCAATGGAACTGTTTACTGCCCATATTAGGAGTTTCCTTGGCGGGAATAATCGTGAAACAAATCAGTTGCGAACACTTTTTCAAGGACATGCGAAAGTCGCTCTAATTTAGGAAGGGGGTTATCATTAAGTTGGTGTTGGGACGAGTATGTCAACCTGGGAAATGGGGCTTCAGCGTTTATTGCCAACTATCCTGGACATACGTGATTAAGTTAAGTAAAAGGTCAACGAAACCCTAGGTGACCTTTATAACGGGCGTACATCTAATTTTCGTGCAATCCGTGACATATCTGGGTGGTAAGGCTCTCCAACAGGGTCTACTTTTTAATTTATTTTGGTTGAGGGAGATAATTTTTTCAATCATTTTTCAGCTGAAATATCATGGGATGGAAGAGACTGGATTAAAGGCAACATAGGTCAGACTGGGTTCTATCGTGTTAATTATGAAGAAGGAAACTGGGAAATCCTATCGACGCAACTTGATCATGATCTCAAGGTACTTTTGTTGACAATACTCGAGCATGAAAGTAGATGTGTATGTTACTGCTGAGCCTGCACCCTAGCTTTGTTCCCTTTGTTGCGCTGTTTTTGGTGCATGCGCACGGTCTGAGTCCTTGTGAGAACACGAGGCCACCGTGTGAAAACACACAGTGTTACGCAAGTTCGAACGGTGGGTTGCTTTTACGTTGTTTTTAGTGTTTTCCTTCGTTTGAAATTGATTTTGCGGTAATAAAGTTCTGCGAGTCATTAACCAAACCTCGTGAAGTGGCAATATACGGTCTCACCATCCGCAACAGTGCAGTTCGGCGAAAGAAAAGCAGCCATATTGCATAAGCGGAAGGGAGGACCAGTCCTCAACTCCTGTTGACCCCTTTCTGGAGCCCTGTAATCCTCTGGGCACTACTCTTTTCTACCTACGTTGACTGCAAGGCTTTAGCAGCTGGTAAGTTGGCTATTCACTTATTTGGTGGCTCTCAGAACCTTCCATATCATCCTGTAGACTAAATGGTAAAATGTTGCAGGTATTCAATAACACAGACCGTGCTGGACTTATTGACGATTCGTTCAATTTAGCGAGGTAAGCCAAAACATTAAACCCAAACTTTTTGTTTGCAAGATTGCTTCTTGTTTGATGTAATATACAACCGCCCAATTTGCGTATTCATACATGTAACATGCAGCCTTTAAATTCAATATGCTTTCTTTAAATTCGTTGATGTCGTATGGTATGCTTGGCACATTCTAGCATTCTACAACGATATACAGAAGAATAACTAAATTTTTGTTACAAATTGCCCGAAATTTTTTTCTCAATATTAAGTGATAACCGATTCATATTGAATGCTCTTTTTCTGACAGAGCAAATCTGCTAAACCACACTATTCCGCTTAAGATATCTGAGTACCTTGTGAAGGAAGAGGACTATATTCCACTCTTAGCAGCTATGACGGAATTCGAAAGAATCACAAAAATTATTCCCTCCACTCGACCAGTGTATCCGTTATTACAGGTGAGCTAAGTATAAGGTTCACCAGAAAAAAAAATAAATAAAGTGAAATCATGCTGCACATCTACCTCTTCAGAAAAGCTATAATGTGTCAGTTAAGGGAGCTTTAGTCATCGACAACATCAAGAAACGCAGCAAACGTAAACATTTGCGTGATAGTAATTGTATCTCTATTTTCTATTTTGTTGACAATGCTAATTTAACGAACATAATTAAGTAAAGTACGATCGTCCGGGTGAGTGTAGTCCTGAGAAGGACTGTTTGAGATGGCATAAGATGACGAAGTCACTTAGACCAAGCAAGATTGAAAGGAACGCTATTAAAGCAAACAAATAATAGGCCATTTCCGAGTTCATGTCTGCCTCCTCTTCAAGGCGAGTCTAAGTGCGAAGTTTTTGTTATGAAAATTAGTTTTTATTCATATGTAAAGTAGAACTAATTACCATCACAAAAACTTCGCATTTAGACTCGCTTTGAAGAGAAGGCAGACATGAACTCGGAAATGGCCTATTAACGATTACGACCTGTTTAAACGTTTTTAACATTTGCTTCAACTTGCATTCAACACTTTCTTGAACCAAATGTTCGGTGCGTTTAAACAGGTCGTCCAACATTGTTGAAAGCGTAAAAATTGTTGAAAGCTTGTTGAAAGCGTGTTGAATCAAGTTTAAATCGGTTTAAACTTTCATTCAACATCGATTCAACTTTTCCTTTGTTCTCGAAAATGTTGAATGGTGTTGAAGCCCTTTGAACATTCTGTTCAACAATTGTACAATACACACATGCTCACATCAGGCCGCAAAAGTCAATATGGCGTAGTTTATCCGGACTAGTGAGACTGGTTTCTAGTTCTTAGTTCCTCGCAATCAAATTATGCGAAAGTGTTGTTTCTTTTGTTGCCGCAATGTTGAACCGTTTGAACGGGCCTTTAGGTGCCCTCCTTGTCGTCCAAACCTTCATTTAAATGTAATTTAGTTATTTGACGTGGTTGTTTTGCAGAGGCCGGGAACCTTAGCACACGTGCAGCACGATTTTATTCACTAAACTGAAAAATTTGTGCCTTTTAATTAAGCTAAAACAATGGCAAACATGTGAATAAAACCAGGAGCCCATGAGTAAGAGCGAACAACTCCCATACTAAGCCTATGTCACGGCATTTTTAGAGACCAATCTATTTTTGGACTACCTTTGCCGCAAAACAACAAAGGCAGTTCCGGTTCGGTGACGCTATGACGTCAAGTTAGTTTCCTATGATTGGTCATCGGGCTCCTGCGGGAGTCTCATTCACGGAAAATTAATCTAAAAATAAATCGATCTGTGAAAACGTCGTGACAGGAATATATGGGAGTTGCTCGCTCCTACTCATCGGCTCCTGATAAAAGTAATTTTAAAATATGACCTTCCGCTGTCGAAGGTCTGATCCATCTTTTCTGTATAATATGGACGAAAATCTCTTGTAACTGCAATGCTGTGAACGCGTAATTAGCACAACATAAAATAGTTGTTGTCCTATGTTCACGTTGTTGTCAGCCTTAAAGTTAGTATTAGGCCCGGGAAAAGGGCTGCAACATCCGTTCGATTTTGTTGAACAGCCATGTTGAAACTATTTGCACCCCCCCCCCCCCCCCTTCCTCCTTAAAGCCCTTTTCCAACCGTGTTGAAACATGTGGAATCGATGTTGAATGAGTTTAATAGCGTTTAAACTTTTCTTCAACAATCTGCCAACATTCCTTTTGTTATCTATCGCGAATGTCGAATAAAGTTGATGCCGTCTGCCCCCCTCTTTCAACAATCTTTCAACATTGTTGGATATGCGCCTGCGCACTAATTGGTGTCTCAATGACGTACCCATGTCCATAGCCATAGTACCAGCCGCGGCTACTGCCTGGGACTGAATACCGGGCCTCTCGTGAAGCGTTGTTGAATCAAATGTTTATGATGTGTTGAAACCCGTTTGCTCACCCCAGCTGTCACCATCGTTCTACAAAATCGAACGGATGTTGAAGCAAATTTTGAAGCCGTTTGCCCGGGCCTCAATGTAACTTTGTTATTGTGCAATTTACCGAAAAACGTGCCGCAAATTCTATTTACTTCCCAATCGGTCCAATGATATTATTTTTTTTTGACGTTGCCTTATAAAGTCGTCGTAGCTTAGTTTTCTTGTTCTTTCCATTGAATTTCGAATCAGCAGTTTTCGAGGAGATGAAAAACCGGAGTAGCGCACCGGAGAAGCTAAGACCTCCCGGAGCAAAGAAGAAACCAATGAACACGATTTCATTAAGATAGGAAAACTTTCGGAGTGGAACCAGGCGAAATAGTCGGAAAGCGAGTCTGAGAAATACTCTCTCTCTGCTCCCCTTAGTACTTATGTTGGTAAAAAATAATAACCGAGAAGACTTTTACTAGAAACAGCTAGTTTACCATAAGAAATGTTTTTATCAGGAGCAAGGAAATAATAATTGGTAAATTGCCTATCGTGAAAATTATCTCAATTCGAAGTGATTCGCTTCGTGATCGTCTCGTCAGTTGTCCATAGAATTATCGATAGATTGGAAGAAGAAATCAAACTCACTCAATACTAAATGAAATCGAATTGTTTTGATTCCCCATCCTTAGTTTCGTAATAAACCCACTCACATTTTTTAACTGTGACACGTCTCTTATATAATGCAGAGATACGTAGCATTTTTAACAAAAAACCAGTACAATAAACTTGGAATAGAAGACAAAGGAGATTACTTGACAAGGTTGGTGAAGGAAGTAATGAGTCAGTAATTGTTAAGTCTATACAGGCCACGAGGTATGTTTCCCCCTTGATATGCCCCGGGACATAAATGACGGGTGGTAAGTGTTTTTCCGGTGGCCGCGGAAGTGTTTGGCTCGTCGTTGATCAAAAATGTCGAAGAAGCCTTAAGTAAAACAGCAGGGGTTTTCTTGATCCTGGAAGTTTGTTTTATGTCGAAATGATCCTTTTAAGAGCGGGATTGTGATTGAGAATACTAGAATTCACTGTTGAATTTAAATTAGCTTTATTTTTGTTCACTACAACCGTCCGTACATTAAATGTTCTGACCTCTACAGAGGTCGTATAAACGAACCATTGGAGCCACCTGAAATTTTCCGGTGTCTATAAGAACCGACAATAGACTGTATTCTCAGTATTGGACTGGAAATATCTTGCAATGGAGGCTAATGCGGGGGAATCCTTTCAAATCCAAATACTTTTTAATATGTTCCACCGCATTAGCCTCCATTGCAAGCTACAGTTCTAGTCCAATACTGAAAATACGAATATGGTCCATTGCTTATTGCCATTTTCATAATTCTGCGGAATTCATCTTCAAGCGCCTTACCAAACTGCGTTTTGGCTTCCATTACAGTGCGACGCGCCTTATCGTGGCCACCTAACAAAGTTTTTTAAAACTTATACGCCAATCAGGGTGTGCGAATTTGATTGACAGTCACCCTAGGCTCGATTACCAGCCGCTGTTTCGGTAAATGAGCCAGCGCTCACTCCCGAAATCACGGCTGGACGCGTGAGGTGAGCCATTGTTAATCTTCGCCAATCAGAAACTCGCCTGCACAAATCGATCCGGCATAAATTACATTTTTTGGTTGCGACGGTGTTCTTTGACCCGGCCTGTTCGAGTTTTACAATGCTCTCAAATTAGGAAACATCCACGATTTCGACAACAGGAAGTGTTCGAGAAGCTGGAGAATGGGGATTGTATCTTTTTTACCGCCTGAGTTCGGAAACTTAAATTAATTTTCCAGTTGGCGCCAACGTCAAAATACGGCTTTCAAATCCATTGCTATTGCAATTTTTTCTCAGACGTCGCTAATGTAGAACCGGTAAACTGCCTCATCCCGTTTTGTGCGAAAGTCTTGCGGCACCGCTGGAATGCCCTCTCCAGTTTGCGCGAAGGCCTGGGCGGGAAGATAAGGAGACGCTGGGCTGCCCATACGACAGCGTGCCCCTCTCGGTGTAACTAGCTGGGTCCATGGGAAAGGAAGAACCAATTCAACTTGGGGCTAGTTCCACTGCAGAAGCTGGCGGAAGGAAGTGCTGAGCACCTGCCATCCGCCTTAGGGGCTCCACTCCGGATTTGTCCTCGAGGTTTACTTCCTGAGATCAGGTATAGCCTGATTTACCTTCCCCTAGATGGGCTGCCTTAACAAGCTAAGAGCCCCATCTACCCTGGGCAACTGGTTTTAAGGCGCCAGTGGCTTCGCCTTCGCCCCTTCTCCTGTCGGTAGTGTCA
>OX421445.1:1072500-1105000 GCA_949126865.1 Montipora capitata | reverse complement strand
AAAAAGTAGCTAACGATAGCCATGCTTCAAGCAAATCGGCCGCCCTGGAGTACAACGGCTGGCGGCGTGCTGGAATTGTCAGGAATGACACACCTTTAGCTGAAATAAATGTATATTAGTATTTGAAGTGCGGGTATAGACGAAAGGGTGAGGCGATCCTCGCACAACATAGACACCCGAAAAATTCAGGTGGCTTTAAAGAGATTCGAACACATAACCTCTTCCTGGCTGGTACAGTGCGCTACCAACTGAGCTACAGTATGAAGCTACTCGGTTGGGAGCAGTTCAGTTTGTTGGCCTCATGTGTTTTTGCACCAGTAACTAATCGTGTGAAAAAAATTCCCGTCCTCTGTATTGTATAGAATTGCATGGCACAAAGAGCAGTTAACTATCAGTCAATTAAATGGGTACTTTAATAACTACACCGGAAGCAAAGTATTCAAGAATCGACAGTGTTTTTTTTTCTTTGTTAGATCCGGAGGTCCGCAACATACTTTGAGAACGTTTATTCCTTCGGTGTCGAGCCGATTCTCCACTGATTACCAGTTGCAACAGGTGAGAGGACATTATTGTTTAATTCCACTGTGACTGTGTTAAAGATTTTTTTGCGAACAAGATAACATTTGTCCAAGACCGGTTTGGTCGTCTGGAAACTTCGGTAAAACTCATTTGATTAGCAAGTATTGGAAATTCACGGTAACTATTCCATCCCTATGATTTTTACGTTTTCTTCGATGATCTTTGTGATTTTTACCAATTCTGTCATATCGTATACATTACAATTTGGTATGTTTGTTGTCTTTCCCTCCTCGCTATCGCTGCTAAGGACAGGCATGTATCATAGGTCTGTGTGTGTGTGTGTGTGTGTGACTATGTTTTGACACCCTACCCTAATTATTATGTATTAATCTCCTAGTGTGATTGCCCTTACCAACCCCAGGTTAATTGTTTATCCACGTCCTCTCCGTGTTCTCTATTATTATTATTATTATTATTATTATTATTATTATTATTATTATTATTATTATTATTATTATTATTATTATTATTATTATACACAGTGGCAGTGATGTACCAGTGATTTGAATATATAATGTAGGTCTCTGTCCGGCTAGAGATTCAAAAATCGATCTCGCGTCCGATTCAAGACAAACTCATGTTGATGATTTAGATCTACCACTCGAACGCGCTTAAAAAAATAATTCAGGATATCAATGCGGATTCAAAGTTCTATAGAACTTGAATTTTCATTTCTTTTCCAAGTCTTAAAAGTAGTAAAGTTTGTCAGAATTCCTGAGTATCTGCAAAAGTAACTTCTTTGTTGTTATCACAATGATTTGTTTCAGATGGAAGATTTTGTGAACAGAGTACGGAAAGATGAGTCAGCATCTTGGAGTGTTAGCCAAGCAATTGAAAAAGTTAAAATCAACATACAATGGAGAAAAACGCACGAAACAGACGTTTATAATTGGTTACGAAAAAAGTTTTACACCATGCAACCTGATCTCAGTCAGTCAAAGTGACAAGAAATTAAAGAAGGCAATGAAGAATGGGCAAAAATGAAACCATAAACTGTAACCCATAAATCAGTGGCATTGTACAATCAATCAGTGCTAGAAGTTGAAAATAATCAATGGCTTATGCACGATTTAAGGCTCGTTCAAAGAAGCGTTTACCTTCTGCATTTTACTTCATATTGTTGTCTCTAATGTTGGTCTGGCCTCGGTTGTTTAAAAGGTGGATAGCGCTATCCACTGGATAAATCACTATCCATTAGATAACTCAAATTGGTTTTGTTAGTGTTTATTCCGCTGGATAGCTTTATCCACCTTTTGAACAACCGAGGCCTGATGCGTATACCGTTCGAACGGCAGCCGGTGTTTACCGACTCCGTGTATACACCCAACGTTCGTTCTGTTTTTCTGTTGAAGGAATGTTGTTTAAGAGTTGAACTTTGTAAAAGGACCTTGAAACATTTAATGCTCAGTGGATTTTGTTCCATTTCCCAAAAGACTACGCTACGAACACTGGCTTGCAGGAAAAATACAAACGAATATTTGACTTCTGAATTGCATTCGATTTCTCTTGTTAACTTTATGTATAACTTGAGTAGTGATGTGTTTTTCCCTTTTATGGGTTAGTTAACAAAATAGGTTAGTTCACAAACGTATGTTACCGTATTCATTACCTGACCCTGTCAATAAATGTTTTTCCATGGCAGCCAGGCAGCCAGCAACTAATCGCCATATTTTATATCAATACAACGCAAATTATGTGGAGTAAAAATAAGGATGTTGTAGTTAGTGGCGTCAAAACTGACGCTAATCATAATTCCTTCCCTGCGGCCATTGCGGCCATAAATAGTTTATTCGTTAAGCCCTGGGCAAACGAGAGCGAGAGTTGATGAGAGTTGACGAGAGTTGAAAATCTCGCTCTCGTTTGGCCAGGAACTCTCATCCACTCTCGGCTACTTTCATCAAATCTCGAGAGCTCTCATCGAATTTGAACCTGCTCAAATTTTTTATGAGAGTTGACGAGAGATTTGTCTCGTTTGGCCGCGCACGAGAGTTTGTACCGCACACCGGTGGCTCAGTTGGTTGAGCACCGGGCTGTCACGCGGGAGGTCGTGAGTTCAACTCCGGCCGGACCAATACTCAGGGTCTTTAAATAACTGAGGAGAAAGTGCTGCCGTTATAATTACATCTGCAAATGGTTAGACTCTCTAGTCTTCTCGGATAAGGATGATAAGCCAGAGGTCCCGTCTCACAACCCTTCAATGTTCATAATCCTGTGGGACGTAAAAGAACCCGCACACTTGTCGCAAAGAGCAGGGCATGTAGTTCCCGGTGTTGTGGTCTGTCTTCTGTGGTGTATCATGGTTGGGAGGGTAAGTGCTCGGAGATATTAGCTACACCAAGCTACTCTAAAAAATCCGAGGGTAAATAAAGATGTATGAAATTACTGTTTATTTCCAGCGGGCTCAGATAAAAAATATATATATATTTTGTCGGACTCGGGGACCAAGGACAACGCCAAGGCTTTTTAAAAAGTGGAGTCACGAGGAAATTTTTGCACTAATTGACTTATACGAGGCAAGACCTTGCCTCTGGGATGTTTCCTCCAAAAGGCTGGCTGGTCGCCATATTTACGTCAGAAAGGGTTTTCCTAGGGTCTCTCTTGTTTTACGCTTGAAACTCTCGCTCTCGTTTAGCCAACTCTCGATCACTCTCAAGAGTTTCAACACTCGTCAACTCTCATGAAATCTCGCTCTCGTTTGGCCAGGGCTTTATACTAGTAATAATCTGGAGGATTAGTGAGGAGCGTTTGATTCCTGTTTTGTCATCGATGAGAATCGGAAGAATTCCTTTTGTACAATACCCTTTTCTATAATTTGTTCAGTGCTATAAGTATTTTGACTGCTATCTATGGATCTTGTTGCTGATCATGTAATTGAAAACAATTAATTTATGGAAACTCAGACCGACAACGGATTTCGTATCCGGGTTTCAAGTGCTCGTGACCCGGAAACACTTGCTTGGCGAGCAGAGCAACCACGAGTTTTTCGTGATGTTTCGGAAGGAATGCAAAGTACACACTGACATACAGATACTAGACATTTGCTTGTAATATGTAATGCTTATAATGCGACGTAACGCGAAAGTGAGGGGTTTTTAGATCTCGAACAACATACTATAGACCCGAAATCAAATTTTCCGGCTGGCTTAGTCTTTAAAGCATCTAATTTTACAAATCATTGACAAAATCATCACTCTAGCTAGAGGCTATTTTTTATCTCTTTTTTAAAGCCGTTTGCCAAAGGGATGCGATTTACCAAACCCCCAAAAAACAACAAAAAAAGTTGATGCCAGGAGACTGCAGCCGATATAATTTCCTGTTTTCTGAGAAAAAGCGTGTCACTTCCTCTATTTTGACTCTTTGTCAAGCTGATATATAGTTCCAAGAACCTCTTACCCAATTCCGAGAATTACTTAACTGCCTCTGAGCATGCGCAGAAGTGTATGTTGATATACTTCGATTGCAACATACGTGGAAAAGGAAATTCAAGATAGAATTTGATTTTTTCTTTATTTTCAAATTGGACTAAGGTCAGTTGCAATGAAACTAGACTTGTTAAGAAGATTTTAGTTTTAGTTAAGGTTGAAAAAGCTTGATTATTGCAACGAACATGAGTATTTAATCCAACACGTAAAACTGGGTTCATGTGTCAGTATGGCAACTCGTCGACAACAAACAACGATAAAACAGAAGGAAGTGCGACTGGCCGTTAATGTTTGGACGGATAGATTTTCGGATGAAAACCGTAAACATCTTGAGGACTTTAAAGTCCTTTTTCAAGCTCATAATTTTCAGGTAGCAGCAGCGAATAATCCCACAGTTACTGGAAGTACTCGCAACATCAAAATCACCTTGAAGACGAAGATGTTCGGCAAAGAAAAATTTTTTGAAAAGCTAAAAAATGCTTGGTGTACTTCGATCTGCAGAAGGGGTGATCCATTTTGGCTTGAGCCAGCAGAGCCCTCCAGAGAAACGTTTAGGAGCAAATCTGAGGACCCCAGACAAGTCTTACAAGCAAATTCGTTCGGATTTGGAAGTTTCTACAACCGCGGGACCTACATCAGTCATTGGAGCAGTGAAGTTGATCAAGGCAAAATTGAAGACGGAAATGTAAACGTCGAGTTTGAGCATGATAATAAATTACTTGTGATCACTTTCTTCAACAAAAATGAGCCAGATGGATTCAAGGAGGTTCGCATTGAAATTGAATACCGTCACCTGGAAAACTACGTTGTCGTCGATGAAAACAGCGGCGAAAATCCAGTACAAGGAACGATCGTCATTTACATTCCTCTTCTGTGTCCGCCAAAAGCGTTTCAAGGTATGAAATTTAAAAAAATGTCTATAAACAGTATTTTGTACAACGCATGAAAATCTGAGAGGAAGTTAAAAAAATTAGAGATTCTATGAATGACACAGCGAGTACCACGATCACACCCCTAGTATCCTATGGATCTGATTATGTACAAGAGCGGAAAGCAAGAACGATACGTCACTGGCCTAACTCAATCCATTAAAAAAAGAAAAGGTTACAAGATCTATCAATACAGTAAGTCATCAAGTAAAAGAGATCAAAAAGCCGCCATGTTACAATAGGATACATGCGTTAAAAAAAAGGTTTAGTTCGGAAGAGGTCCATACGAAATCTCCGCAGGATCTCTCTAGTTTGTCACTGTCATGAGCTTCCTTGCTTATTATTTGCAGTTTTGGTGGGTGTTGCATACATAGTCTGTAACACCAGGAGCCCTGTTTTATCAATGGTAGGATGAAATGCTAGCAAATAGGTCCTGAAAGGCGTGCATCGAGAAGGTGATGGAAGCATATTTCGAGTTCCAACCAATGAGCCTTAAAATCAACAAAATGGCTTTTAAGCGAAATGTAGATTTTAAATTCCAAATGGCTTTTATCATTAAAAAAGGAGTGAAACTATTGTCAAATACTTGTGAAATGTTCGTGGCTAGTCTGACGCGGCGTTTCGTCTCGGCCAAGAGACTCTTCAGAGACCTTTTAGAATTCAAAGGCAAACTCGTTGAGCATCGCGCCCAAAGTCCCGTTCGCAAATTCTAGATGTTGACAGTCTGGCCCTCTATCGCAGAAGGATTCCCAACCGTGTAATCACGAGATAAATTTATACAAAAGCAAAACTATTGTCAAATACTTGTGAAAAAGGAGTGACTTGCAGAAAACGTTGTCAGGTATTTCATAAGGGATGAAATTACCCAGTTCAAAACAAACTCGTCTACTTGTGTGAATTTTTGACTTTGCAAAAACAATGGTCTACATTAAAATAAACAAAACTTTAAACAAAATACGTTATTTTTACACTTATGGATCTTTGTCTTTTTGTTTTGACAAGGGAATGGTGCAGTGCTTTAATAATTTTGCTACATGTAAGCTCTACGATTTTGGAAGAGTCATGGGCTCGAGGCCTGAGTTTTTCGGGCGTTCATTTCTCAGCTTTTAAAGTGGTGCTCATAACTGCACCGATCATTTCATGACTTAGCACCTTTAATTTAAGAGGTTTTTTTTCCTTAGACCGAATTAAAGAATGCTTAACCTGCGCATTTCCTCGACAACAAACAAAATTAAGTAGGTACTTTCTCACTCAATATATAGGGAAAATGACCTACATATTGCTTGCTGCAGCCATTGCTTTTATTGCCACTGTTATCTATTTGTTATGTCCTCTACACTTGCTTCAAACTGCAAAGGATATACACTATTCTTTGAAATTTATCCTAGATTGACGAGACATGCGGGTGCTAGTACCTTCATGATCCAATCAGGTCGATAATGAAAGTTGAATAAAAATCACGAAACGTCTGTTATTAGTATTAAAGTGTTTTTTCTCTTTATTTTATTTAAAGAGGTCAAAGTCAATGATTATACCAACTACGATCGCTTGACCCACTTCTTGGGATGCACTCGAGAGGTCCTAGGGTCTAGTTCAGTGTTGTGCTTAAGTTTTCCATCAAATCGGAACCAACATGAAGACACAGCAAATACCCCACAAGCTCTCATTGCTCGGCTCTCTCAGAAAGGTAACGAGTAATTTTCTTCAATACTTTTGCCACATTTCACTTGTATATTCATTTTCGTCGCTACGATGGTCATTAGCCGAAGCTGAGTCCAGAACGCAAAAAGACTTTCGTGACTTCGGCCCGATTGGCTGCGAAGGAGACTTGTGAGTGTCGCTAACGCACACGATCTCATCTAATCGCATGCGTTAGTTACATACTGGTTTTATGTGTGCTTAGCGTGAATTCATTCATAAATACAACTAAGAAGGTCTTCGTCTAATATCACTTACGAGTCAATGTCTTTTTTATAGGTTTTTCTTCCTATTTTGGAGCGGTGGAGACTAAAGCGCCTTATGAAGTTGCAGTCCCCCAAAAACCTGAGTTCTCTAATTACAGGATCGCTTACGCATTAGAGTGTCTTCTTTCCCGAGGTTATAAAGTACGTGATCGGCTTTCCCGAAAGTTTTATGATCTGTTACGAAAAGCCTCCGACAAATACGCATCTCTGTTTGAGGCACTGGCAACTGTTTCCATTGAGAACATCTGTAATGCATTGTATAGATTGGTAAGGCTCGTGGACACTGACCGATTTTGTCCACTGGAGTACCATCTTAAGAGTTTATTGTACGGAGATCAAAAGCATCTGACGTCATTCCAATTTGAGCAGCCGAAGCACTACAAACACGTACCCCGCCTCATTATAACCCCGACCCAAACTTATCTCATACCGCCAGAACTAGTCGCAGAGAATCGCGTTATCCGGGAGTACGGGCACGAAGAAGCCATGCGCATTGCATTCAGGGACGAAGACTTTTCCAAGCTTTCATCAACTTATCGAGAAGGTTTAAAACACGTGTTAAAAGAACGTGTTGTTGACCTTTTGTCGAACTTCATCGAAATAGGTGGTCGCAAATTTGAATTCTTAGCATGCTCCAACAGCCAATTGCGTGATCATGGCGCGTGGCTTTATGCGATCGACGGTGAAAACAGAGCCAATGTCATAAGAAGCTCACTGGGAAGACTGAATGAAATTAGATGCGTGGCTACGTACGTGTCCCGGATGGGCCAATGCTTTTCTTCCACAAAAGAGGCTGTTACTATCACCATTGAAGAGGGATTTCAAGTGGAAGAAATTCCAGATGTTGAAGTTGCGTACAGAGATATATACTTCAAGTGCTGCCAAAATTGGAGGTCAGGGACGTACACTTTTAGCGATGGAGTTGGAAAAATAAGCCGCGCATTGGCCAGAAAAGTGAGTAAATTTTGGGGTTGTTGTTTTAGAATATATGAGGTCTCATATGATTTGAACTGTGGAATAGAATGAAATGAACATTTGAAAGATCATCCCAGTTAGTTCAACAAGTAAGCCTTAAAAAACCCAGGATTGACTGACGGGATTCGAACCAATGACCGGGCAATTGCTGGTGCACTTGCTCTACCAACTTCTGAGCTATCAAACCTGTTGGGAGCTGGTCAGTTGCAAGTTCAACTTTATCCCTTACAAGGTGAAGGAAATTATTTGTTTTTAGAATATATATGAAGTTTGCGAAATGGACATGAAAGTTGGAAAGATCACTATCAAGTGCAGTGCAATCGTATATTCATGAGTTCCAATCCGGTGGGGGGGAGGAAGACTTCGCATATGAAGGGGCGGGGATGGTCGTCGGAACTGTTGAATTAAACCCCTAAAGGAGACCAATCTGGGCTTGGCCCAGGCTTTTTGGACCCCTGAGAGAGATGATTTAAACCATATTAAACTTTTATATCTCTTCGTGTGCAACCCTAAACGAGACCTTCACAGCTACATATGGGCTACATATGGTGGCATTTTGGCCTAGAACACCCTAAGTGAGACCAAAATCCGAAATTTACACCCCTAAGCGAGACGACGAGCATTCTCCCACCCCCCTCCCCTCCCCCTTCCTTTGCAACTGCTTAAGTTGCTCAAAGACATGACTGCGATGATCTTTCTGTTATTTCAGGTTGCGGACAGCCTCGATCTGTATCCGATACCATCAGCCTATCAGATTCGTTTTCAAGGCTGTAAAGGAATGTTGACAATGGACCCAAGTCTTCCACATGGAGATGTCCGAGAAATTCTGCAGTATCGTAGGAGTATGAAGAAATTTGATTCAAGCCACACAGCACTGGAAATCTGTGAGGCAACCAAACCAAGTGAGTACTTCATTGCAGTTAGAACGCGCGCTCTTTTTTTTTGGGGGGGGGGGGGAGGGGGGGAGAAACAAAAACTTCCTTCCTTGATCCGTCTTCCAAAACGACAAAGGAGGACTTTAACATCTACGACGGCGACGTCGACGAAATCGTTACCTCAAAATATTACCTTTGACTATCGTGAGTGTTTCGCGATTATTCTATCTCGTTCACTTCGCACAATGTTGGCGAAGTATCCTAAAACTTAATTCAGGGTTGCCACGGTCAGGGAAAAATCAGGGGAAAACAAAAATTTTTCAAAGTCAGTTAAAAGTCAGGGGATTTTATTTTTGATAAACATTTCACAAGATTTTGCGCACAAAATCCCTTGAAAAGCGCAAAGAAATCGAAAACGAAAAAGAAAAAATATTGATGGTCTTCAAAAGAAGCTGAAACAAATGCAATTATTCACCTAATTAAAGGTCAGAGAAAAGTCAGGAGGAAGTCAGGGAATTTTTTTGTTACTGATGAGTGGTAATTGGAAGGAGCCGGGTTTGAGAGTAAGAATAGAGAATGAAAGGTTGACATTTTCATGCTTACGTTGTCGCCAGAACCTCAGATTTGGTGATTTTACGTCGTTATTAAGCAGAGTACCGGAAAAAACATGCGTCAAAATGCGGGCCGCACGTGCAATCAATCATATTACTCACGGTTTCGTGTCGTTCTCGTTACCGTAGCTGTCGTCGTTTCTTACACTTTTTGCATGAGTGCTTTGAAATCAATTTTAATTAATTTTCTTAAAATTCTAAATCCTCTTCGTTTCTCGTACTAAAAAGCACCTTTAAGCCACAAAAAGTTACGTTACATATGGTTAATGAGTAGCGTAACAGGAGTCTGCCCAATTTATTGCTAACCAAATCCTTCGATTTTGGTGAGCGAGGCTTTTCTCTAATAGCGAAAGTAATAGTTGCTGGAATAGTGTGTACTTTTTGATGTCGTTTTACCTCTGTTTTGCCTTTAGATCTGTTGTATCTAAACCGTCAGTGTATCATCCTCTTGAGTGGTCTTGGAGTTCCTGATGATACTTTCATTGGTCTGCAAGATAAAATGCTTCGCAGTCTTGCTTCGATGCTGATTTTTGAGTCAGTAGCTTTAGACTCTCTGCGTCGTGTTGCTATTCCTGGAGGGTTGAAATTGACAGCCTTGTCACGCAGCGGTGTGAACGTCACACTAGAACCGTTCTTCCGTTCGATGCTCCTTGCCATTTACAAAAGTCGCTTGGGTGACTTATTGAGAAGAGCCCGTATTGCTATCCCAGAGGCCCATGGGCGACTATTAATGGGGGTTATGGACGAAACTGGATCTCTGGATTATGGCCAGGTTTTTGTTCGTTACTCAAAACTTGTCAGCGAACCAGGAAAGGAGTTAATAACGCTCGAGGGCCGAGTGGTCATTAGCAAGAATCCATGCTTTCATCCAGGTGAGAATCGGTAAGAACTTAACCCCCACCCCACCTTTCCCATTGCAAACTAGTGTATGATGGCGCATGTACTGATATGTTATTCACTAGCCGAGAAGGTCTGTAGTAGGAAAAGCTGTGCCGAGGTCTTGAATACCGTGCAAGGCCTCGGACGTGACTTTTTCCTAATACGGACCGGACAAGGCTGGTTAAACAAATTTTGTTTTTTGACACATGACAAAATGCTTTTTTTAAAAAAATCGCAATCTGGGTTGTAATCCAGGAAAACTTCCTCAACAATTTCTGTCGAGTAGATAGTATTGAAGACGGCGGTAAGCAAATGCGAAGAAAGAGGCTTCATCGAAATATTTATATCAATGCAATTATAAAAGTAATCATTTTTATTACACATAACGTTAGAATTTTATTCCATAAAGCTCATTTGTACAAATCTATGCGCTTTATTTTCACATGTGAAAAAAGCCTATACAGCCAATCAGAATGGCGTACAGCTCTTTCACGTGTGGAAGTATAAGCAATCAACGATAGCGTAAAGGTCTTTCCAAGCCAATCACTCGTGCATCTCGTGCAAATCGTACTTTGCTATTGAATTAAATTAAATTTGCATTTGGTTCTATTGTTAGTGAGTTTTTGTTTCTAATTTGCGTTCAGAAAACTATTTCAAAGAAAATTCTCGTCTTACATGTAATAAACAGCTCACGACATAGAAAGTGCTTTGTACGGGGTTGTATTCACGAGTTGTTTGTGTCAAAAACCCTCACTCGCTCGTACCTCGCTCGTTCGAGTTTTTGACACAAACAACTCGTGAATAAAACCCCGTACGCCGCACTTTCTATGACGTAAACTATATTTATGGTTTCTGATGTAGTAAGTGATGCAATCGACGACTCACCATGCAACGGTACTGCCCACACCCGGAACCAATCACATGTATTGTTTTCTTCACGGTTTTTCAGGGGACATGCGAACGTTTCAGGCAGTTGACGTAAAAGTACTGCACCATTTGGTGGACTGCGTCGTATTTCCAGCCAAAGGTCATCGGCCACACCCTAATGAAATGTCGGGCTCAGATCTCGACGGTGACAAATATTTCGTCACCTGGCTCGACGCACTGATCCCAAAAAGGAAGAATGAGGATCCAATGGATTTCACTGCTCCGACAAAGAAAGTTCTTGATAGACCTGTGGGGGTATCTGACATGATAGAGTTTATTTCGGATTACATCAAGAACGATCAACTTGGCATCATCGCAAATGCTCATCTTGTTCACGCTGATTCTGACGATGAGGGTATGTGCAAACTGGTTAAATTATTCATTTAGACAAACCAAACGTCTTTCAGTCATCAATTTATTGCTTATACGTTGCTGGTCAACTTATTCACGTTTGATTACTCATGATGCTAGATCCATGTTTGATGTTGTTGTTTTTGTTGTTTGGTTGTGTTTTTTTCTTAAGCGCAAAAAGTGCAAGGTGTCTTTTCTCTTTTACCTTTAATTTAAACACATACACACCTCATAATTTACAGTTACGTTACCATGGATCGAAACATTAAGGGCTGGCTATACAGTCAGTCATACAAGCCTGCAATTTTGCAAAATAGCGAAGGGTATGCAGCATTTACATGTGGGCAGAAAAGTTCCACATACTTGTTACAATATTAATACAAAGAACAGGCATTAGAAAAAATGCGGAGGTGTGTAAACGAAAACCCATAGGGTTAAAAAAAGTTTACGCGCCGGATCTGATACTTAACAAAAGATATCTTGCATTAAAAGACTTAAATTAAATTCTTTTAACACCACTTAAGGTTAATGTCAATTTCAGTTAAGTTATTTAACAATTATTCTACGAGGGCGCACTGGATATGAAGTGATAGATAACCAAAGAGGCGCGTAGCGCCGAGTTGGTTATGATCATTTTGTATCCAGAAAGCCCGAGCAGAATAATTGTTTTATTAAAAACTCCAGGATCAGCAACTCTTCCATGTTGATTTTATTTGGCTTTTGTCGGCCTTTTTTTCTCATAGCTGCAAAAGGTTTTTCAGTTCGCTTTATTGCTGACGCGTTCCTTGACCATATTTGGTACAGCAGGTATATGAACTGATAGCCTATGTGCGGCAAGCCAATGAAAATGCTGGAAATCAGATATCCGTAGTTCAGCTTTTAACAATTTTTTTTTTAACGAAAACGGAAGTCTGTTTCCCGAGACGTCCGTTTATCTTGTCCCAAATCCTGGAGTTGGAGATAGATTCTACAGTTTCTAATGAATCTTGTTGGATGAAGAATACGACTCCGAAAGCCATTACAAAATGCCAGATAAATAAAAAAATTCACATATCCCGGCCATCGTCCCTAATCTTCCTCTCTTGCACATTTTCTCTTTCCCATAATTCATGCAAAGCTGTCAGTTTTTCAATTGATTCTAAGTGATAATCACACAACGAGAACCCATGAAGGATAAATTTCCTGGATCCCATTTTCTCATCTAGCAGACAAGAGTTTTGCAAACTGTGATTGTGCGAAATGAAATCACAGAAAATGATGTTTGGATTATCGTTGAAATGAACTTGACTCAGCAGTGGCGTAATATGTGAAACATTACCAAACCTTTTCATCTTTTTCAGGGATTTTTTCCTCTGAGTGTATCAAGTTAGCTCATATGCATTCGGATGCAGTAGATTTTCCAAAAACTGGCGAGTGTCCAACACTTCCCAAAGAACTAAGACCCGATCAGTACCCAGACTTCATGATGAAAGCTGGAAAGCCTCGATACACGTAAGTCTCACTGATTTCAGTTTCCATCTTTTACAACATGGCAACAAGCAGCATTAAACTGCTTCATGCGTACGGAGATTCTCTATATCTTTGCTATTTTATGATTCACACATTTCATTTTAAAATCAGACTTAAAAACACTTCCGTTGAACAGTCAGCCGAGAGTTTGTGCAGGGCTGGGATTTGCAAGGTGAATGATACATTAACAATGAGACTATTTAGAGAATGGAACTTTATCTGTATAATTTCCTCAAAGGAGGGTTTTATCTACGAGTTGATCCATCCAAAAACACCCTCAACAACTTGGCCCAACATGAGTGACAGTTTTCTCTCCCTGTAACATCCCTTGAAACGCACAACAGACTACTGTAAATAATAAGAATCTTTTTTTTCCTAAAGTTGTTATTTATCAGATATTTTTCTTGAGATAGGTTTGCAAAATTTATATCTCAAATCTTGCTAGGCAAGGTTTCTAGGATTTATAATAACGAAAACGTCATCAGGAAAGTAAGATTAATACCTCTAATGTAATAAGATTCCTCGGGCCCACGGCTCTCGAAGTGAATGATTATGAATAATCTAAGTATCCAAGCGCGAGGGTTGTACTAGGATAATATGGACCGGAATTCTTGACAAAACCGGTCGAGTCCACAAACGTTCCTTCACAAAAACGCAAGTGCAGGTGTTCTCACATTGATTACGGTCCCAAGAAAGACAAGAGAAAGCTTTGAAGGTTTGTAATATTAAGGGGGGGGGGGGGGGGGGGGGAATTGTACCAAGTAAAGAGGACCCGATTCTGACTGAGGGCCAGATGTGTGTACAGGGATAATGAACATCAGGCACCAACAAGAATTTCGTCCTCTTTTAAGGAACATAACCGAAAAATCACTTGGAATAATAATAGAAAATACCGGATTAACAGAAGTGCGAGTTAATTAGGTGATTTTAGATTTTGCCCCTATAATAGTCTGAGTCGTCTCGTGAATACTTCTTTGTTTGTTCATTTCTTAGTTTATGTATCTATTTGCCTACCTGTTTATCAATATACTGCCTAATTGATTGAGTGATTCATCCCACTTTTTAGTTCTGAAAGGATCCTGGGGAAATTGTTTCGAAAGTGCAATTCCCTGGATCGCGCCCAACGCTTCTCGACTGACGCTTCCGGTGCCGAGGTCAAGCCAGATGAAGACCTTAAAGTACGAGGATATGAGAGATATCTGGAAGACGCAAAAGCTGTTAGAAATCACTACAACGCGAAGCTAGAGGGGCTCATGTCCTTGCATGGTTTAAAAAATGAAGGGGAGGTAATAACCGGCTGCTTGTTTAGAGTAAATACTCGACTTTCAGCGAAGACAGATGAGAAGTTTGAAGTTGCGCAAATGATACAAGCAAGTCTTGCGACGCTCCGAGCTAAGACACGAGAGGACTTCTACGATGAATTCGGTGGCGAAGAAGCAGTGATGGAGGCATTTGAAGATAACGGAAGCTTTAGTGATGAAGTGCTGATGAAAGCCTCAGCCTGGTACATGGCAACTTACGACGGAGGCAATGATCAGGGATCAGGGCCAACGGCTACTTTACAAAGAGACCATCAACCTGCTGATGCAAGGAGTGGAATCAAGCTGCTTAGTTTTCCATGGGTTGTTGATCGGATCTTAGCTAAAATCAAGAAAGCCAAGCAGGAAGAGAGGAATGCTAGTGGAATCCAACAACAACACACGATAAATGCTGTCGAAGACCTCATCACAGACCAGGCAGCATATTTCTTCGAAAGTGTTCAGTCTGAGGTTACCAATGATCGTGAAAGAAGAATCGATGGACAAAAGAAGTTGCAAGCTATCATGGTGGCCAGATATCTTCAGTCAGTCCATGTTCCACGCCTCTGCTTGTTTGGTGCTTCTCTGACCGGCATCTCCGCGGTTGATCAAAACGATGGGGGACGCCCCATTGAGATTTATGCCCATTTCAAGTGGAATGCGACGGAACGAGAGCAGAATCAATATTTGCAGAATTTACATAAAGTCATTGAGCGCCTCGGTGTCGCGAGAATTCACAGGCACCCTCCAATTTTGACTTTTCAACGCTCTCAGGGTAAGTGTCAGAATAAAGCACACCTCGGGTGACATTAAGCACTTAATGACTGGACCAAGGGAAACAGTGAGTTTTGTTTCCCCGAGACCCTCAATGTTCCCCGAGGCGAAGCCGAGGGAACATTGAGGGTCGAGTCGTTGTTTCCCTAAGGAGTTAGTGAGTTTTGTTCGCCCTAAGGAGTTAGTGAGTTTTGACCCATAACACGTGACACGTTCTCCTCCAATCGGAAAACGTATTTGAGTTGGGAGGCCTATAACAATATATATGTCTTTATTGTAGATTGTCTTTATTACAGAATTTCATTATGGTACAGTGCTTGTTCAAAATGGTTGATTATATTACGCCTGACTTATCTAACAATTGTCATTTTAACGCCCGTTTAAGGTTACAACCCTTTTAACTTTGTTCAGGGTACAAACATGTTGAAGGATTGTTTCAAGCGCATTGAGTCAAATTTGAGTCTCATTCACCAACTGATTCCCTATTTTCTTCGTTTCCAAAAATGCGGATTCGACTTTGTGTCTTCCGAGCGCCTACTTCTACATTAGAAGAACTCGGAAAGGTTGATTCAAGAGTTAGCGGGATGTTAAAGTGATCTTTATGAGACGTGAACGCATTAAAAACTGGAAACACGGCACTCACTGTAGTTAAAATAATCAAGCAGACGATGGTGAAAAATATCGTTTGACAGATTCCCTACCTTTGTTTCATTCATTGAGACATTCAACGGGAACACATGATCCCAACAAATGGACCTGCTCTCAACTTTGTAGCTTCTGTAATATTGCATGTGTGACTCGTGTAACGGCCCAGCATGCTTTGGAGAATTAGTAGTTGAACGAAAGACACGTGCTGTACTCGGAAGACAAAAACCTCGGTTGTTGTATTTCATGTTCACATTAAAGACATTACAGCTTCTTAGCTCAGTTGGTAGAGTATTGCACCGGCATCGCAGTGGTCTGTCATGCGTTCTAATCCCTTTGAAGCCACCTGAATTGTTCAGGTGTCCGTAAAAGACTATTGCTTAAAGCGAGGACCAGTTCTTCCTTTCAGATTCCCTATTCACGAATACCTCCATTGCAAAACTGTACCATACACTCAATAGTTAGGGTAACCCTATCCCTACCCCCCTACCCCCCCCCCCTCCTCCCCCAACTAATTTCGTTTCTCAAGGATGGGAAAAATGACTAGAGATAATGTAATTTAATTTAATTTAATTTAATTTAATGTCTAGAGACCCGCCATTTTCCCGAAATCACATTTTTGACGAATGAATTTCCCCTCTCGTAAAGAGTGTGTGACTTGATAATTGGAAAGCCAGGATTATTTGAATATTTAAATGAAAGGACAGCCACAATAAATACTACAAATGCAACGTTTGACAACTCTCACTAAACAATATGGTAAGATCATTATCTTTTTGTTCTTCCACCCAGGTTTACTGAAATACGAGTATTATATCACAGCGGATTCCAACAAAATGCTGACAAGTGCGTATGTCGGTCTTCACATTCAGCGGTGTCCACGTCTCCTTCATCTTTTGCTCATTATCATGAATTGGGGGCGCCGAAGACACATAAATGGCAGTGATAGATACTCCTTCTTGACGGACGAGCAGTTGGCTATTATCTTCATTACGTTTTGTGAAAAATCTGGATTTATCAACGAGGTAAATTTCTTGTTCGGAACATTTCTCGTAGAAATTCCGGCCGCTTATTTGTGGTGACACAATCATATCTTTCATCCGCAGCTTTACTTACAAAATATTTTCAACCTGTTATTGTTCTTTACCACGGAAAGGAATGTGACCACAAGTATTTAATTGCTCTTAACTTTGCATCTGTTACAGCTATTGACATATATAAAGATAAATACATCACAAAAATGAAGTGAGCGTCGTAACTTAATAAATGTTTTTGCTCTTTTAGCTTGATATCGACGAGGTGAAAATCTTCGCTTCTAGTCTCCTGGGATTAGATTCCAGTGAGTGGCCAACTGAGGCCGAGGACGAATGGAACCGCGTGGTACTTGGGGAAGGTGATCATGATCAGCTTAAAGGTTTCACAAATAACGTCACTCCAGGTCATGTGCTGATCAAGTTCTTTGAACACTACAGCACAGCGTCCGATGATGATTCTCTTCACATCCACAAAATAAGCAATCCAGTAAACAGAGGCGAGACGCTCCGCGTCGATTTGTCATCTGAAAAGAGAGGTTGGTTCTCTGACGCAGCCCTTCACGCTTTTCACGAGATTGCGCAGTACTGTGGTCTGGATAGTCTAACTGCCTCATCAAGCACAGAAAGAACTCGCGAAGTGACAGAGACGCTGAAGCTGCCGAACACCACCTGGGGAGCACTTCGATTTGCCGAGGAATTTGTTCGAGTTAAATTATCTGAAAAGACGTCATCAAAGATAACATTACGACCCGGTATTTTTCGTTTTTGTTTGCATCTTTCATAGCTAAGGTGGAGCAGTTTAATAGTGTAAAAGGTACAAAAATATCATATCTCAGTTCCTGTGGAATGAAGCAACAAAGGAATTGCTGCTGTACCCCAGAGGGGGTGTTTATCTCGCGCAGACTCACCCCATTCCTAGTAGCATGTTGCTGATACACTTTACGTCTGGTTGGAAAAAGATAGTGGAAAAACATGGTGGTAGAAATGGACTTAAAACACCTTTTAGCGTAGCTAGCGATTCATAACCAAGACTCCAATCCACTAAAAAGATGTAGCTAACTTAAAATAGTACTTTTATTCGTCATTTACAGAAAGCTTTAAGTTCGTCTAAAATCTTAGTGGTTTTTTTCTACGAAAGTACCCTGCCGCTTTAAATTTGATCTTTCGATTGTGTGTATGGATGAATGCGTCGCACTTGCCTCTGCCGAATTTGCCGTATTGATTGTGGTTGTTTGTACATATAATTCCTTTTATTTCTGCTTTCTCTTAATCCAAGGATCCGTTGGATACATCCTTGAGGCAACAGGAAACTACATGACTCTGCACAATGTGCAAAAGGAGCTGGAGACACTTGAGGCCACCTGCCGATCTTACATCTATGATCACAACGTCAGCGGCGGCACTCGGTTTCTGTTCTTGAACAAAAATGACCCAGAGGATCTCGTCACTTTCAAGCGCTTGAAGGGAGGTGACTTTGCTGTGAATCTGGTGACAGAGCTTCCTTCACTGGAAGATAAGGCAGAGATCGAATTTCTCGGCACGCTTTCTTCTCAGCTAAAGCTTTTCAAAAACGAGCATTTGCCATACATTCACGGCTCCAAAGCACTAAAAGTCCAGGCAGAGTTTGGATGTATTTATGCAGAGAATATATCGTTACTCTTCTCAACGGCTAGCCAAGTAGAATCCACATTCAGTGAGAACGCTGACGCCAAAAACCAGTATGGTAAGGCAAAAAAGCAAAGAAAGATAAAACACAAATTCGTGAGGTTTTCAGGCAGAGCTGACAGCTGGTCGGTGGCGTTTCCCTCGACGGTTCTTGTATCAACCAAAGGAACCTACACATTGGGGATAAAGGCTGCCAAAAACCAAACTTTGACCTTTGTCTTCGACGAGAACTTGAACTTTTGCGACGTAGAAATCCCGCCAATTAACTGGGTCGTAGCCGACGTCAAAGCCCCACGCCCAGTGAACGCTAGGTCACGTGACACTGATTTCCGTCTAACCGTATGTTCCGAGCGCAAACTTGTAACAAAAGATGAGAAGGAGGATGTTATGACGTCTGCAGATTATGCCAGGTTTAAATCTGCTATCCGGAAATCTTCAAAAGCAGGATCAGCGCTAGAGCTGGCCGCTGAGCACCACAAAAAGGTTGAGTTTGTTCGCCATGACAAGACGTCTGTTTATAAAGTCCTCGGCAGTGAAGTCTTCATCGAAGAGAAAGAAGTCGAAAAGTATATTGTCAAACGCTCAAGGTTCCTAAATAATCCCAAAAACTTCTCTGAGGTGAAAATATGTGGAGACTTTGATGGCATAGACTGTACAATGGAACATGCGGCGAAGATTGCTCGAGAGGTCTGGGAAGCAGCCAAGAGGATACAACCACATATTAATGGCTGATTTTCTGCTTTGCTTTCTCCTAAGTTGCAATCATTCATTTTAAATCAATGGACTTGTTAGTTAAAAAAAATTCAATGAAAAAAGTATTTTTCAACCACTCCACTGTAGGGTACATCTTCCCGATAAAGAATGTTCATGGCTGAATACCACCCCTTTTTCCCTCGTGTCATCTCTTATTCACCACTTGTATTTTTTTCATTGAAGTAGCTTAGTCAGTGGTTTTTACACAGATTATTAGGGGCACCAGCTAAGTCAACTACACTGGAAACTGAGAAGCGACAAAAGGGTCGATACTCTTACACTTAATCTTTCTGGTAGCCCCCTCCCCCCTAACGGGAGGCGCGGTGGCCTCATGTTAGTGCGCTCGACTCTGGATCGAGTGGTCCGGGTTCGGGGCCTGGCCGGGGACATTGTGTTGTGTTCTTGGGCAAAACACTTTACTCTCACGGTGCCTCTCTCCACCCAGGTGTATAAATGGGTACCGGCGAATTCAATGCTGGGGGTAACCCTGCGATGGACTAGCATCCCATCCAGGGGGGAGTAGAAATACTCCTAGTCGCTTCATGCTACAGAAACCGGAGATAAGCGCCGGCCTGATGGGCCTCCTTGGCTCGAACGCAGACTTCACCCTCCCCCCTAACAATGGTTTTATCCACCGCCAAGACTTACTTTTTCTTTTACCAACATTGAATGGGGGAGGGGGGAAGTACAAGTCCAAAATGAAACGTAAACATGAATTTTTCATGATTGTGGTCTTTCCAGTACCTCTGAACTACTTTCGTCGCTTATTGTAGATTTAGATATGCTTCATGGATAATTTCACCAAATGCCAGTTTTTATCTTGTTTTTACAATTGTTCTTAGTTTTGAGGAATTTCCACCAATACTGCCCTAACAAATATTTTTATCATGTTATGTCTATCATGTTTACTTGAGGATTTTTTATCTTTGGAATTGTTTTAACCCCGTCCCTCCAAAGAGTGGAACTTGTAGATGTTACCCAAGAAGAGTATGGAATAGCCTGGCAGATGATTGAAAGAAGCTTTTGCACCGTATATTACCTCTTTCTGCGTATAGTAAAGTATGTTAAGGTGTAGTTCAACCAGGAAATAAAAAGCGTGTTTTTATTTCATCTTTGAAGTCAAAACTTGATATATATTTTTTAATTTTCAACATTTTCTTTAAACCAGACAGCCGCTTCTTCTTCGTGATCATGAAGCCATAAAATGTTTGCTTGCACTTCCTCCATTCCCATCTGAACTTCACGATACCCGGCTGCTGTGGGTTTGTAACCCTTAAAAAACTCCATTAACTAAAAAAAATATGAAAAAAAACTTCCATTATCCCTAAGATCATTCGTACATGAAAGTCGAAAGAAACGCAACTATCGAATATGTGGCTTACTTGTGGCTTCCCTACAATCTCCGGAAGAAATTCTAGATTGGAGTCGTTGTTGTTGTTGGCGTTGTTCCAGGAAGATGGGAAGTATTAAGTATTAAGTATTAAGAGGATAGAGGATATTACACGGTGGCGAGAAGATATGAATTTTATGTTCGAGTGGCAAGAACAATATCTCACGAGTGAGCGATGCGAACGAGTGAGATATTGTTCTTGCCACGAGAACATAAAATTCATATCTTCGAGCCAACGTGTAATGTTCTTTTTATTATATGGAAACTAAATATTTAATATTTCCGATTTTATTGTGTTTCAAAGTAGTCAAGTTTTACAAATACGGCTGGGCTTTATAAAAAAGGCGGGAAAAAAAAGGCGGGAATCGTGACGTCATTGAACGATACGACACTCACAAAGGTGACATACGGAAAATACGCCACTCGGGTCCCGGATGAAGTGGCGTATGGAATCTACGAGTGGTTTAGTTCCCAGTAAAACACTCTCCTCCATATAATAAAACGTCACCCATCAATCGAAACCAGTAGCCCGTTTCTCGAAGGTGCCACATTTCCCTTTGTGTCTTAAGAACGAAGAGCTTTTAAGCCATAAATCGTCACAATCATTTTGCTCTTTTGTTTTCTTGAAAAATTCAAAGCCCAGTTTCAAAAAAGCGGTGCGTAGTTTGGGGCCTGAAAGGTCTTGACGACTTTGAAAAACATGCCTCAGGCCCCCTTTGTGGGAGGCAAGGGCACTCAATACTAGCTGCTTCATCTCTACATTTTTCACACATGAAATTTTTCAAGAGTAGGATCAGCTTCACTAAAGCTTAAATAAAAGAGTAGCCAAGTATAAGCCACAGTTTTAGGTTAGCACATGAAATAACCGATTTACACAAAACATAATTTACAACATTTTAATTCTTCGCAGGAAATCGTTTTACGGTACCACAATTCATCCTTGAAACAAACCTCCAACTTGAACTGATAAGGGAAATCGGCAATGTGATTTTTTACTCTTTGTATCAAGGTTGCAGATTTATACAATGAAACGCAAATGGACAAAGCAAACTGAAAGACGTCTTAATAATGATTTTAAAGATATCGAATAACTCAACTTTTTACCTCATTCAGTTGGACTTGAGTATTACACTTAGTCATAAGCGAAGATATCAACCGTGGCCAAAGATCAGATCCTCGACAATATCTAAAAAGACGAAAAGAAAAGGACACTCTGAAATTATGCAAAGCTCTATCAATCAGGGGAAGGGGGTGGGTTGAAGAGGAATAGTGGAATAAGAGTAACGGAAATTTTTTGGGGCGGAATAACGACTTCCTTTGGAATAATCGATTTGTCAACCGGAATAAGTAGCTTTTTTCAACGGAATAATCAGTTCTTTTTTAGTAAGCCTGCGTAGCTGGTGGTTCTTTTTGGACCGCAAGATATCTCGAGCGGCCCAAGAAGGCTGGGGAAAGGAAGAACGTTTCCCCCGCCCCAGCCTTCTCGAGTTCTCTTCCTTTCCGCAACAAAAGAACCGCCAGCTATGCTGGCTATTTTCTACTGGAATAATGGCATAACGAAAATTTTCGAGCAGGAATAATGAAAGCCCGATCATTCCTCCCCCCCCCCCCCCCCCACCCGTCTATCAACATGTCTTTACAATGCGATATTTGTACTTTATGTCCTGTATATAGATTACTTCATGGTTGGTGAGTGCGTACGATTTTTATTTACGAGTTGTGAAGGATCGCGTAATCGAACGAGTGAGCGAAGCGAACGAGTGAGTTTAACGATCCTTTACAACGAGTGAGTAATAAATTGAAAATCGGACAAACGAGCCAATCGTGAAGTAATTTGTTTACTATATAAGTACAGCCATCATAAAGTTAACGAGGTAAGTGTTGATCGAGAGGCTATCAAACCACCGATCGTGAAAAAAAGCCCCAAAGAAAATATATTTGTAATAAAAGAAATCTTTACCTTCCATACCTCGCTTGAGCAGTTTTAAAACTTTTTAAGATTTTGTGAAGTATTTTGTGGAGAAATTAAGCAATAAAAGATCAAAAACTTTGAAAGCCCCGAACCAGTCGGCCGCCATGTTTCCAAATTTTAATAATAATAATAC
Organism: Montipora capitata; assembly: GCA_949126865.1. NCBI lineage: Eukaryota > Metazoa > Cnidaria > Anthozoa > Scleractinia > Acroporidae > Montipora > Montipora capitata. The sequence continues at coordinate 1,082,315 of OX421445.1, read as the reverse complement.
TAATAATAACTTAAGTCTTGCATTGCGCGCTTTCCATGAAATGATCAAGCGCGCATTACATGATTTCTATCTATAATAATTGAATACAGGGTATCTAAATAATAATTATTTAAAATACGCTATGATAAAATTGAAATATACAGTTGAAATATACAATATATGTTAAGATACTAGTAATTATCATGATAAAAATTGATAAAAAGCTTCCTCAAAGAGCTGCGTTTTCAGTTGGCACTTACTTCCGCTGTCGGTGCACAGGCCACCCGTGCCAAAGTTCAACATAATATTAGTCGATCAAAAGGCTGATATGACAATTTTTCACAGTTCCAATCAAAAAGCCGATACGACCATTTTTCACCACTGTAAACATCGTATGTCATTTTTATTTCATTACCGAAATGTGCATAAATCTCTATACTTGTTTGCTCAGTATTAATAATTGGAGCAGTTACTCGACTCTGACCCCATCGTGTTCGTACCTTTTGTAGAGAATGTCCCAGTTTTGACGGGTAAAGTTCCAAGCCATGCGCCATGTTTGAGGATCCAAAGCGACGTTGCTAATGACTTTCAAAGTGTCTTGGGAACGAATCTTCTCGTTGTCCAAGGAATATTTAAGGAGCCTGAGGAGCATAACTGTTGTTTTATTTGGCACCGTAAGAGAGAATTAAAATAATACAAACGAAAAACACTGAACGAATCCGACTAAAAGTAAAGTGGTGCACTATTCATCATAATCGGTGAATATATGTACGATTGGTAAAGTTCGCTTAATACTTAAAGGCATTAGTTTAAAATTTGTGTCAAAATTAAATACGTACAGTTAACCGGAGGTCAAGAATTGAAATGGAACACAGACAAGCCCGCAGGAGCTCGAGTTCTCCGAGTTCTGAGCCTTGAGTCTTATTTCTTTGCGACATGTCAGCCACGTTAATCACTGACCAAGGCTCGGTTGTTTAAAAGGCGGACAACTGTATCCACTGGTTAAGTCATCACTATCCAGTGCATAAACGCCTGCAAAACCAGTTGAGTTATTTGCTGGATAAAGATTCATCACGCGGATGGCGCAATCCAGCCTTTGAACAACTTGGGCCAGGACAGTATTAGTGCGCACCAGTGCACGTGCACCAGGACAGTATTAGTGCGCACCAGTGCGCGTGCACCAGGACAGTATTAGTGCGCACCAGTGCGCGTGCACCAGGACAGTATTAGTGCGCACCAGTGCGCGTGCACCAGGACAGTATTAGTGCGCACTAGTGCGCGTGCACCAGGACAGTATTAGTGCGCACCAGTGCACGTGCACCAGGACAGTATTAGTGCGCACCAGTGCGCGTGCACCAGGACAGTATTAGTGCGCACCAGTGTGCGTGCACCAGGACAGTATTAGTGCGCACCAGTGCGCGTGCACCAGGACAGTATTAGTGCGCACCAGTGCACGTGCACCAGGACAGTATTAGTGCGCACCAGTGCACGTGCACCAGGACAGTATTAGTGCGCACCAGTGCGCGTGCACCAGGACAGTATTAGTGCGCACCAGTGCGCGTGCACCAGGACAGTATTAGTGCGCACCAGTGCGCGTGCACCAGGACAGTATTAGTGCGCACTAGTGCGCGTGCACCAGGACAGTATTAGCGCTCACCAGTGCGCGTGCACCAGGACAGTATTAGTGCGCACCAGTGCGCGTGCACCAGGACAGTATTAGTGCGCACCAGTGCGCGTGCACCAGGACAGTATTAGTGCGCACTAGTGCGCGTGCACCAGGACAGTATTAGCGCTCACCAGTGCGCGTGCACCAGGACAGTATTAGTGCGCACCAGTACGCGTGCACCAGGACAGTATTAGTGCGCACCAGTGAGAATCTGTGCCGTATGACGATGTCAAAAAGAACTGATGCCAGACGTGAGGAAACAGTGATTTTGACTTTGCCGGGTTTCCCTCTTTTGCCATCCTTCAGTATCATGTTAGTTTTACAAACAAAGATTCAGTCGAACCGTTTAGACCCGGTTTAAGCACCCTGGATGTTCTTACTCTAGTGTACAGGAGGTATTATTAAACTTAAAGGCCTTAATTTAAAATAGCTTGATTTGTTTGGCTTTCTTACCTTTGGACTATTTGTGGATTTCTTGTATATGTGAGCGCGTCCAAGAGAATTTGTCTGTCAGAGGCGATGTGTGTTTTAGAATACTTCTTAAACACTTGATTCCATTCTTTCTCGCTTCCTTCTCTAACGCCAATGCAATAAACCAAGGAACGAAGATTTGAAGATACTCTTTAAAGCGAGGTAAAACACGGGAGTGAGCGTATGTACGTGCAAGTCATTTATGACTTCAATGCTGCTTCTGATACCGAGTTTGCAAGAGCAGAGGGGTACGGTCTGTGTACCATTAACAACTACCACTATCTACAAATTACGAACTGTAATCAAGAGATCTAAAACAACTAGATATCAAAAGCGCAAAGCCCTTAGCAGTTTAAGAATCAAACTTCGTGCTTCCTTCCTTCTTTTTTTGTTGGCTCATTTGTTTTTGTTTTTTCATTACTCACGTTTTGTGACCAGCCATGGCCTGGCGAAACATGTCCTTAATTTTGGAGATAACTGTTGTGTCACCACATTCACAAGCCGTCCACAGGATCATTGGTCGCAGAAGTCTGAAATCCCGGCGTAAAATTCAATTAACACAGGAGAAAGCAAAGACCTTTACGGACCGTTTTAATGAATACTGCAACACCGCAGACAACCCTTAGACTATGATTTAATCTAAGACCAGTAAAGTCGTCGAAGATTTTCCCTCTTCTCCTAAGCACCCTTTTTTAAGACAGGAACTTCTCTCCAAGGAACGAAAACTCCAGCCCGTTAGGCCAGATATTTTTTTCATCAGTACGGCAGAAGAATTGAGTTTTATCTTATCACTTTAATTTGGTTTCTGAGTTTTCTTTAAGTCAAAGAAACAATGGCTTTCACAAAATAGTCGCGAATGTCCAGCAATGCTTTCCACGTATATGAAAAAAACTCTCCAGAGTGTTTCATTATACCTGAAGAAGGCTGGGTAGTCCAGACGAAAGATTCGAAAGATCATTTTTTCTTTATACCAGCTCTGTTTGGTATTTTCTTTATAAAAAAGTGGTTGGTGCCACACACATATGCATCATTGGTAACATTAAGTCAGACTGGCGCTCCTTCACTAGTCTGCGAAGCTGGCGGTATTGTTGGCGCGGAGAATGGGGAGAAGCGCTGTGAAATACCAGTATTCACAGCGCCCCTCCCCATTCTCCGCGCGGCTTCGCAGCTCGTTAATTTGCCTCTCGCGCCAACAGCTACGCAGACTGCTCCTTCACTTTCTCCAGACCTTTTTCTTACTTGTCAAGATGTGATCCTTTATCCTCCCATCCTAGTCGTTGTATTTCTGGTTGAATTTTCTGCAGCAGGTACGCCTTACAAAATGCAAATAAAAAAGAGGACGCATCAAGGTGATCATGCCATAGTCGCATAGTTCTGTGGTTCACACGGTGGTGCACCACTCAGGATTTTGGTAGTCGGAACATGGGAAAAGGCCGGAAGTTCTGAGAGGCGGGGGAGGGATTTTCGAATTCTTCTGGTAGGGTCTTACCTTTCGATGGGACATAATTAAGGGTAGGGGAGTACCTTTTGGTGAACATTTGTTATTCATTTTTTATTCGCTATTGATCTTTTTATTGTAAATAGCGGTATATAAGCTATATAAGCAATTTATTCTTTGGCTGTATTTTTTTTGCCATAATCTCAAGGCTATTTAAACGTCTCCGATAACTAAGTGGTGGAGCATCCGAACTAGTAATCGGACTGTCGAAGACTCGACTTCCGCAAAGTATCCCAGAGTCAACATCGAAAAATGAATCTCTTCGTTATTTATGAAACTATTTCAGTTCTCAATATACATTAATCAGCATACATCATACTCACACATTCATCAACATACCTTGAACAACCTATATGAATCTCGTAAAGCTAACTGACCGCCGATGTACTTCATGTTTTGCATGAATGTTGTTAGCGGACTGTAATCAGTTTCGTTCTCTATGTACTCTGTCAAAGACAAAGCTATCGTCTGATCCAATTGGTTACTCCTAAACATAGAAAAAATCATGTCAAAGGTCAGTAAGGCTTATTAAAGAAATACGATGCCCCAAAGCAGAGAGAAGAGAAAAACAATAACTTACACCACGACTCTGCTTAACAAACATAGTAATTTGAATGATTAAAGGTTTATTCTCAGAGACACACACTGGCTTTGTACAATATTTTAGTTGGTCAGTGAGCTCAAAAGCGTTTTACCTGGACAAATGAAAGGCGTCGTCAATTAGTCCTGAGCGGTCAGCAGCGCTTAATACCTGAAAATAATTCTTACTTATGATCAAAAAACACATGATAATAATATTATTTGATTTTGGTTAATGGCATAATCCTTTGCTATCTCATTTATTCTGTGCTTGCGAGGCTCCCGAAGCCAATAGCACTATCTGATGCGCACCGTAATGTGATAAGCGAAACAAAGTATCCTCTATATAACCCGTTTTTTATCGCGTATGTCCAGAGAAGCTCTCCCTAACAGCTCTTTTCAAGAAGCCAACAATAGCTACCGAAGCCTCAACCTAATAATAATGCTTTAATCCTACACGCGAGTGAATCTCACTGAAGTCACAGTGGTTGGAGCATAGTGAGGGCCAAATATAGGAGGTAGCGCGTTGTATATATAGGGATTGTCTTCCGTGTAAAAACCTGTCCGTGAAATCCACAGATGACGTAAAACAAAATATATAAAAGCGCAAAGATACCTGAAACAATTTTTTTTAACTTACTTTGTGATCCACGTTAAGCTGCTGACAGAGATTTCTCCAATTTTCATTGTCATAGTTAACCCGGTAATAACCAATTTGATTAACATTTGCTTTTATCCACCGCGCAGTCGAAGGCCAGTTAAGTGAAACTGAAAAAGAACCCAGTCAAAACTGTTTAATACTGGGAAGATTTTCACTTTCCACGTTTTGCTTTTTAAAAACATTTCAAGGTTATATTGAATGAGTATACTCAGTCCGGCTTACGTTTTACCGCCAGGACTCGACAGACCTGCTAGCTAGGATCTCGTTGGCTCTGTCTGTACAAAGAGCTTGTTTCCTTTATGCACCAGTCAATGTTAAGCCCCAGGGGAGGGGGGCCGGGCATACCTCGGGGATTTGTCATTTATCCCTTTCCCGTGGGTGGGGAATAATAAAACATTTGACATAACACAACGTCCCGTGGGTGGGGGAGTTTGACAAAATCTCACAAGAGCCTGGAATCTAGTCCGCCATTTTGAAAATATTACCCATCACTACTTGAGGTCGCTGTGTTCGGCCTTTGCCATCTGACTCGTCGCGAATCAACTTGACTTCTCGCGGATCGTGTACTGTTGGCTTTATTTGGTTTTAAAATGCCGCTATTCAAAGCTTGGGACGTGAAAAGAGTGAAGAGAAAATCAGTGGTGGCAACTCACTTCGAAGAATTTGTGACTGGAGGTAAGATTTTGATATGATTGATCACTGGTAGTGTCAATAAAAAATGGCACACTATAAATTTTTCAAGCAGATTGGTACAGTTTTATTAAAATGATAGTTCAAACAGATAAGTACAGTTTTAAATTAAAGTTTAAGCAGATTGGCACAGTTTTAAATGAAAGTTTTAGCGGTTTAGCTCCTTTTAATTTTGCCCAGAGTATTTGTGCATCTCGAAGGGTTTTTGGCGGGAAAACAGAAGATATTTTTTTTCACATTTGAACAATATTTTTACTTCTTGTTTACGAGGAAAACACTTTGTAGTAGCCTTCGAAATATTTGTAAGCATTTTCTAAAGAGTAAAACAATTTGTAACCATGTACAGTACCTAATATTTTGATATTATACGGAATTACAGCTAAAAGGAAACTTGGAATTGATAGTGATGAAGTCACAATATACACTGAGGCGGATGGAACCGAAATCGATGTGGATTCATTTTCTGAAATAGAAGCAGGAAGTATACTTATCTGTGCTGTTGGTGACGAAACCTGGGTACCAGCACACGGAACAGCAACAACCACAGTATCTACTGTGGTATCAACTTCAATGACAGTTTATTCCAACAGAACTAGTACATGTAGCTCAGACCCACAACTATCAACTGAACCTGGTAATGTACCTATCTGCTATACATTTTTATTGACATAAAAATTCTTATCTAAACAATGTTGAATCTTTACTCATGATCTCTTCATGATCCATTTGGTGTCAAACCATAGTAGATTCTTTAAAAGAATTTTTTGCAGATAATGCCACTTGCCTTTTATGAATTGGACTTTTAAAATAATATTAGTACAGTACAGTACTAATAATAGTACAGTATTGTAAATGACCAGATAACTTATGATTTTAATGTAGGTCTGATGGGAATGATATTGATCAAATCACCTGGAAATATTGTTACCATTTTTGGAATCAGTATCAGTAATTTTATTTTACACAGGTGAAAATGTGGTTTCAGCACTTGAAGGAGGTTCAGGACAATAGGAAGAAAGGGGCTAAAAAGGCAGCAGAAACCCGGAAAAAGAATAAAGGGCAAAAACAGAAAGACAGACGTCAAAATGTAAGACATATTTTATTTCTAAATAGTTGAAGGGGAATCAATTACGTAACAGTTGCTTCCCATTTTCAGGGAGAAGAAGACAGCACTTGTATGACATGTTTGCAAGAGGAACCACCCTTGAACGTAAAAGTGGTCCACTGGATTGGGTGTGACAAATGCCAAGCATGGCATCACCAGTTTTGCGTTGGATTCACAGACTCTGTATGCGCTGATGATGTTGACTGGAAGTGCAATCACTGCATTGCGGAGGATCTTATGTAGAGGTGGTCACTGAAATAACATAATGTTGGTGGCGAATTTGTCTATTTGTTATCTTCAGTTATTGCAATTTCCCCCCAGGGAAGGGATATTTGACACCACCTGTTGCTCCCTGGGTAGGGAATTTGACATGAAAAAGTGGTAAAATGTCAAATCCCCTGGGGTATGCCCGGCCCCCCCTCCCTGGGGCTTAACAATGACTGGTGCATTAGTCGGATGACATAAAAAGTTAACGTGCTGTAAACTCATTTGATATTCAGAGCAGTTACCCACACCAAGAAGAAAGGGTTAAGTATATATTCAAAACACGGTTTTAGCAGCGTAGACTTTATTCGCGTTTGTTTTGTTATGCTGATAACTTAATTACAAACAAAGTCTCTTACCAGATCCTCGGTTCATCCAAAGTTGTGCGCTTTTGTTGCTGTCCTCAGTAATGTATGTCAGCGGTATATGCCAAGAATAACTGCCAAAAAGTCAATTCTACTGTGTCACAACTCCTTTTACCAAAACATGTTAAACTACCAAGTACTACAACAAGTCAGGATCCCACTCGAAATAGTATTCCCGTTGACTCACGGCAGACCATTGAAACTAATTAAAACCTTTTCACTTACACAGAGAAAATAAGTAATTTGCTGTGCTTGACGGTTTTTTTTTTATAATTCCGGGGAACTGTACTTCACTCCGTACAAGGAGACATAATGGGGAACTAGCTAGCGTTGCAGAATAAACTGTTACCCTTAAATTTAATTGAAATGGTGGAACATTTTACTGAGAAATCCGTGATGTTACAGGGAGCACATTTATCAACAATTACACGAAATACTAAACTCATTTTTACAGACTAAATAAAAGATCACAACGTAAGCAATTTATCTGAATCAAATAAGATAAACTAAATGAAAATACATACATACTTAATTGACCGCTCCCCATAAGGGCTTTTCAGGGCCAATGAAACACAGTTATTGAAACGAAGGGACGGAACAACAACAACAACAACTGTTAAGAGTCCCAACTGGCTGGAGGCAGTGCAGCTGGGATGTTGAACCAGGGACAACCAGGATCTACATCAACGAGTGGTCAGAGCGGGTCTTGAACCCGGGATCTCCGAATCTCAGGGCAAGCGCCCTAACCACTGCGCCACACTGTATCTTTTGGCGTTTTCCTTTCTACCGACTGACTTACTTAAAAGGAGAACTGCGGTTGGGTTTCGCACCAGGGAGGATAAGAAAAACTTTTTGATCAGCGGTAGCTTTGTTGTCTTCTATGCGCTTAATAGTCACTACCGGTAAACCCATTTGTATCGTCCAGGTGTCCATCACTTCTTTTACATTTACGGCGCTTTTCTGAAGAAAGAAAGAAAGAAAGTAAGAAAGACGAAAGCAGTTGTACCGTGACTAAGTAAGTGGTAGTAAGAGGCTTTTCCTTTTTTCCTTCTTGTCGGTAAATACTTACTATCTTGACAGTGTTTTCTTTCATTATTATTTTCATTGATCAAATAGGCTCTCTGGTGTCTTATGTAAATTTTATTTTAGAGGCAAAATCGCTTTGAAAATACATTTGAAGGAAAAAGGCCGCGTTTCTCAGCTTGGAATTGTCGCTCAATATCTCGAAATATCGCAGGTAGTTACTGTAAATTGACAAAACTTGAAAACATGTTACCTCAGACAAACACTCCCATAAATAATCAGTATCGGCGTTTTTAAAGGAGTATTTCTTGAGATATAATTGCAGTCCTGACGTAAATGCATCTGAGCCAAGAAAACTTCTTAACATTCGAATGATTGACGCTCCCTACAGAAACAACAACATAACTGCATCATTAAAAAAGACGGCTGACGATGAAGTATTGATGGTGTTTGGTATCGGACACAAAAAAGTAACGGTACTTAATTGAGTGGCTGATTCATTAGCTCTCTCTTTATCGTTTAGACATTTATCTTTAAAATAGTTTCATAACTTTTTGACAACTATCGTTGGGTCATTTTATCCCTATCCAGCGTATATTAGGTAAGAGAGCGAATCTCCCACATTTGACCCTATTCTATGAAAATTGTTATTAGTTCTATTAGTTCTACGAGGTTATTTCAAAGACGACACCTTTTCAGTCAGTTGGTGTGAGAGTTGACCGCGCGGATGAAACTAACCTTCGCAGTGTGGAGGCAATCTAAAAATATATTTTCAAAATAATGATTATCACGGGCACAGGGATTCGCTCTTTTATTTATTTATTTATTTATTTATTTATTTATTTATTATTTTATGAAAATTCCACCAAATACCAGTAATCTAAGACATTTTGAATAAATATCTTGTCCTTTATTGGCCCCTTCAGGGAAAAATATTTTCGGCCTTCTGATTGGCTCAAGCCAAGTCTACAATGCATTACACTAGAAACCTAAGTTCGATGGAGGACATTTCTGCCCTTAATAGAATCTCATACATTGTTCCTGTTCAAACCTTTTGGTATGATATTGCATCAAACATGCTGTCGATATCTTTGGGATCTTTCACATTCACAGAGATAGGATGGGAATATCTTGACTGATCTTCAGCAAAAGCAGTTTGAAGCACGTCGACCAGGAATTGATCCATCATGCTCCACTCTGGCTCTACCAAATCGGATCCAATATTTTCCATGTACGTTGCAAAACCTTCATTTAGCCACAGATCGCTCCACCATTTCATGGTAACAAGATTCCCAAACCACTATAGCGAAAAATAAATGGCCATATTTAAGACATGTTCATCCACGCTAACTCAATAAAGTAGAAATAGTTACCGCTACAGATGCCATTATAAGAGCTCAAGAGTATCGTTCGTTATTGAGAGGCTCGCTTAAAATGTCGAGCACGCTTAGCTGGTGGGTTTTTTTTGTGAGGGATCTTTGAGCAAATCTCTTCCCCACTTCACCGCGACAAAA
>OX421445.1:1062500-1067500 GCA_949126865.1 Montipora capitata | reverse complement strand
AAAGGCGTTGTAGAGTTAGTTCTTCCAAATGCCCGGTCTGACCGGTCACTTCTGTCAAATGGAAAGAGTTCTACGTCTCGGGAAAGGGTGTTTATAACCACAGGTGAGTAGATGAATCGTTGGTCGTAAAAAGAGTGCCAGTCGTTTTACGATCCATGGATGAATGAATCAGTCTTTTCCCTGATTTTTTTGTCTCAGTGTACCAGTGTCGTGCCTTTAAGGACAAAGGTGGTAGAAAAAGGGATAGAGGTAAAAGTAGATCCAAGACCCGTCAATCGGCAAAGGAGACGATAAGTCCCAATTAGCTGTTAATTAACATCAAGTATAAAAGACCTATCGGTTGTACATTACTTCGTTCGGAAATCCCCAAAGTAGCTCATTGAAAGTGAGAGAAACGTGAAGGTAATCATTTGCTTGTCCACTATAAAAATATGTAATTATAACTGCACGCCGGAGAAAAATCATGTGATTACTTATTAATAAAACTGTATAAATGAACATTTTCAAGGTAGCTGATCATGATTATGTAGAAGCAACGCGCGCGTTTCATTGGCCAATCAGAATGCTTGGTTTCTTACCTCTTTTTCACTGAATTGCCTCAATTATGCACTATCTCACCTGAAAACTTCATTTCTCTTAGCTAATAAGAATGGAGCCATTTTTCCATTTATATTATTATTATTATTATAAAATAAGCATGTAAACTGGCGGCAGTGTTATGCAAACTATTTTCGCAACTCAACCGTGACTTAGGTACAAAAGCTGAATATCAATAACACGATCTGACAGCAACTGTCTATTTGCTGACAATTCAATAGAATCGTTACAGCAGTCAGATATGAATCAATTAGTACTAGTTTAAACATAAAGTACATCGAGTTGATCTTCCTCCGATACGACGTTCCAACTTTCTTTAAACATGCCATATACATTTTTATATCACCGCTAATTCGCTTTTGGTTAGAATAATCAGCGAACGGTGAAGGCATGTTATTATTTATTTTTTTTATTATTATTATCTTTTTTTGGTAGCTCACCTTTTTTCGCCATCATCAGCGATATAGTAGCTTCTATAAAACCCTAAAAGGTCGTCTGTCAGGGGATATTCAAATCTAATGTAGATGTCATAGTGTCGTTGTGAAGTCAGCTGCTTGTTGACTTCAATCAAAAACATCTCCAGACGCTCACTTTGCATCGTCCGTATTACATGCAATTTGATGTCTTCTTTAATTTCCTCCTCCTCTTTTAAGTATTCATCCTCATAAATATCCTCAACTGCCACAGGTGTATCTCTACGCTTTTCAAAGACAGCTGTCTTTGTGACATCCATGTCTCTCAAATGTAAAATTATATTCCTTGTTGCCTTCATGCATTGCACTCTTATTTTAACAAATCCCTTCACGTAGAATACGTTCAAGTCAGTTTGCAATGTGATTTCATAATTTAACGGTATTAAAGTCCGAGGAAGCCGTAAATTATGCCAGGGAAAATTCCTTTCCGTGCCAGTTAACTTATCGTTAGACGTGGTCTCGTGAAGAGCACTGATCACCAGGAACACTGAACCAAATACTGCAATAAGTGAAAAAATGCAACGGAGTGAAGCGAAACCTCCAAACATCTTGTACTTGTATGCCATCCGTTAGCAAATGATGTGTTGCTCACCAGTTACAAGAAAAGACGCTGCTGCATCAAAGTAATCATTGCGTTTGACTGCAAGACTAAAAGTCAAAAAGATGGACATCTTGTATCCATAAACGACACTCCAAACTGAGACTGAATTCCTCAGAGCCTGTTTCGTGCCAGCGGCGATTGCATAATTGCAACGCTTGTATAAGATTGATTAGTGTAATTGCAAAGGTGATTATTGAAAATTCTCTGCGCTGATTGGTTGCACTTGAAAAGATTATTTAACTATTAGACCCGTGGCCCTTAAGGGCGAAGGGTCTAATTGTTTTAGTGTCACGCAATAGCCCTTTTCACGGTTAGTTTTTTAAATTTGCATTACAATGTAATCTAACGTGGATGGGAGGCAATTTCGGGTTAAAACTACAAAATAGCCCGAAATTGCCTCACATACATGCTCGATTATATTGTAATGCAAATGAGAAAAACTAACCTTGAAAAGGGCTATTAGTCGGACAGAAAAGGAAATGATAAGTTAGCAAATGCAAGTTGTAGAAATATTTATTTGGGAACAAAACGAAAGAAAGCGTTACGCTTTTCGCTACTCGAGGGACTAATAGTCCTCTAGTAGCGTAGCCAATTAAAATGCTGGATTTGCATTAGTCTACTAGTTGGGTGATACTAATACGGTCAACACTAATTTCCACCTCAAACTGACATTGGACATTTCGTAACAATGACACGACGCAATATCCCATGTTAATATTGACAAGCTTACCGCTCTAAAAAGAATGAAAACAGGCAGAATTACAGCTTTAGTTCAACAAGAAATAGCGTTTCTAAGCTATGCCGCGCTGATCTACAGTATTTAGGTCTAAAAACCCCGTTGAAGACGGTTAACTTTCAATTGTTTTGCTGGGTACTACTATTCCAATACTCTAAAAAATTCGATTTTCCGGGAGGTTGTCTCGTTAGTCAAGTGGATATCGGAAACTGCAAAGTGAAGCCATCGATCTTTGCCTCGCCTATTGTGAATCTTCTCAGCTTGTTTCGTTGAAGTAGATTTGAAGTCTAAAGTAGACTGTACCTTGCATACGGAACCCGCGCCCGCAGTGCGTGCGGCAGTCAAAACCGTGCTATCCTGTCAATCATTTGCCCTTTCACCGGAAACAGTGCATTTCGGTTGTGCGTGTCGATCTACCCCGTCGAAAGGAAGCGATTGAAGTCTTTATTCGCGAAGTTAACTCAAATAAATACATTATCAATACGGTTTTGCCGTCTTCTTACACTTGATTCGAAAATACCAGCCTGAATTCGTCTTAGATTAGTTAGAAAAAGCACAAATAAAAGCCAAAGCACAACAGCTTACGTTCGAATTCTGCTCGCCGACAACCCAAGTTTGTTGACAAAAAAATTGCCACAAAATGTTTTAAATGGTTTTCTGGCCCTCTATTAATAGCGCTCACGTGCATTTTAAATGGAGTATCGGGAAAGAAAAATTGTCAAGCTGATATTTGTTTCGTATAAACATACCTTTTCAAGTAGCGAAAATTTGTATAAGCACTACAAAACTTTTACTAACCATTGCCCGAAAGAACACCTTTGAGAAGCTGCAAGGAAGCCGCTGATGAATTTTGCACAAAAACCTCAGCCCCTAACACCGGAAAGCCAGACTTTGAAAGTTTTTCAGCGGAAGGCTCACTAAGGAAGAGTTTCTAGAGCTTGCCCTCCCGCAGGTCGCCAGAAAGGTGCAAACAAGCTGATTCATGTCTGAAAAGAGTAAGGTCTAGAAGGTGCAGTCAAATTTTGTTTCTTGTATTGAGCAAAAATTTATTCAAAGCTTTTCCCTCACTCCCAAATAAGAACTTGCTGTGTCTTGCAATTCTACAGTGAATTACTATGAGGCCAATACGAGAATCAACATCAAAGAGGTACTCCCAGGGGTTTGAGGGAAGAAGAGAACATGGCTTATTTGAACTGGGGAACAGAGTAACAATATCAAAATATTTTAGGGAACAAGGGAAGAAAACTAATATTTAAATTTTAGGGATCAAAAGGCTGGGAACAAGTTTCAAAGTAATTTGGGGAACAAGGAAACACAAGAAAATATCTAAAGGGAACAAGGACTCCTCTCCCCAGGAGGCCCTCATCAAATGTTCTGCCTCTATCCAACAGCTCAAACAAGCTATTCCAACAATTTTTGAATGACCAACAGGAAAAGAAGACTCTCTAAGATAAACAAATTATTTATAATAATTATCACTTTAGCATGCGAAGCAATGCTCAGATGCTTACGAGCACCCTCATGCCCATGTTTGTAAAAAAGCACCATGAAGTATTCCTTGCGGCTGGTTTAGGCATTGTTTCATCTTTCAACATCGGGCAAAACCAAATCAACTCCATTCTCAGAGGGCACTGGGGAAAGAGGCTAGAAGAAAAAACTTGCATTAATCCAATTCTCCCAATGTAATCTTTACAGAATAAGATTGTTGAAGGAACACTTTTGAGTGCCAACCTTAAGCCTTTTAAAACAAGCACAAACAATATTAATAGTCTTTAAATTCACAAAATGTCAAACAGCATATTTTATTCTCATATTCAATTAGATTTGGCCGCAATATTCCTTAAAACTATGCAGAACTATTTACCATAAATTGTAGAACATTTCCTGCCTATCAAAATATGCTGCAAAAGGGCTCCAAAAAGCAACCAGTTAAGTTTTTAGATAAAGATACACAATACCTAAAAAATAAATTATTTGATGTGATCAAGACATTGAATGACCAAGCAATAAATAAATGGCAGCAATGTATGTTAGGTTCACAAAAAGGGGAAAAAATATTCCTCAACTGATGTTTCAATATGCATATTTTAAATTAATTTTCTATCAACAATTCAAGAGACTGACTTTTCACTGGCATTGATTTACATTTCCCTGATAAGTTTTAAAGTGAATCTTGCAACCACAGTGCCCTATGAAATTGGAAATAACTTAAACAAACTCTTTAAACTAACATTTTACAAGGGACACCATTGTTAATGCCCTTCGAAGTGAAACAAGAGTTGGTCTGGAGTTTATCCACAATGGACAGTTAGTGGCTGCATTCACCAATGTAGAGAACAAACGCATCAAGTTTCTTCTCAAGCAACCTGGTGTTCAAGGAGATATTCAATTTCCAAAGAACTATGGTAGTGTACAACAGTACCTGGGTGAATTCGGGTACGTGGCCTGAAACTGAAACTTGTGGAGCCAAACAACTTGTTGAGCTTAGTACTTAAACTGGGTAGATAATTATGTCTACAAATATTGTCTATTCAACCAACAGTTTCTCCTAATTTTGTGTACCATTCACTTGTTGGTTCGCTAATTCAATTAA
>OX421445.1:1055000-1057500 GCA_949126865.1 Montipora capitata | reverse complement strand
GCGAGCTTTTCATGTATATGTTAAATAAACTTGTACAACCGTTTGAATCTTGCATGCAACTATTTCGAAAAGCCTTTTTTTCGGATTTTGACCCATATAAATCGTTGGTGGCAGTTAAACCTTCCACTTCACTTCAACAAGTTTCCTTCCCGCACGCCTGATTACCTCAGAGATATAATAAATACAAATAACATCTAGCGAAATTTGATTATTCCCTTACTAACTAGAGAAAGACTTTAATTTTCACAAAATAAACCAGAATGAAAATTCTGCTAAAACGTAAAAAATATATATATTACTGGACATTTTGCATTAATTTTTCTCTCGTTGCGTGCAATCTGTTAGTAACTCGGTTTATGAAATTGAGACAATACAATCTCTTCAAAGTTTCATACTCTTCAATTAAACAGAAAGCTATCCAAACACCCTCTGCTTTTTTCCACGAATCAGTTTTTCTCCGATAATTCCACCCTCAATGCTGTAAAAATTGGAATTTTTCTGTAGCCTCAAAAATGTTTAGGTTTGTTGTCAAACCATTATCCAATAAATTTAAACAACTTGAATAGTGTTGCGCATCTTCTTAGATAATTCATGTCTTGATTCCGTGTAAGTTGACTGAAGTACTTTAAAGAATCATAACCAAAACCGACCAAAATGTGAATCTACCAGAGTAAAGACTTTACTCTTAACTAAAGCATTCGTTTGAGAGATTACGATTATTCATGAAAGAACTATTTAAAATAGCACAGAGGGAAGAGGCGTTTGCATGATTACCATTTAATTCAGCAGATAACAGCAAGTAAAACGCCTTATTCCACAATGGCCGCCGTATGATGTTTTTCATTTTTCATGTGATAAGATAAGATTCTCTTGAAAAATTACCCCAGAATTAAGGAAACAAGGGCCTATGTACTTAAATAAAAGCGAAATAATGTTAATTTGGCGGCCATTTTGGAACAGGATGTATGAAAAGATTGTTTCCAAGGTTTTTCTCTATTGAATATCAGATAGAGATTTTCATTTTATTTACAGCATTTGCGCGATCAAATAGGGAAACCGAACGAAAAACAAACAAAACCACTTACTGCAAAAGCTGTTAAGGATTTCTACAAATTTTCCAGGCCGGCTTGACCAAATAGACCATTTTACAGTTGTAGCTAAGTTACCTGGCCTACGAATGGAAGCGAGGCTGCCGGTGACCCTGTTTTGATACAAACCTTCGTGCTTTTGTAATGTTAATACGGACTAATTAGAATTAAAACAACACAATTTGCATGATAAAAGCAGTCGGGGCTGTATCAATACAAGGTCACCGGCAGCCTCGCAACCATTCATAGGCTAGGTCGCTGAGCAAAGAACTGTAAAATGGCCTATTGACCAACAGTTAAAGGGGCTATGACACGCAAAATGACGTAATTACATGACACCTAAAATGCCCAAAAATTAGAATGAAACATCGCGATGACCTGCACTTAAATCTGTTGAACAGCATAAAAGAAATACAACAAAAGGAAAGAGAAGCATAGATGGGCACAAATGGACAAGACTGAAAGAGTAGGCCCGACGTTTTTCAAGTTCAAGGCAAATCGCCTGGGTGAGGGTCGTTTTTACTCAGAATCATCTTGTTTATGGTGTTACGATAATTTTACCAGTAAAGGAATTCCACATTAACTTTTTGGAGTTTTAAACTCGTGATTAACTAAAGATTTCCCGTAAACACCCTACACTAGCGTGACATATCCCCTGTAAGTTAGAAGTAATCAAGACGACAAGTAAAACAAAGAAAATTATTTGGAAACCAAGCGAACGATATGCAACAGGAAAGAAACCAAACACGCATAGCTCGATTGGAACTTTCTGGTCACGGTTATCAAGGTCGACCATATGTTTCCCTCATACTCGACATATTGTCATAACACGGCCGGCGCTTTACATGAGCGTCTTTGTTGCTGAGAAATTGCTCAATCCAGGACAAAACCTTTGGCTGATGTTGCGCAATCCACTTGATATTGGCATTTATACTCTCCAGACTTTGTTGCACAGCCCGATCACCTGAACCGCGATCTACTTTATCAAAAAAGGTTTTAACCTACAAAAAGAGAATCCCAAAATTAGTATGAAGGGGTAGTTTCTAAAGAAACTGTGGTGCTGCGTCGGTGGGGAAGTAGTATACAAAAATTTGGTTTTATCAACGGAGTTGATAATGTAAATTGGCCACCGTACAGAGATTCTAAAAGCTGACGTTTCGAGCGTTAGCCCTTCGTCAGAGCGAATCGGTTAGGGTTAGGGTTAGGGTTAGGGTTAGGGTTAGTATCTCGACTAAGTTCACCTTTGGAATGATATCGATTGATTTTTCACCCAAATGGAAGCTTGCATGGTCACACCACAAACTGCTTTGCATTAAGTTTCAGATTGAAAGAAGATTGACGATGAAAAGAAGTTTGTGACATTATCTCAGTAGTAAACCTAGACACCTTTCTTATTAAGTGGTTGGTCAACA
>OX421445.1:1047500-1050000 GCA_949126865.1 Montipora capitata | reverse complement strand
GGGTAAAAATAACAATAGCTCTATTTAGCAAGAGACAAGCAAAACTTAAAGGATTCTGGCACTTGTAATCAAATCAGTGGCGTCATCATGCAAATGCCTTATTCAAGGCTAAACACCTTACCTTGTACGAAGTGTAAGAATCAGTTTTTTTCACGGAATCAAGGGTAGAGAATTGGGTTGCAAAATATGCAAAACTACTAAGCGCTGACATCCACGGAACATATTCCTTTTCATTTTTGAGATATGGAGTAATATCCATAGCTTGATCATCATGCAACCAACCAGCCCTGAAACAAAGGAATTAAAATAAATTTTTGAAAGTTGCAATAATTTCTGTCGGCATAAATTTGCGTACTATGTATAAAATTTGCAACTTGTACCAAATTCTTCCATTCCTAGAAACTAACAATAGCTCTCCTCAATTCATGGGCTGTCGGAACAGGACCTTTACGCCTTAATTTCTTCAGTTGGATCATATTATTATAAGATGAATTCCCATTATACGTGCCTCAGGCTACGTGTAGAATCGGGTCAGTAAAAAGGGTTCTAAACACTCACCGAGCAAGATTTAGTGCATCGTTTATGAGCCCTGCACGATCTGCTGCAGATAAGGCCTAAACAAATTCAAGAACAAGCCGTAACATTAACGTGGTCAATGAATTTAAAACTGTGTTTGAATTCAACCATGATCCTGAAAAAGTCTGTAAAGATAAGATAATAATTTGTTTCTACAATATGCCATTCACATTTTAACAAATGACAGCCATGGTTGTTTTTACGTACCTACTGGAGAAAATTATCAAGTGTATTGGCAAGACCCCTTTAAAGGTTAAATTCTTAAGTGTCCTCGCATAAACTCTCTGGTAATTCTTGAATGGGGTGCTTTGTTTCAAACTCACAGCTGATAAAGTTTATCCAGTCTCTATGACTGAATAAACAACCATATGGATCTCCAATGTTCGGCATAAACATGTCACGCAACTTTCTAGATCAAGAATAAGAAGCAAGACCAAGGAATTTTTCTGGGCTTCCTGCCCGCTACAAAGTCGCTAGCCTACGCGTAGCTGTACCCAGCCCCCCGAGTGTACATGTTACTTATTATCTACTAAATACTTGTTCTATAGTAGTCCATAATTGGTTATAATTCTCTGATTACACATAAATTTCGAGGGAAAATGAAAGCTTTGGTTTCAAAGCGCGTTCAAGTGCGAACTGAAGATATCTCTTAAATTGCTGAAACTGAGTTTCACAGGGAAGACTGCAATTAACCTCGCTTTCAAACATAGGTTTTTCGTCTAATTAGCAATCAACGTGATTAAAAGTTAATCAACCAAACACATTTTTAATTACCTCATGATGCGTATCAAGTTGATGTCCTAATTTGCACCAGTTAAGAGCATCATAATTGATACGATAGTAACCAGTCTGACCAGAGTTCATCTTGATCCAAGAAGCGTGACTAGTGCCGTACGGTAATTCAACTAAAACAACAATCAGAAAATAAACAAACGAGTTTTACTCTCCTACAATTGCTAACAAACGCTTTTTCTCTTCCCTGAAGGAGTACGTAGGGTTTGTCTTCCTTTTGATCACCACCAATCTCAGTGAAAGACTGTATTTGGTTTACACTGTGACGTCGTCTCCATCCGGCAGATCAATACAAAATATGTCCCCCTTTCTATACCCTTCCATGATGCTTGTTTCTGTTTCCAGAAATTGTCGTTGCTTCTCTGCCTTTAATTTGCGCCATTATAGAAGGCCCCTAGAACTCTTTTAAAACTCAATCCTTTTTTAACTTTTCGTTACATGAAATAAAGTGGAAGCTAATCGCCTCACTGGTCAGTTTTAGTTTATCACAAACCATTTACTTTTCAGTGTCACAGAAATCCGTAAACTAGCTTTAGGATAGCACAAACAATCAAATTAACCCTTACATTGTCCTTTTTGCACCTCCATTATTACTGTCTCTCTACCGTTATGGTCCTGTGTGACATATGTCAGAGGGATTATCCAGGAAGAGCTGTAAAAAAAAAACAACAAAATGACCAAACTTAACGAGTCAAAGTTCTTTTAAACCTACTAAATTTAATAATAATAATAATAATAATAATAATAATAATAATGATAATAATAATAATTTTTTTAATAATGACGACTTTTATTTGGTAATAAAATCAAAAATATTTACAAATGCACTAAAATTTATCCCATCATAATTTGTTTTCCTTTATACTCTCATTTACGAAATGATAATAAAAATTGCTAAGCTAAAAAAACTAATAACTAATTATCTTATAAGAAATATTATATTATGAAAACAATATATATTAACAAAAAAATATCTAAAAATGTTCTTTAAAACAAACTCTACTCTCCAAATCCCGCTTGTTCTTGTTCAATCTCAAAGTCACATTGTTCAAAGGGACATGCCTAGGGGTGCGTGGACCTCTTGGGCAAAGTAAGGCGGACCTTAGTAGAGCGAAGGACACTTTCGAACGTA
>OX421445.1:1027500-1042500 GCA_949126865.1 Montipora capitata | reverse complement strand
GATGCTTACTTATATTTTGAAGTGACGTTTTCGTTGCCGTAGCCGTCGTGGATTCTTAAACTCTCTATTATCTTTACAAAGATTTTGCAACAACTCGATAATTTGAATGACTTTCAGAGAACTTATCAGTCATAAATGACTACTTGAGACCTCGGTAATCAGCCCCAAGATTTAGTGACTCCATAGCCTTTTGGATTGACCCTCATCATTTTGTTTATACAGAAACTTTTCCTTTGCATTCATATAAAATTATATTTTAAAAAAGGGTTGATGACTTACGTATCACGTGATTTAGATTGGCTGTCAGGATGAATAAGAAAATGATGTTGCTCCACGTGAACGAGCCTGGGGTTCACAAAATCTCTTTTTACTGTGACAACAGGAAAACCCATCTGATCGGTCCATGTGGTCATCATTTGTTTCACGTTAATTCCCTAGTATCAAAAAAGAGGAAGTTACATAATGCCCTTTCCAGACTCTGAAAAGTTCTTACTTTACTGAGCTAATTTAAGTGACAAAAGAAAGCTATTAACAATGAAAATATTCTCAACCTAATTTCCATAAAATTTAAATCTATCACACAATGCAACACAGTACATACTTAATTGACCACTCCCCATAAGGGCTTTTCAAGGCAAATGAAACACAATCACGACAGAACAGAACAATCAACAACAACTATTAAGAATCCCAACTGGCCGATGGAAAAGCAATTGGCTTATTACAAGTGCCGCTGAGAAGTTGAACCAGGGACTACCAGGATCTAATTCAATCAGTGGTCAGAAGGTGTCGTGAACCCCAGATCCCCGGAAAGCTCCCTAACCACTGGGCCAAATTGCCTTCTCCTCCTCTGCATCCAACTCACAACATGTCAAAGAGCCTTTGACAAGAAGCCAAGAAATGTTATTGAAACATTTTATACATGTATAATACAGTAGTAATGTGAAATAAACAATCATGGTACCAAATTTATAAAGTGCAGTCATAAAATAAATGTATAATATGTCTGAAGTACGGGCCAAAGATGAAAGGGAGAACAGCCTGGACATTTCCAGATGAGTGCAAGGACCACTTCTCCCTTTTACAGTGCAGTCACCAAGAAAGCTGAGCATCCCAGCGTCCATACAAAGTTTGGTCATATAATTATATTATACCTCCTTTCCTGCAGCTTGTGTGAGGGAATCCCACAGATCGTTTGTTTCAGCATTGCTAAAGCTGTATTGCTTGAGGTACTGCTGCAATCCTTTGAAGAAAACATCTGTGCCAAGAACATCCTCTAACATCCTGATTATGGATGCACCCTTTAAAATAGAGCACTCCATCTTACCAACAATACAATGTCATGTTGAAACGTTTCTTTTTTTTCTTATGACGTAAGATATTATGCAAAGTTTGGATGCATAACAGTACATTAAGCAATTACATGTACAGTACCTCTAGGGCTGATTATAATATAAAAATAATCAATGTCACAGAACTAAAAAACAAACAAAAGGTGGAAAATACTAGCAACCAGGGCATTTTTTAGATAACATTCAACAGGCTAATTCAGTATTCTCTACTTGGACTCGATATAAAACCATTGAACTGAGACTACCAACAGGACTCTTTTTAGATGCAAATTATTTCCCTACATTGGCCTCTATTATGTACAGGTGATTACATGATTAATATAATTATTAAACATCATTTAAATCAAACAACATTTAAAATCTTTGAAAAATTGCAAGGGATGATTTTGTCCAGATTGCTGACAAATCAAAATATTAATGCTTGGTTTGCTACCTAGTTTGGCAATGAATTGCCTCTTTGCTGCATTGAAATACTTTTCTTCTGCATTGTGATATCTGAAAACTGTTTTTCTCTTAGCCAATCAGAATGGAGTTATTTTCCATGTATACTGTCGACACTGTAAAGTAATCAACATAATGGCTAAACTATGTAGTTTAGCCATATGTTGATTACTTACAAGTAATTGGTCAGTCTTGACAATATACAATGTAATGTAACTTGCTGATCTTTGAGAAGCCACACAACAATAGAAAAATGTAATACCATTTTAGTTATCAAGAACTTATTACCAGTGGACCTTTTTAAAGTAGTTTGAATTTGCAAATATTTTCCAACCATTAATTATAATAACACAACTTGCAATGTTTACTATTTTATTTGCAACTTGTTGTGGATGATTAATGCCAATCCAATCAACATTATAATCAGGCTTATCGAAACACAAAGCCAACGGAAACCCTTTCCAACTCAACCACGGAGTTTTAATTACCAAGGGTTTACCTCAGTTGATTTCCCGTGGAAACTTTAGAGCCCAGCCATAAATTTACCTCGTCAGAAAAGCAGCCTACCGTGGGAATACCGAGGGAAAGTCACAACAGGGTGATGTGGCAATGTTGAGGTAAAGGGGTCAATACTTTTAGGCAGTACTGACTATGTAGGCCTCATCCACTATCTTGCATCCACCATGTGCTCATAGAGTTAGGACAATGTGCGAGCCAGCAAGGCATGCGAGCCATGCGAATCATGACTGCAAGTCATGTGAGCCAACATGGCGAGCCATGCAAGTCAACATGCGAGTCACACAGTTACTGAAAGCTAACCGTTTTAAAATGGGTGCTTAGACTTAATAACTGTTTATCAGCGCTATTTGAAATGGGTGCTTACACTTAAATGCGCAATTCGCATCGCTCACAGATTGTCCAGCCCCCCCCCCCCACCCCCCCCAAAAAAAAACTGTTAATAAGTATGTGGAGTCAGGCCTACCTTATCATAAGAGATTGAATCAAACAAAGAATTAATTTGTTCTGGATCCTTCACTTCTGCCATGATTGGATGAGAGTTACTGAGTTGATCAAGAGCCATTGACTTTTGAAACTTGTCAAGATAAAATTGATCCATCATTTTCCATTCTGGATTTGTAGAATTCACACCAATACTTTCCATGAAACTGGCAAATCCTTCATTGAGCCAAAGATCATTCCACCATTTCATGGTCACCAAGTTACCAAACCACTGTAAAATTGAGGTCGCAAACAAAGATAAGTTGGTTCGTTTTTTAATGAAGTAGCACAATAATATCTTATACCCAACACTTTCCATAGAAGAAACTATAATTTTAATCTACCATTTATTCGAAAATGATATTGTAGACAGCAAGTCTGCAAATTAACATTTAAAAAGGTTTGGAAGAGATCAGCAAAATTTTAATTGTCTTTAATTGTCTTTTATTCCCGTTTTCATTTCCCATTGGGCTTTAAATTTTCTTTCCCTTAATAATTTCTTTCCATTTATTCCTGGATTGCCTTGCAAACATAGTTTAAGTTTTTTTTTTAATCAATGCACTTCTTTTTCCCAAAGGATTTTCAGAAACAATCTTTCAAGCAGGAAATTCTAAGGCAGATATAGTGATTTGAAAAGAAATTCAGATAATCTTGTTTAATAGCTTTGCATTGAATATTGATATTAAGTAATTCATTAAAACTGAATAGTAAACCTGATGAGCAAGTTCATGGGCTACAACCACTGCAACCCACTGTTTGTTGCTGGGTGATGACTTGTTAGCATCAAAGAGTATTGACGTCAAACGGAACGTTATTAACCCCCAGTTTTCCATTGCGCCAGTGGCAAAGTCTGGAATTGCTATAAGGTCTGCACACAATACCATAACAGTAAGATAACAGGTTTAAATTTGGCTTGAATGTAACCTAAACTGGACATTAACATAAAGTTCAACTTTTAAACAACAATTTGCAAAAAAATTAACTGAATAGATTAATTTCCACAACATTAACATTAACCATTTAAATAATTATGTTCAGATTTCCTTTAGCATTACATTGGGATATTTTTACAATGAAAGTAAAAAAAATTATAGTTATGCAGATTTCCGTCATCACTACATAAATCTCTTTATGTCATTCACCAGAGCTACAGTAACATGTCACCCAAAATTTTAGCGAAGCGTTAATTTCAAAGATATGCATAACAGCTGGTAAAGATTGGAAATAAAATTATGCCCAACAGCCAATTGTTTCAGAGAGCCTGGGACACAAAAAGGAACAGGCATTAATTATAGATTTTACTCTGTCTAACACCATATGATTTTACTTGTACTAACCCCACTGGAGTGAAAGTGTTAATACAAAAGGAAATAATGTAAATTAAATGTTCCAATCCCAAGAACACTAATCATTAGTAGGGCTTGATCACCACCATTTTAAAACTTTCCTTTAATTAGGTTGTTCTTTCTTTTTAGTGCTAGCTTCAATTCTGAAAATTTTGACAAAAAATGTTTTACTTCACTTAAACAGGGCTTAAAATGATATTCTGAGTAGATGAAGGAAAGCATACTAATTTAATCAATGATTCCTGTTTTATACCAATAAATTAGCAAGTGAATGAAGATCAATATGAATAAAGGCCATGCAGTGAACAAGTAAACAAATCATTTTTTTTCTAAGCAAACAATCATTAATGTTGATGAAACAATTTAAGCAGTTGAAAAGAAGCCTGAAAAAACCAGGCTTGGACCTCACTTTTTTTTCAGGCTTCTTTACATGAGCTGCTTCTGTTGTTTCATTAACTAAGGATTGATCGTACAGTACACTTAGAAAATGTTTCATATCCGCAGTCTATAGCAATTACACTGTTCTACCCTTTTTTATTTAAGGCATGAGTAAAATTAAACTTATCAAGCCAGCAGAAATCTTAAGCCCTGTTTAGGTAAGAGCACACAAAAAGCAATTATCATGATTCAACAGAGAAAAAAAGAAAGAAAGAAAAATCAACTGCGGTTAAAATTATGTTAATGTGTAATCATTATTTGGTAAATTGTTTCTTTTCCAATTGCTGCACATCAAGTTTGGCTTGCAAATCATAGAAGGTACATGTATTTACGATATACACTGTACCGGTAGCTCATTATTACAGTTTATTTGGATAAATAAGGAGTTGAAGATTAATGTTTAATTAATATTTTGATTTAAAATTTATGCAACATAAAACTTTTAAAGATTTGTGGATGATAAGATGTTTACAAAAATAATCAGGTAACAAACAAAATCATAACTGTTGTGGCATTGTGCAGACGCGTCAGACGTAAACAAGTCAAAACATGCAAAAAAACAATGACCAGCAGTGGCTGTTTGTAGATAAGACAAAATAATAAGTTAAGTGGACAATTACATAACAGAAAGCACAACAGAGCCATTGATAGCAAACAAAGAGCAGTGCTGGAAATTTCTTAAAGACACTAGATATACATGTACATATTTTTTTTTACATGTATATGTTGCAGGTCATTTTGTTCCCAAACTAGGTCATTTTGTTTCAACCTAGGTCATTTTATTTTAAACTTGGTTGAAATTGATAGTAGGAAACACCAACAAAAACCCATCAATTATTAGTAAGTATGTGTAATTATTATAATAATATTATATTGGTTAGTAAATTGGTCCTAGAGGAAAGGGGATGAACTTACGTGTAGTACAGCGTGTAGTACTAATCCCAATGGTTGTTAAGTCTACGCACTGATTTTAAATGGTTAGCATTAAGATTGGGGTTAGGCATACAATGCATAATAACTGATTCTACTTTTCTTTCTCAGAGCTTTTTAGAACATAATTTGTTCATTGATGAATCTCCTTAGGATGGCAGAGGGCAACAATATTGAATTATCGTCCACGGAATAAAAGAACTGAAACATACATGATGTCTTGTTGATTTTTAATTTGCTTAGTTATTTCCTCTATCTTTTGCTTACTTTGAATTCGTAATAATCAAAGGCAAGTAAAAACAAAACTTTGAAAAGTCAGGAAAAAGGGTTTCATAATATATTGATTAGAAGCTATTTTGTAGGCTCTTGTAAGTGTTATTTCTTTTGAATTATAAAATAAAATATTTGTTTCTTTTTTTCAATTTTACTGAGTCTGCTTGTAGTGATAAATCCAAATTTTGTGATTATTTTGGCACAGTCCCCTTCAAGTTCCTCAATTTGAGCAAGTAGCACATTTGGATGAAGGGGCATTTGAACCTTTTCCATGTTATTAATTTTCAGTGCCACATAATCCTGAAGTTCGAACTTCTTCTTTTTCTTCTTCCCTTTCTGGTGTATGATAACTGCAAAAGGCAGACTGCTGGCTGACTGCAAATAGCGCTGATAAGCAGTATTTAAGCCTCAGGGGCCATTTGTTAGCTTTCAATAACTGTGATTCAGGGTTAGTCTGCAGTTGGCAAGTGTCAGACACTGCTCTCCTCTAATGTCAGGCTCATCCTGCCACTTTTTCAAATTATTCACCATTTTCCTGCTCTGCATGTGATGTAGCTGTGACTTGTCCACTCATTTGTGGCTTTTTAATTTCTTTTCTCCGAGAGATTCCGAAAACCACTTCATACGGCATTTTGCCAATTGTTCTGTGAATGGCTATGTGTTTTTTTACAAGCGGTTTCTCCAAGATGATGACACCAGTGGTTTGGAGACAAGTTCTTTTTTTTATTACACTGCAAAGGTCATCTTTTGTTGTTCTATTTGTCCGTGCCACCATCTTTTTTTCACTGTGGGAACACTGTGTTTGGGGTGAAAATCGGTTTATCATGACTAGAAATGATGCCTTGTTCCTGGTGTATTTGCATAGTGACATAAATAAACTTCGTTCAATATTTGACTATTAATTTTTTCAAGTCTCACTTTATATCATTTACGCATGTGTGAAATGGTGGTCGTCGTGAAGGCTTGGAAATAGCTTAACAACTTCAGTTGCTAATTCGATGGCTTAGCAGTTAATACAAAGGAGAAGTAATCTCGGATGTCCTATGGTGCGAGGGTTCAAATCCTTGGAGCGGCATGGAATGTTGTGAAAGTTCAAGGTAAGAGGCAAAGTCCGTTGGTAGTAAGCAAGGGCAGTAAGGGGGAAGGAGAGGGAGAGACGGTAAGTGGATGAAGAACGGAAGGCAAGGGAAAGGTGTTTTCTTTTTTATCCCCCCATTTTTTTTAATTACATCCCCGAAAAAAAAGGGAAACCCTTTTTTAGACAGCTCATAATAACCTAGGTTGAAACAAAATGACCTAGTTTGGTTGCAAATAGGCCATTTTAAAGTTGTTTGCTCAGCGACCTAGCCTATGAATGGCTGCGAGGCTGCCGGTGACCTTGCATTGATACAGCCCCCACTGCTTTTATCATGCAAATTGTGTTGTTGTAATTCTAATTAGTCCGTATTAACATCACAAAAGCACGAAGGTTTGTATCAAAACAGGGTCACCGGCAGCCTCGCTTCCATTCGTAGGCCAGGTAACTTAGCTACAACTGTAAAATGGTCTATTAACCTAAGGAACAAAATGACCTGCAACATACACATAATTGGGTCTTTGAACTACATTGTACAAATTTCTAAGCTACATTCAAGAAACTTATTTTCTTCAAGAGTAAGCATCAAACTATGTCTAAGGGGGACCATGTTCTTCCAATTTTTCCATTTTAATTAGACCTCAATTACATAGCTTGATGTCTGCAACTCGATTTACGATGAGATCAACTCAGCACAGATTAGTGAGTCAATGCATTGTACATGTTGTTTGACTGCATGTACTTGTTTTTGCAAGTTCCAGATAATGGAAATGCAAGACAATGGAAATAGGCAACTGCTTTGGAAAATTTGGAACCAGGAAAAACCATGTTACAAAGCAAAAAATATTATAAGACAATCATTTTCAAAATAAAATCCAAGACTTTTTTTATAAAGGTCTTCCAGACCTACATGTACATGTAGTACACCTTTTATACATGTACCTCAATAAAATAGTATCTTCCAGAGCAATGGTGAATACACCTCAAGACTTAGAGGTGTTCAACCAAAATCTAAAATTCATAGAATGATGGTTTACATATTAACTGACTCAAAGAACTTCCAGCACTGAAGATACACAGATGTTCATGAACACAAAACAGCATTAACTACAAGAGACATGTACAGCACAAACAGATGGAAAACAGAGAAAACTAAATCTTACTCTTCACTGTACAAATTAACACAAAACAGACAGCCAGCACCAAAGGAAAGAACATGGAGTGGCTTGACATTATGTCCTCAGTTCCTGCCCTATAAACAAACCTGATGAGCAAGCTCATGAGCCACGACAACAGCAACCCACTCTTTGTTAGCAACAGATGATTTACGTTCATCATACAGCAGAGAGGTCAAGCGGTAAGTGATCAAACCCCAGTTCTCCATTGCCCCAGCAGCAAAGTCCGGAATGGCTATGAGATCTACCATACATGGATTCAGGACAAATTTTAATTACAGAGGTAAAGATAAATTGGTTTGGTTTTGTGTTCACGTTTTAGAAATATTAGTATACATGTTGCACATTAAATACCATAACTTTTGTTTTTTTATTTTAATTGGCTTGCTCTCTAATACAAGCAATGGTTTTGAAGACTGGAGGTCATTTCTTGGATTTGTTTGTCTTAGTGTCAAACAAAGCATTTGAGCAAGAATCAAGTCATTAATTTTTGTAGTTTGAGGCAACCATTATTTTCTTTCGAAGACCCCTAGACCCCTTGGATTTTCCTGTCTTATCTTCAAACAAAGCATTTTAGCATGTTTCCTCAACTTGCAGTTTAAATGGTTTTAAAATTGGTTGAGATTCAAATCTTTGGTCTTCTGTCTTTGATGTTTGTTTTGTAGACACAATACACTATTGAGATTCTTCATTCTTTAGACACCCTACACTTAACAATTCTTTGAAATCGAGGTAACTATTATGCCACTTTTACCGAGATTGAAAAGAATACTTGTTTCAATTAGTATATACTTATGAAGTGATCTCCACAACATTTGCAGAAAAAAAACCATCCAAAGTCGATTTAATTGACATCTCAATTCATGCGTGGAAAACGAGCAAGTGGCACAAAGCATGCGCGAAAGTGTTTACAGAAGCTTCAAACATGGTAAATCTAAATAACCTTCGTTAAAATCCCCATCACAAACGGCAAAATGGTCATTCAAAACCGTTTAAGTCAGCAATCTAAATGGAAAGTCTACTTGCTAATTAAAAACATTTTCACCGTTCAATCAAAGTTTTAGAGGTTCGTTTAAAATGGAAATTGAAAGTGCAGTTGGTAAAGGATCCAAATGAAATGGCAGCTCTATAAATTGAGGTGAGCGTTGGTTTGTTGTAAAATGACCTGTGTTGTTTCCTTGCAGCCATGTAGAACTTTCTTAAACATTTTTTTATTCCTCGATTTCAGTAACAAATTCATTTTGCTGGGCGACCAGCCCTACAAAATAGAATTACTCCAAGTGAAACAAATTGTTGGTGTGAAGATTGTTTAATTTCAGCAATAATTATCTGGAAAAACGAAGTGAGACACTGGTTGGCAAAAGTATGAACTCTTCTCTTATCTTTGAAAACTTTCAGGCCAAATTTTGTGGCCCTCTTTGTATTCTGTAGCACAGCATCATCTTGTATTCTCAATACCGTATTTACCCGTGTATAAGTCGATCCCATGTATAAGTCGACCCCCATTTTTGATGGCAAAAAAAGCAATTTTTGGGGGTAAATTAGTTTTTACTAGCAATTTGGCAAGAAAAGATGTTAAAATCCTGGATATAAAAAATACTTTCCTGCGTGAACTTATTGAGTTGTGGTCAGATTTAAATTTTAAAGAGTCTTTTGCTTCACGGGCGGAGTTTGGTGCCGAATCCATATGGAACAACTCATTGATTAGAATTGCCGGCAAGACTATTTTTTATAAGCATTGGTTTGAGGCAGGTGTGTATAATATTAATGATCTCTTGACGAGCGATTCCAAGTTAATGACTTACAGTTGCTTTAGAAACAAATGGTGCCCTAACGTTTCCTTTCTTGAATATTACGGAGTGGCTTCAGCTATTCAGTGTGCTTTTAAGACATTAAAATTGAGGCTGCCAGACGACCCAAACCCAAAAAATATATTGGCACTGCTAAATTCTTCCAAAAAGCCGAGCCAACTGGCATACCAGATCTACAGAGATAAGAAATGTACTTGCCCTGAGAAAAGCCAACCGAAATGGCTTAGGGACTGTGAATCTGAAGATGTTTTGAATCTTAATTGGAGGTCTATATATTTATTGCCTAGGAAATGTACATTAAGCACAAAGCTCAGGAACTTTCAGTTTAAGCTTCTTCACAGAAGAATCGCCACAAATTCTTTTTTATTTAAAATTAAGTTTTCTGACACAGACTTATGTTGCTTCTGTCAAAATGTCCAGGAAACCCTAATTCACTTGTTCTGGGATTGTCCTGTGACAAATGTTTTTTGGAAAAACATACAAAATTTCCTGATTTCAGTTAACCTGATCCAAACCTCTCACGTTTTAAGGAAAACTGTGTGTTTGGGTCTTGTTGAGGAAAAAGGTGGAATTTTAGTTAACCACTGTTTACTTCTAGCTAGGTACTATATTTTTAGATGTAAGTTCAACAATACTAAGCCTTCGATATTAGAATACCTTTATCAGATTAAAAGTAATTTACAGTTAGAAAAACAGATCTCAGTCACAATAGGAAGGCAAAAAGCATTTGAAAATAAGTGGCACAAAATAATTCAGTAGCCGTGACTGTCTGAATGTTTTTCTCCTTTTTTTCGCCCCTCTGTTATTTTTTTCTGGCTATTGTCATGTAATTTGTTATCTAATCCGTTTTGCCTCCCCCCCTTTTTGACAAGTAATAGGTACCCACCTATCGATCACTGTGAAGAAATATTGTAATCTGTTTGTAACGTTTTTCTTCTTTTAAGTTTGTTAAGTAGTGTATTATGTTTTATGTTGTTAAGAATAATAATCATAATAAAAAATAATAAAAATAATAAAAAATAAAAAAAAGCAATTTCTTAATTTCTTTGCTAAATGTTCATGGGATATTAATCTTGCATTCTTCGATTTCTGGAACTGTAGATTCACAAAAAATTAAGGGCCTCAAGCGCTTAATAGTTTTGTGGTTCAGCGGTTGTTGTATGTGCGGGCATTTTGTCCTTGAATTTCGAAAAAGTTCTCAGAAAATCGAACATGTAAACCTCAAACTAACCTGTTTCGTTGTTCAAGGATAAAGGGCTTTAGAGGATAAGCACAACATCACAGAAGCAGGAGTCAATCTTTGAAAATAACTTCAAAAACGATGCGAAATGTGCAAGGTTTAATTGGTGCTTGACTTATAATTTCTCACATGGCAAACGAAACAAAACTCATAAACCAAACAATACAAAGTTTGCAAAAGCATTTCAATCATCCAGGTTTGTATAAAGAATAAAAAACAATCATTACCAACCAGCATTTTCAGGCAACACGAGTGACGATCATGCTTGCACGCAAACACAAGGAATTGTGCCAGGTTACTAAGCCGTTGAAGGATCGCGTTTTATTTGAAGAAACAAGAATGTTTTTTAGAGCTTTCCGCCTTTGGAAAACGAAAATTTCCAGTGTCTATTTCATATTTGTGCTTATGAGTATCTTCAACATTTAAAGTAAAACAAATCCTTTTTCATTTCAACTGGAATTGCTTAATTACATTCATTTTGAAGTATTTCATCCACTGCATTCGTTATGCCCAACGACCACATTATGATGTTTATTTTGAATAAATTATTTAGCTGGAACTTGGCTCGAAATCTTTGACCCATGTATAAGTCGAGGGCGATTTTTGGAGCTTCTTTTGAGGCCATAAAAGGTCGACTTATACACGGGTAAATTCGGTATTTCCGATTCAGAAATGCTGGCGAGTTTACACTGACCGTTTTGTTTTGTTTGCATTATGCATTATTCACTCCATAGGTAATGAATTATGCTCAATTATTCCGAGATAGCGAACCAATCAGATTGCTTGAAACACCAAGATCACTGAGTGAGTATATACATGTACTAAATACATAATATCACTAGCAGATCATTTATTGAGATTAGTCTAAAAAAATTGCAAAAATAACCCTTAGCATTCCTTGGATGCCAATCTTTTAGGTGATGTTTCAATTCACAGAAACGTGTGTTGGGGAATTCATCGCCTATGCAACTATTTCCAAATTTGAAGATAACAATCCATCCCAACAGATATTTCAGGGTATCTTCCATTGGGTGCCCCTGTATTTCTAATGCAAAGGGAAAAGCCAAACATCATTGGTTTATTGTTTAAACACATCATCAGCTGTTAGAAATATAGACCTTATTAAAAACAGCTACTACATTCAGTGCTCGACACTAACTTTTTTGGATACTAGGCAGTGGGCTAGTAAGCACAGTAAATCACTAGCCCACAAGGACAAGCCACTAGTCCAAAACAAGGCCAGAAAAAATACACCTACAAAAGGCTAGAGAATTAGGAACCATTAACCTTCTGGTGTCCTGCCTCTCCCCAGACACCCTGTTATTTGTCCAGTTATACTTTAAGAAACTGTAATATATATTAAATGAAATAAAAAGAAATAACTCTCACTCTGATGTCATTATTGTATTCTCTCATATTAACAATAAATATGAACGTTCAAGATACTAGCCTGCCGGAACAAGTTTATCAATTCAATGACTTCATTGAAGTACTAGTTCATGGCAACTGTCAGTCAACATGTTCAGTTGTATGCTACAGGAATGACTTGTACTAAGCAACATGTTTCAAAGTATTACATAAACAGTGAGTCTACTCTGCATCTCTCTTATTCTGCTCCAAATACTCTGGCCTCCTCCTTCTTTCACCTGAAGTGAACCAACGTGCAACTGCTCTTGTTGCATCATATTCTGCGTGGCTTGGACCATTGATGGCAATGTGCATCAGAGCACTTACTGTTGGGACATCAAGGCATGCTCTGTGGTCGGTCATGATTCTGTTTAAGCAGCTGTTGCCTCTTTCAACACATGCAGTCTGCACTGGAATGATCAAGCACAGTTCTATCACCATGAGCAGATTTGGAAATTCATTCCCATAAACGGTGAACATGTGAGGCCAAAAGTCCTGAACACCCTGTTCCCTCAGCTGAGGCGTTCGGTACACTAACAGTTTTAATTCAAGCCATTCATCCAGACAGGCTTGCTCATCAAAATTATGCCTTCTGAGAAGTGCTTGAAAATGTTGTTTTATGTCAGTTAGCTTGTTCTCACCAAAGACAAGGAGATCTTGCCTCTCTCTTGGCCACAACTGGGGGTTGCTTAGATCGGCTGCTCCACAGAGGACTGGATCCTCCTGGAAATTGGAAAATCTCTTGTGAAAGTAGTCCTTGGCAGATGTGGTAAGTTCTGTTTTGATAGTTGTATAAGAAGCATCATCTCCATTTTCTCTTGTGAGATGAATTCCTTTAAACACGTTGTCATCAGTAATCTCTGCACAAAATGATCTGACATGTTCTCCAGGCCTGAGGTTCATAGCATCTAAAGCTCCACAAAGGGTGTCAATCTTCAGTTGTACAGCTGAAACAGTCACATCATCTCTTTGGAAAAATAAAGATGCCTTGCTAACGTCTTTGATAACATCCAGTAAAAGGTGCATGAACTTCAAGAATTTAAAACTCTTCAATTTCTTAGAGTAGTTTTTGGCCCTTCCTTGCATTTGAGTAGTTTTTGGCCCTTCCTTGCATTTGAGCACTACTGTCTCGTGCCTGTGAAGCATGTTCAAAGTGGATAACAATGATCCTGTAGTTCTTGCAAAGCAGTACCTGTAGAGCCCGAAGCAAATGGGTACCCATCTAGATCCATCAGCCTTAATACACTTGTATGCCTTCTCATCCATTGATTCAGCAAGATCTTTTAACTCTTTTAGTGCTTTGCAGGAATACTTGTAATACTTCCACATGCCTTGCAACAATTCCTTTACTTCTTGGAAGAGAGGAATACCCTTTATTGTATCTTGTAATCCCAGTTCTAGTTTATGGGCAATGCAGTGGACAGATATAAGGCTTGGGATATCTTGTTTTAAGATCCCAAAGACGCCTCCATGCTGTCCTACCATCACACTGGCTCCATCGGTTCCAAGGCAGGCAGTTTTATCTTTCCAATTCCGATCTTTCTCACCCATGGCTAACGTGATAGCTTCTATAATCCCCTGAGCCTTCCCATTTGGACATTCTTTCAAGGCAACAAAAGTGTTGACCGCTTTACCATTCTCTAACAGTTTAACATAAACATCAAGCACTTCTCTGGTACCTATATCAGTAGCACCATCAGCCATGACACTGATAAATCTTGCACTTGTCACTTTTCGAGACAAATCACAATCAAACTGCTCTACAATAGCTGTGATAAAGTTCTTACATGCTTTATCATTGTGATAAGTTTGTCCTAATTTCACTCCATGTTTTGTCTCTAAAGAAACGATACTTTCATATACCGTGAATGGAAGTTCAAGCTTGGCAACGAAATAGGCTACCTCAAATAATTTTTTCATCTTCAATTGCACTTCTTCTGATACAGCAGCAAGTGCTCTTGGAAGTAGAGCTTTCTCAGGATTGCATCGAAACATAAAAGCTTTTGTTACCTGTACGTGGGGTATGGAACTTTCATGACTTCTTATCGAATCCAAACGGAAATTGTCTGTCCCTGTGACAAAAGTCGAGTTCGGATTTGCTAATCTCTCAGCGCTTTTGTTTGAGTCCACACAAGTTGCACAGTACATTTTTCCTTCAATGAATCGCAGCCATGGATATGTTTTCTTCCAGCTCGGTTGAAAATTTCTTGAGCGTTGATCGCACTTCTTTTTTTCTTCATGCTGCATGACATGGTCCTCTTGCGAACACTGTAAATCTGCCTTAGGATCCTCGGCCCTAGCAGGGCGTTTCCTTGAAGGTAAGGCGTCAAAAAAGCTTGAAATCTTTTTCATTCTTGGAGTAGCGTGACGCGCGAAAAATCTCCAAGATGGCGGACTAGCGGCTCTCACCCAGGTCCCTCGGGAGTGTCATGGAAGCGAGATCCTAAGGCCTTTTCCAAAATGGAGTCTGTTTTGCGAGGCGATCGTACCAAACCCCTTTCATATGGACTCAT
>OX421445.1:945000-1020000 GCA_949126865.1 Montipora capitata | reverse complement strand
TTGTCATGTGATCGGAAAAATAATGTTGTGTGTTTTGAAAAATTGTTTCTTGCTGAATGCCATAACCGCCAATGCACTTTACACGAACCAAGTGACAATTTTTTATGTCATGTGATCACTTCTTTCGTGGATCATGTGATAAGTTTTCTGCAGTCCGCATTTCAAAATTTTAACGGCAGATTTACCACTCTAGTGATTGTGATAGTATTTGGTTAGTGTTTTGTATCATATCTCTCCATTGCAGTCTTTCTCATCTTCTGGAGTGTGGTTTTTGTGAAATAATTTATAATCTCTGGTTTTTTCCTCATAGGTCCGCACTATTCAAGTGGATTAGGAAGAGAAGATAATTCTGCTCTATTTTCATGAAAGTAAAGGAAAAGAACTTCAAAAACATGCATTCACTTTGAACTAACAAGTTCGTAACGTAAAAAAAACATTTTAAAAAACGAAACTCATTAAATTTACGCAACGTCGCTGACTAAAACTAACCTTCCTCAAGTTTTCAAAACTTTCAACCACTACTCAATTAGCGACCTTTTCCAGCCTCCCGGTCCTTTCTCTTTAACGTTTTTGTCGTCATAAGATCTTAACTGCCGGTAATTCTTGACGTAATGCGTGACATATTACAGTCGCATTACCTGCGCAGTAAAAGTTGCGCACAAACAATTAGCACGAACGTCCTTAAATACCGGTAAATGTTTGGACGAAAAATAGAAGTGACCCTTGCACTTGACTGGACAATTTGAGCAACAATAATAATTTATTACTGTCTGTTTTAGACACCTGAAAAATTCAGGCAGCTTCAACAGGATTTTACTCGTCAACTGGGGACCTTCTAAGGCACCTGAGGGCTGAATCAATGGGTTAAATAAAATTTATTTAATGTTTTTTAAAAACGTTTAAAGTAAAACTTATGAACGTACATGTAGTTGACGTTACAGTTAAAATGGGACCAGCCTTTAAATCATGTCTGCACATTTATTTGAGAACATTCTTGCGAAAGTCAATCCCACCCCTCCTTTTCTGTCCACAATGCATTCGTGTACTACTAGGATTTATACATGATTACAGCATAATGCTCAAAATTCACCACCATAGCCTCATTTGCACAAAATTATTCACATCATCTGGACATGCAATATTGTTCACACATGGGTTTTCTTTACAAGTTTGCTCCTTTGGGATTTAGCGCATGCTAAAATTTACCAGTTTGATCTTAGTGGTTAAATTAGCTACAATCTTGGTCATAAAATTTCTGAGACAGTTGCCACGTACATGTATCAGTTCACCCCCTCCCCCCAAATCAAAGTTGTAGAAACAAAAACTATTGACTTTTTCCACAAATACCCAAAGTTATTGCAGGATCAACAATGTTACAGGGGCGAGGGGTTGTATTATGGGTTAGTGTCACCATCTTTTTGGCTGGGATTGTAGTCAGACATCATTGTGCATAAGTTGCTATTTCTGGTTGTAAAGATTTTGATAATCCAAATGGAATATTTCACAATAAACATGCTTTTACAAAGAAATTTCAATCTCCACAATGCCATTTGAATGCGAATTTGTTCAATATTACTCTGAGGAACAAAGTACAGTAAAGTATGAAAAGGTTGTAATATTATTGATCTTATTGATTTTGGTAAATTATTCCAATCCTTCGCTGCAACATATTGAAAAGCTTTTTTCATCCAACGGTTGTATTTCCTTTTGGTAAATGTAGTGTAGTATTGTCTCTGAGATCTCTCCCGTGCAGAAGTTGATCGCCAAGGTAGTTAGCCTTTAGTTGGTTTGGACAGCTATACTCGTTGATGATTTCATAGACCAACTGAAATCTCAGAAAAGGCCTTTGATTTTTTAATGTTAAGAGTCCCAATTTAGATCTCATACTCTGAGTGCATGAAGTCCAGTTAGCTTTGTGTATGGTGCGCATAACTTTGGAGCCTTTGTAGGCTGTCTATCATTGAATTCAAACATTCCATCCAAAAAGAACATCTGTAATCAAAGATTGGTAGCACTGCTTGTTTATAAATCTTCAATACAATTCTACTAGTCAGAAAACTAGAAAGTCTGTTTGTAAGACAGATTTTTGGATTTGTTCTTTGTTGCATACAGCGTATACGAAAGATACTCTTTCCAAGTCAAGGTACTAGCATCTTTCATATATGCAACAATGAACGTATCCAAAAATCCGTCTCGTAAACAAACTTTCTAGGTTCCTGACTAGAAGCATTCTATTGAAGATCTATCAACAAACGACGCTACCAATTTTTGATTATGGATGTTACGTTTAGTACTATCAAAACCAGTAGAGTGGTAAAACTGCCGTTGGAAATTTGAATCCGAAGCGGTTCGATTCTAAACACATGATCTTAAACAGATTGTCATGTGATCCGCAGAATAATGTCATGTGATCAGAAAATTTGTACTCCACGTGCTTGCTCATAAACAGAGGCGAACGAAAAGATGGATTTACAAGTGAAAGTTCACCATAATCAGAGAGTGGAAAAGTTATTTTTCTCAACATTATCTTTTAACCCGCCTAAAAAAGAAAGTCTTGTCTACGAGCTAAAACTGAGAATTCCAAAACTGAATAAGATGACGACCCAGATGATCTTGGAATATTTGGATGATGAAGGTGACTACTGCATGTTGGGAGACGATAAACAGTCATTTCAAGAAATGTTAAACTGCGCAAAGGTCACTGGTTCAGCTGATTCCATCTGCTACAGATTAAACCTCAAAATAACGGCAGCAGAACAGTCACCTGTCGAAGAATTGCCCTCCAGCATTTCCTCTCGTCCAAATCGTGCCACTGGGGCGCGACATAGTAGAAAAAAATTAAGTTTTGTTGAAGATGATACACCGCCACACGATGAAAACATACTAGTATCTTTGAACGAGAGCCGCCAAGTAACGACTGTATCAAGCCCGTTAGAGTCGTATGTTACTTCCCAACAGGAACAAGTAAAACGTCAAAGTCTAAAGGTTGAGGCTATACAAAGAAAGATTGACGCTTACAAAGGTGAACGCACCCCGACAGCGTTGATAAGTTCACTCCCAGTCTGTAGCAAATGTCACCTGCGTGAAGGGCATAATTGTTTAAATTGCCCTTATCCTCTGTCCTGTTCGTCTTCAGTGTATTGCAAGAATATAAACAAACATCCAGAAGAAAAAACAGTCCTCAAGGAACTCATCAAGCAAGGAACTGATGAGGGTAACAAACTGGCATCAATGCGCGAAGACTTAAATCTTAAGCAACAAGCGGCATCAAAAGTGGCCTCGCGGTATGTAAACAGAGTTAAGGACACAATAATAGCAACCAATCCAGAGAAATACACCAGAGAAGTAAATGGAAAAGTCGTCGAAGACTGGCGCAAGATAAACAGAGATTCAAAAATACTGGAAAAGAGTTTCAAAGGGAAAATCCCATCGCCAGAAGAAGCCAAAAAAGTGTTGTCTTCAAGCTTAAGTCCACCTCAACTCAGTGTTGGTAAGACATCCGTGCACAATCCTTACAAGATGTTGTGGAACTCCCATGGTGTTTTGTGGCCACGGATCAGTGTTAATCGG
Source organism: Montipora capitata (assembly GCA_949126865.1). NCBI lineage: Eukaryota > Metazoa > Cnidaria > Anthozoa > Scleractinia > Acroporidae > Montipora > Montipora capitata. The sequence goes on along the minus strand of OX421445.1, from coordinate 1,016,430 downwards.
TCCTCCACAGTTAGGACCTATTCTCAAAGGCAGGACGCAGAGTGGGAACACTTTGCACAAACCGAGTCGGTTTTGCCTGTACGCCATGCCTGCGCGGGATTTCAGGATTCTTCTCCTGTCAAATCCCCCATGAGAAAAAAATTTACATTCCAAGGGTCCTTTCACCACGATGATGATTACCAGTTTGCACTCGCCGTACAAGAAAGTTTTAAAACATTACCACCGGGATTTAACGTCGAAGAATTCGAACAATCCCAGCCGATCGTTGGAGGCGAAATTAACCCATTGAAATCGACTCTGGTGGGTGAACAATTAATGCAAGCGACGTCTACAAACACAACTACTCAAGCAAATAACCTAAATTTAGATACACTTGCCACTGCGGTAAGTCTGTTAGAAAAACTACCGCTTGAGTAGACTGGTGTTTTTCCCTGTAGCCCCAATCATATGGGTCAGCTAACGTTATCCTTTTTTTATGGTTGAGTTAAATTGATGATGCTGTTGTAACTGTTTGGGAGGGCGCTGAATTGCTGTTTGGTCGTTTTATACGTGCCAGTGAGCCTGTTGGTACACTCTAGTTCTTACCGCCGGCGAACGTTTAGTTTTTTTTGACTCAACAGTTGTGTTTTATTCAAGTGACCATCGGCGATCGTTCTACTTCAAATCTCAAATTTTTGTTAGTAATATTGATAGCAAAAAAATGTGTAATACTAGTAAAGTTATCGTTCGAATCCGCGTTATAAATCAGTGTTATGAAAATTAATTATAGACTTATGTTGTTGGCCACTGCAAGTCAATAAATGTTTGGTTTTTTCTGCTGATTATTGCGGGAGAATGTACTATGGTCTATTATTTCAAGTACTTTGTGAATACGAAACTCACCACAACTACCACCTGCAAAGGGCAGATTTTCTCCTGCTATTTGATAATTCTGCCAAAATACCTTTGCGCCAAAGTGTTTACTTTTCAATACACAGTCACTGATATTCCTTCTAGATTTTATACGACGGAAAAACGGATCTTTGTTTACATTTCTTATAGAAGTGGAAACACGAGAGAAGCTTGACTTAATGCTTTTTTAAAAGTTGAAAATGTAACTGTTCTTATCATGACTAAATGAGGTTGGAATATGCTATTTTTCTAATCTGAAACTATTGCATGTTTATTTCCTATCATGATCCTATCGCGATAACGATCTTGCTGAGCTGTGACAACAACCATGGGTTTTTTTTTCGCTTTATTTCCTTAGCTTCTCTTCGCCGATGATTCTCTGTTTGGATATAATCCAGGGAAATTTCTAGCCTTGCACGTACCACAAAAGGTTTTTTCGTGCACTTGTTGGCTGGCCTTTACTTTAAAACAGATGGTCACCACAGCTGTTTATCAGTTAACTGAGTTAATAGCTTACAAAGTTCCAAATAAACTAGTGTATTCTTTAGAGGAAAATTATAAAGCACCATTACAATCATGAATCAGGGAAAACTATTCAGACTACCCCACGTTCTGTGCAAGTTCAGATAGCGATGTAACCAGTTTCTCTGTAAAAGCCTCGCATATCATTCGCAGTAATTTGATCTAGTGCACTGTAAACGGCAGCGTGGAGATTCCCTTCGACTAACAGTCGCATTTCCTCCATTTTAAGAACAATTTTTAACTTGTTAAATGCAAATTCAACGGGATTGAGTTCGGGTGAATATGTTGGCAAGTACACAACGTCAATACCCATTGCATCCAGCCACTGCCCCAAAGCGAAACCGCCTGCGTTATGGTGTGTTGCACAATTATCTAACACTAGAATGTCTCCAGCCATGAACACTGGATTTCCATTAATTTGCGTCGCTTTCGTTGCTTCGGCGAAAAAGTTTAGAAATTCTAATGTATTGGATGCTCCGTCAAGGGTATTTGCGTACAGAACACCCTCTAAGCCTGCCAAGAAGTTGAGGGTAATGTTAGGAGATTTTAAATGTCTCCCTAATTCAACGCATCCAGAATTGATCGGTGAATGTCCGTATCTCTTGCTACAATCATAAAGGGAAACACCACTTTCATCAAAAAACTTTAACCTAAAAGGATCAACATTTGACATATAGTTCAAAAAATCTTGACAATAGTGTACGTTTGCTCTTGTAAACTTATGTGTTACATTTCTGCTCATCCGCTTCCAACTCCATTTTCCTTTGCTCAAAGATGTTCTAATTGCGCGGTTAATAGTGCTGGTTGAAATACCACTTGGGAAATTTCCATGTAGTTGAAGTTGTTCTCTGATGTTCTTGGACGATGTGGATGGTTTTATGGTTTTCATAGTTTCTATCAGTTGAAGATCTCCGGTACTTAATTTCAGTAGATTCCCCGAGATTCTTTTTTTGGGACTAACCGTACCATCATGCACAAACTTTTGCCATACGTTTTTAGCGGTTTTTCCAGAAACACCAAATTTGTCGCCAAGTTCCGTCCACTTTGCAGGAAAGGCTCCCGATATCCTATCGCCACCAGTTTCAAGAATTTTGTCAACAATCTGCCCTTTGAGTTCTTCCGATAGGCCTTTTCCCCTTTCATAAAATCTTCCTTTCTTGTTGAATGCCATGATCGCCAACGCACTTTTTCACGAACCACGTGACAAATTTTTATGTCATGTGACGACTTCTTTCGCGGATCACGTGATAAGTTTTGTGCAGCCCGCTTTTCAAAATTCTAACGGCAGATTTACCACTCTAGTGATTTTGATAGTATAGGATTTGGCTCGGACTCTTCTTTTTTTTGTAGGGTGGGGGGGGGGGGGAGGAGGTTAGATCTTAGTATCTCTTCATTCAGAGGCAATTGCGACGACCACAAAACCATGGAACACTACGTAACAGACTAACGGGGAAGTATGTATTAAAGAATTGTGTGCCTGGCCAGAAATGTGTTCGTGTTTTGAATGTTGCATGCTATGGGCTTAACATTGATTGGTGCATTAACATAAGAAAAACATTGAAACATTGAAACATTGAAATACTGTGAGCGAAAAAACCTACGAACAAAGTGTAGGCTACCCGTAGCCTCTTGTTTAAGGAAGAGTTCAACGCTGGTCAAACGCGGAACTATCGTTCGCAGCTGTCCAAGGAATGATGAAAATATAGGTTTTCACTGTTCGATTAAATTAAACTCATTCCACTAACAAATAACATGTTTTTAAAAACAGCAAATTTAGAAATAAAGAGAAGTGGTTGTTCCCTAAAAATATATGAACTTCACATCAGTGTGAGTCGAAGATCCCTGGCGAGACATCGCAAAACCATCAAGGCATCATTTGAACATAGACAAGAAAGAACGTGTAAATAACACTTCAACTTTTAAATGTTGATCCCATGAAAACTACGAATTCATAGAGCTGGTATACCCTAAAACCGATTATATTACAAAAATGAAAAGCAATACGATAAAAATGTCCTTACTTTCTTCCTGAAATTATATACCTCGGTTAATTCAAAACGACATTGATCAAGGTATTCAAGATCACGACACCTCTAATGGAGCCCATAGGACTTCACGCAAACAGCTTCTCTTCTATGTAAAAAATACTAGCAATCTAGGGAACTCACCTTTTCTCACCAGAAGAAGTATAATACGAACTCAAGTAAAATCCCGAGAGTTCGCTCCTTAACACCGAGCTGAATTCAATAACAAGAAAATAATATCCGCCGCTTTGAAGAAGAGAATTTTCTTGGAGGGTTATCACCAACATTTCTCCTTGCGTACGATCAACACTTGCTACATCTAGCAATCTTACGGTTTCTTTTGTATTAAGATCTTGTATACTTGCAACTTTCACGCCATTTTCGGGGACCTTTATTTTATCGCCAACGTGAAGAGAAATATTATTCGCCGAAACACTGCAGTAGAGGAGGACATCAACTTTGCCAGAGAATTTAAATGTTGTCAGATTAGGATGCAAATACACGAGATATTCGATCGGTGATAGATGTCTTGGTAGTCTTAACGAGGGCGAAGGTATATGTATCTGTCTTTTTGGTGCCGCCGAAGTGTCTCGAGGCAAATCAAAACTTTGATGAGTATCCTTGCCGTTTGTTTCGGTCGAGGAAGAAGGACGAGCGAAGACAGCAATGAGCAAGACCAGAAGTAATAACAGAACTGTTATGCCGAAAATGGCGGTTTTACCGCCGAACATATTTCTAAGTTTGAAAGCAAAGTTTGAGGATAACTGTCTTTTCCTTCTTAGGTGCTTTTGTTCTGGAAGAAGTGAAATACTAACGTGGTCTTCTAATCCTTCACTTACAGAGTCCGATCCCTCGAGATCTGATTCCATTTATACTCCGCATAATTAGCAATTGAAAAACACCTCTTCGGCACCTGTATCCGGTTTGTTGTGGCTATCACGTGACCACTACTCTAGCCGTATGTACCGAACAGGAGAGATAACGTGAATGGATGTGTGAGTGAAAGTGCACGTTTTCCTTTCATTTCATCGTTAGTGCTCCTTCAAAAATTCTCGCTTGACCCTTTTTTTAATCCTAAAAACAAATTTCTAAAAAAAGTTGGTTTTATCCTTCAAAAGACGCCCACGCAGTACATACATATGGAAATTAGTTTCATCAAGACTACGCAATTTTTTTTTTCCCAACAACGGGATTTATTATGTCTCTTGGAAAGGTAAAATTAGGAATACTCTGTCTGATATAACGATTTCAGCTCTTCGAAACTTACAGCTCGCCATGTCATTTCTTAAATAAATCGACAACTCTGAACACAGCATGTGAATCACTATAAGTTTTCGCAGATAAACTTACAAGAAATGATATTTTGGTTTTCAGTGTTAGGATATATACAAAATTAGATCGGATGATCCCCAATTGATACAGGATGAAATAACATCTCGCAGGCACAGCCTGATTAAAGCCGCCGGCAGAAAGTTTTACTTTGCTCCGAAGAAATAATATGCATGAGGAAAGTTTGTAAGAAACAAGGAAACAAGTGCTTCTCGTTTAGTAAAAATGTCTGGCATTATTAATTAATCTTGTTTTAATTTAATGATTTCGTTGAAAATAACTCATTTCCCGAATTAGTGGCCATACGCATATCCAGATTAAACTCAGGCAGATGGAACAGTATTGATAGTAGCCTGGATTAGGCCACGAAGTCACTGCTTACCAACCACAAGTTTAGGGGGACTTGAGAGTTTTGTCAAAACAGCGATACATATTTCATAGTTAGATTTATTCATTATTATTATTATCATTATCGTTTTTTTACAGAAGAAGAAAGAAGCTTAATTTAAAAGTTGCACAAAGGAAACCCATTTGAGGCTGATTGAAGAGATCACATTTAATGATAATAACCTGAAGACAATTAGGATAAATTCATCGCTGAACTTATGACATCAATAAAGTGGAATTTGGTTGGAGCACTGGTTGTCATAGCCGCAATCATCTGGATTTCGCACAACAATTTGTCCCTGTACGTTATAAATAGCCTTTTTCTGTCTCCTATTAAAGGTAATAGCAATATCATACTGGTCCAGTATGAAAATATTATTGATCTAAAAAAAATTAAATTAACATATTTCTAGTTGAAGAGATTTCTCATGTAAATATTGTAGTTTCCACTTGAAGTTTTCTTAACTGCTTTTTTCCACAAAACCAATAAAAACGATTTATTGATCAAATTAAAATAGAAAAACGAAAGGACATAAGGAAAAAGAGGATAATCGTTGTAAAATCATTACAGGCTTTGCCGTCAAAGACTGGTACGCTTAGGAAGGAAACCGCTAAGAAGACTACAGTAAAGAAATATTAACAGTAATGTTCACTGAAAAGATCTTATCGTAATTAATTATTAAAAGAAGGTTACTATCATTATATTGAGGACGAAGAAATAAGTTGGTCGATTACTTTAATCACTGTTCATGTGTTACGATTTCTCCAAGCCCATGTAGGGCTACTTAGTTTTGCGTTTACTGCTGACTTTGCTATGACAGCAGCATAAACCATCTCAAGACTTCTGAATCTTGTAACTAGTGCTTCCGAACCTGAAAATTCCTCCTGAAAATCTCCCGATGCAGATTAACATTGGGCGAATGTTAATAAAGAAAAGAAAAATGTTCACAAATCAATTGAATTTGTGTGCTCCCCACACACCAAACACGCATAAACACAAATTTGGAAAAGAGTTCATTTGTCCAGTTTGTTTGAATTCAGGAAATTGTCGGAAGAAATTTCACATCCGATCCGCTTTCTCGTACAATGTTTTCTCACATGTAAACTTATATTTGTTTCAAAGTATTATTGTTTGCCTTTAATTAGTAAGTAGATGACAACCTTACTGAAAACTATTTGACAAAAAAGAAAGTTATTCTTTCATAGCGATTCCTTTGCATCACCATGATTTCCAGCATTTCCAGTATGGGAGAGTAAACTGAAAGGCACGAAAGAAGCACCGATCTCGGGTTTATGACTGCAAATATCATCACGATTGAGTCTCCAGTCCACTGACGAATATTCTCCGAGTAAGGAACAAATTGCTTTCATTTAGAAAAAGTCCATTCACTGCTTTTCTGTTAGGCTGGCTTGGTGGAGCAATCGAAACATATGAATGTATATGTTCACAGTGCGACGCGCCTTACCGTGGCCAATCAGGATGTGTGAATTTGATTGACAGTCATGCCTCCTTGCAAAGTTCGCACAGTTGTAAGTTGAACACCGTTGCATGGGTTGTTGAGTTAACGCATTTACACGTAATTGTCAAAATGTGAACCTTTGTTGAGTGGTGCTGTAATAAAGGCCCGAGCAAAGGGTTTCAACATTACTTCAACATCCATTCGTTTTTCTTGAATGATCACAGGCGACCCAAACTCATAATTCATCATCTTTAAATAAAGGATTTAGACTAATAGGGAAGATATCAGTACTGTTAACAAACACTGCTTTTGTTATTCAAATTTGCCAACCACAAGAGCAGAAGACCCTTTATTTCGAGAACGGACAAGGCTCTGGTTGGCACATTAATGACAATAGATGACGCCAACGATATCTTCCCTATAGGCGCAAATTTCAAAACTAGCCCAGAGCGCCTTAAATAGACACAAGGACTCAAGGTGAACTAAGAGTAAGTTTATTTTATTTATTTTCCTCTCTGTAAACTAGGGTTAGTTTATTTTTTTTCGGCATTTCATGTTCCCGTATAAACCCTACAAATCGTTAAGTTGACTGAGCATTCAAATTATTCGTTTGGGTCGCCTGTGGAATGATGTTGAACGATCAGTTGAAGGATTATAGACCGATTGCATAAATGGCGGCCAAAAATGTATTCTTTTGTTTATGTGCTAATTAGACTTACTAGCCTCGCTCTCGAACGACATTTCTATTGTATTTTGTCCATGCAAACGAGGCTAGTGAGTCTAATTAGCACATAAACAAAAAAATACGTTTTTGGCGGCCATTTTTATGCAATCGGTCTATTCTTAATGGTCAATTTGCTCCAAGTGAAGTATAATCGTTCATTTTGGACACTAAAAGCTTGATAGGGATCACGGGAAATGAATTTTTTTTTTACAAGCCGAACCCCAATGTCTGGGTCCATTCGCAGGACTCGAACCTGGGAATGTTTGATTACATGTACTCACTAACTGTGAGGATGTGATTTTTTTTTTAATGTCAATAATCTTTTCTTCTGCAAATACCGCTGCCAAACGTGTATTAACACCCGCTAAGAGGAAAGCTTACACAGTGAAAAATGATCTTAGATTATATTTCATATCGCAGGTCTACATCAGCCTTTGGCTTCCATTCTTGTATGTAAATAATCTTGTAACTTTGTTTATATATAACCCAACCTGCGTTATCAAAAAAAGATTGATTGATTGATTGATGTCTGTTATCAAACTTCAAGAGAAAGCTAACCATTTTAAAATCAGGCCATAGACTTGAACGTTATTAACCAATGATTTTATGTATATACTAATTAGTGTTGGTGAATAATCGGCACACTTAGTCAGTAGTCAGCTGATCTTTAGTGGTTAAGTGGAAAAAACAGTTCTTTCAAAGTGGGTGCTCCGGGTTCAAATCCTGTCCAAGGGCTACTTTTACTTTTTTTCTTTTTATCTACTACCACAAGTCCTGAGACATAGCAATCTAAGTGGTGGCCACGATGATACTTCATTTTTGGAGCAAACTGACAACGAATGATAACCTTCATTTGAGGAAGAGATCGTGTTGGCTGGAGTGGGCGAACAGTTTCAACACATCATCAACATTTGATTCAACAATTAAAGCTCACGAGAGGCCTTGTATTCAGTCCCAGGCTGCAGCAGCGGTTGTTACTACAGATACGGACATGATACGTCATTGACAGACCGATTAGTGCGCACGCCTATATCCAACAATGCCGAAAGAACGGGGCATGCAAACGGCTTCAACTTCATTCAACATTTGATATAACAAAAAAAATGTTGACGGGTTGTTGAAACAAAGTTTAAACGCTTTTAAACTGGCTCATTTAACATCGATTCAATTGGGAGTTCAACATGTTTCAACACGGTTGAAGGGGAGGACCAAATGGTTTCAACATCGCTGTTCAACAAAATCGAATAAATGTTGAAGCAAATGTTGAAGTAATCCCGTCAAAGCTGAAATTCATCCAATCAGATCGCCACCATAAGCAAGAGAACAAACGGTCGAAAACCCTGTCGGTTGAAAGTGGGTCGTTAGAACTCAGAACTAGCACAGTCACCAGGCCTTTGAATAAAATCGAGGCTGGACGTATTACACTCTCCTAGAAGGTTTTAAAAAAAATTGAAAAAAAAAAAAATGAAACGTAAATAAGTACAAATAGTTAAACTCTTAGAATCGTCCTAGGTGAGGTGGCACTTTCAAGTCATGTATTGCCGCCATGGATGATTCCCAAAGATATCTGTTGAGGGTGACTGTATAACACAAGTCAAGAAGGCAGTGCATTCCAGCATTCCAAAGTCTTTGATAGCTTGTTTTGATATAAACCTCGTTGCTTTTCTTATGTAAATCATGTTGTTATAATGTGATAACGAGTTTCTTTTTACATAAGAAAAGGAGTGAGGTTTTTATCAAAACATCGTCAACTCCAGCCTCGCTTTTATTCAAAGGCCTGGTAACTGGGCACAGAACTGTAAAATGATCTATTAGTGGTTTCTGTATTTACAAAAAATTTGGTTAGTAGAAGCAAATGCCTGGTCAGTGTCTGAATTTTAATGCCGGTAAGAAGTCCATTGAAACTTTTGACGGCCTCGTTTACTTAAATGTTTCGATGTAATTGTCTAGTCACCGACTTCGTTCCCATGGCTTTTTCTCCGCCGAGAGTAGTGCGAGGTTGCTTGATAGGTACGAAACGACGACGCCGACAGCAACGACGACGCTACAAAACAATAGGTTTAGTGAGCAAAAACAATGGCTCTGCACGCTCTGCACGTGCGTTTTACACATTCGTACATTTCTTTGCCGTCATCTCCTAAATGACGACGTGAAATGACCAAATTCAAGGTTCTGTGGAGGACGTTAACACATGACGATGAATTTTCAGTTCTCTCTCTACGCTTCCAACTCACTCATACCAGTTTAATTCCTCGACAGTGACTACACATTTTTAACGCAGAACTACATGAAATAGTTTCGTAGTAATATGAATAACGCGAACTCGTATTTTTAAATGAAGTCCCCGTAGCCGTCGTCGTCCTCGTTTCGTAAGCTCCCTAATCACCGCATAGGACGACGTATCATTGGTGTTTTCATTACGAAAGTAGACGTTATACGTTGGTTAGACATTTTCTGGGCCGGATCCAGGAGTGGTGAGGGTGATTCCGTCGGACCCTTAAACTGAAATGAAAACAGTTCTCTGGACACCTCAATTATAACCTTTTCAGCCAGTTGATCAGATATTTCCAGAATACCGAGGGAATGTCAGTATAGAAGACAGATGTATCAGTGTTATGGCCTGGACAAACGGGAAATGTTTGGCGTTTAAACAACATCAAACATTGTTTGGTGACCAAACATGCTGATGTTGAATTGAGTGGCCAAACGGTTAACACATGTTTGATCTAGATCTACCTCAGATTAAACTCCACAAACAAAGAACTATGGGTCACAAATACGTAAAAAAACACGTGGATACAAGCGGCTGAACAAGCGTGGTACGCATGCACGCGCCAAACATGTTTGATACGGCAAAACTTCGCCCATCAAACACGAGAACAAAAGAAATGTTTTTGTTTGATCGAAAATTTAATGACCTTCAAATTTTATCAAACACGATCAACCGCACCAAACAAGGTGGCCAAAATTAAGGTTAAATGGATGGTCACCAAATAATGTTTGATTTTGTTTAAACTCCAAACATTTTTCGATTAGCCAGGCCCTTAGGGCCCAGGCAAATGTCTTTTAACATTTGCTTAAACATCTGTTCGATTTTATTGAACGAAGTTGACTGCTGAGGTGCACACACGGTTTAAACATATCATTCAACATTTGATTCAACATCAGTCCAATTTACAGTGTCCCCAATCAGTGCTTCAGCGCTAGAACGACTGACTAGACACTTAAATAAAGTTCCTTTCCTTTCCTTTCCTTTTCCAAGGCTGCAGCCGTGCATGGTTGTTACTATGGATACAGATATGGACATGCTCATACCCAACAATGTTGAAAGAGGGGACAAACGGCTTCAACTTTATTCAACATTCGCGAAAACAAAAAGAAATGTTGAATGGTTGTTGAAGCAAAGTTTAAAGGCTTTTAAACTCATTCAACATCGATTCAACTTCGTTTCAACAAGGTTGAAAGGGAAGAGGGGGCATACGGTTTCAACATCACTGTTCAACAACATGGAACGGATGAATGTTGAAGCAAATGTTGAAGCCGTATTCTCAGGCCCTTACTTTTATTCACTTTAGTCATCATATTCTAAAATGCATGGCCTCGATTATTGTAGACACTAAAGTTGTCTTAAATATCTCAATACAGAGATGAATTGCGACGGACAATTCCCCAAGCCCCTTTCCCCTGTAGCTTAAATCTTGGATCCTGTAAAAGCGGATTCAGCTTGAAAATGACGTTACCTTCTGATGTTGGCACATATCATTTCCGTAGACAAAGTTTGGATGCCGCGTACGTCTGCGAAAATCAGCACTGATGCCACAAAAATATAAAAAGGAATAAACACCCTAAGAAAGCGAATTTATACGTATCACTTTTGATGGGGAGGTTACTAATATTAACATCGACCACCTTGAAAGGACCGAGACAATTGCAGGAAGTAATGATTAATAGAAAAGGATTTTCAATAACGATGTCTCACTCTAAAATCCTTTGCATGCAAAGCACTAAGTCGATGAGTCAGGAATGAGCAAAAAAGAATCGGGGAGCGGAGAAAGGGGGAGGGATTTGAGAAGCCACGAAGAGTAGTGTATGTTCAGTTAAAACTCAGCAAAAACTACCAGAAGAAAAGAAGTTACAAAATTCGCAATAAATTTTCCATTTCCTGTTCGAATCAGTCGTCCTGAATATTGCTGGGTGGACTAGAGACAGCTGAATAATTCAGAGCTTATCGTTTCATTACAAATCTCTACAATCGATCAAAGGCTGTCAACAATGATTTTCACATCTGCTTAGCTTTAAAGAAGTTAATAAATATGTGAATTACTCACCTGAGGTGATGTTGGCTTTCTGAAACAACAACGCTGAGAACTTTGTTTTGCAGCCTTTGAATATATTCTACACTTAATTTTCTTATATGAATACTCTTTCACCTTTTTTGTTGAAAATATTACACGACTGTCATCAAAATGTTTGACCAGTTGAACAGTTGACAAATAACAATATGTTTTAAAATTTCTCGGTACGTACCACAATTGTACGTATTCCGTGCTACACATCTCCATTTGGTGCATAACCATGAAGCTACCATTTGGTGCTAGGCTGGTAATAGTGACATTGTTTGGTTTGGAGATTAACGGTAGGAAGTCTGAAACCTTTTGAAGTGTATCCGGCCTATATCTTCTTTGCATAGTTTCTGTACTACAAGGATTGGCTCTAATGCCCTCTTCCACTTTAACCCCAATGTTTTAACAAGTTTGTTTCGATATCTTTTCACCAATTCACATTAACTAAAACGCTCGAAACAATGAAAACGACCAAGAAGTGAAAGTGAAAAACCTTTGTTGGATACATGTTCAGTTGTTCAGGGTCTTTGAACCAATGGAATGCGAGCGTCTTAAAAGCTGTATTTAAGTTTTTAAATCGTTTTTAAAAAAGGAGTTTCCGTTCTGATCAGTGTTTCCGAGTTGTTGTCGAAGGGATGAAAGGCGACAAAACGTACCACCTAGCTGAGAAAAAATTCTGCAATGTATACTGCGCACGCAACATGGTAAACCCCATGTACATCCGCGCTGCATTAAAATTCAATTGGAAATTTGCACCCTTACGCGACTATAATATTGTTTCAACTGAAGAAACATCAAAGTAACAATTGCTGTAACGGGTAATGATTTGACTATATGAGTTCTCAACAGCGCTGTGTTATGACAAATGGCCTGACTGCCGACAAGTTGCAAACGAAGAAACTTGTAAAACAAACCTTTTCGTTAAATACAGATGCCAAAAGAGTTGCGGATTTTGTGGAGGTGAGATATAAACGACCACCGGCGCTGAAAGAAAATCGTTTTCTTTTGCTCTTCTAACATAGACTTTTCCTTTTCGCAAAGAAAAACCGCCTTTTCAAATCATATGTCCCGGTCTGTCGAAGGTACTCATGAGGGAGCTTTACACGACGACCGGAACGGCAACGAGAAAGTCATCTCAAAACAAATTCACGTTATTGTAATCACTTCGCGACTACTCCGAGTTTTTTTTTAACACGACAGTGGTGTGGCAGTCCCTCAAGAATGAAACCGATATGAGTCACGCTTAATTTAGGGCCTGAGAAAATGAACATTTATCTCCAAGCAGGCTGACGTCCTCCATAAAACCTCAGTCAAAATTGGCTATTTTAAGTTGTTGGTTTGAGGACGACGGAAAGAAATGGACAAAAGTGAAAAGACGCACGGGCAGAGCGTGCAAAGCTATTATTTTTGCTGAATATGCAAATTTATGACGTTCTCGTTACCGTCGCCGTTTTCGTTGCTAAAGCTCCTTCTGATCTCAGTCATTGCGCGGATACATCAGATGGAGTCAGCACCCTTTTTCCTTTTCTCGTCAAATTGATGAAGGCACTAGAAAGGTGTGTCAGTAGGTCGCTAAGGTCGGGTCTTTGAATTGTAACTTTCTATCCTACATTTATAAAACTTCAAACCACAGAAGATCAGAGAAGCATTAAATTATGTCTGATTGTTAATGACCTGGTTGCAATATGAAATGAAACTCAACCTACACATGGCGTCCATATTGAGGGAATCAACACCGGACCACAATGGTGGGAAGCGGCTGATTTAACCACTACTTCAACACTACATCCGTACTCCCTTCATCGAGCTAGCGACAGTTGACCGAACTTTTATTATTGAAATAAGCGCGAAGGCTTTAATTTCATTCGTGCATGATCCCCCATTTATTTAATCGTACAAAGTCTATAGGTTATTACAAACTGAAATAACAGCTTGTTGTAATGGTTTCAGGTCCCAAGCCTCCGCCGACGCAGATGTCTCCAGAACCACCAATCCCAACTGACGGTCCACCGAAGCCACCTGTGCCACCCCTCCCCCACGGTAAGTCATGCAGCTTCCTTGCATTTTGCAGCAAAAGTACTAATAAGAGTGTGCTCTGGTATGCCAGCATTCCATGATATTACTTTCCGTATTACGGTCAATAAATAAAACCTGATCTCATCATGGGATTTACACTGTTTTTATACTCAACGGAGTTGATAATGTAAATTGGCCACCGTACAGAGATTCTAAAAGCTGACGTTTCGAGCGTTAGCCCTTCACATTACAGTGCAACGTGCCTTACCGTGGCACACCCAACAAACTTTCACATTTGACAACCCCACGTGTAAATTCGTCAACTCAACAAACCATGCAACGGTGTTCAAATTACAACCGCACGAACTTTGCAAGGAGGCGTGACTGTCAATGAAATTCGCACACTCTTATTGGCGGATAATTTGTAAATAACTTTGTTAGGTGGCCACGGTAAGGCGCGTCGCACTGCTAAGTCGCCGGCATTATTATATTCAATGCAAAACTTGTCCCTTTGTTAGTTATTTTGCGTTAGTAAATTTCATGCTTTGGTCTTGTGTGTTCACGTTTTTCTTTCCTTTGCTTGCTGTTTATTTCTTCATTATTCTCACCAACTAGGACCCTGTGGGATAAAACCAGAATCCCGAATCGTTGGTGGAACCAAGGCTCGTCCCGGCGATTGGCCATGGCAGGCCATGCTAAGAAGTCCACGGGGTTCTAGTTTCTGTGGTGGCACTTTGATTGCACCCCAGTGGGTTCTTACTGCTTCCCATTGTGTGTCAAGAAAAAGGCCACGTGATTTACGGGTCAGGTGTGTTGGACAAAACAAACGATCAGTGAAGGGCTCACACCCTCGGAGAATTCTTAATGAAAACGCTCAAGCATTTTATACCAAACAACAAGATAGTATATATTGTGCTGCTAGCGGCCTTTTTCACATGGCGACCATTTTGAGTCCCGAGGGATTGAAAACGTTTGTTTTTCACCCCTTGAACTCGCTTCCAAACACATCAACTAGAGACGCGGGGTACAAACTCTGTTGCCTTGGACCAGCATGGCCGCCGGGTGACAAAGGCCCATACCTTAGTCATGCACACCTCCTTTTTGAAAGTTTAGTAGAGGCATGATGACTCTCAGTGACGCAAAGTGAAAAAAAACCGCATGACTTAGCTCATCGGCGTACATAGAAGCACATTCCACTTGAATAGACAGAAAGTTCTTTTTTCAGTTTATTAATTGTTTGGTTACGGTTTTAAATATTGGGTGTATCCCTCCATAAGTCTTCTATATCCTCACCTAAAGAAAACAAACATTGCCGTATTTTCCTCGAAACTTCAAACCGAAAAGACGGTTATTAAAGGTTTGGTCACTACAGTCACTCAACTAACGACCGAATACGGAAGAGGTATAAGCGGTCTTTTCCTTTCATTAAGTGTTTAGCGGTGCAGAAATTCTTTATAAATTGAATCTGCAAAAGACAGGCTTATGCCTTTCACAAGATCGATCGTAAGACAAACGCCTGCCGTTTGATAAGTTTAAGGCACTTTGCGAGAACATGATTTTGATGAAAAAGACAGTGTATGTTGTGGCTCTTATTTTGGTTCGGAGATCGCATATCTTTTGCTCAGTGCCGAGAATAACGCCCTCTTATCAGTTAAAAACTACGTTCCTGAATCCTCTGTTTTGCAACAGTTGGCAATTCAGGGGCGTAGCGTTGTTTTTCCGTTTAGGTACGCACAGGAAGGAGTGTGAGACGAGCGCTGAAGGCGCGAGCCTCTAGTGGGGTCTGGGGGCCCAGAAAATTTTTATTTTTAGGCCCTCGAAAATGCCATTTCCCATGTTTTCCCGGGGGACGTTTCATAAATCAAAGCACGAAAAAACACTAAGTATTCAATAACTTTGTTGTTTATTTGGCTATTAGGTTATAAAATGAATGATTTGTTTATTTCAACCTCTCGCAGTCAAGACTGAATTACAGGTTGTGGTCAAGAACAGCTGCGTATATAATAAACATAATTATTACAATTTGTACTATGCTTGTATAAAATATATCGAATTTTGATTAATTACTAAATACATATTACGAATATTTATAAGTGACGAAATTCCTAAATCGAAATGTGTTGTATGGGACGCATACAACTATGGCTATTGATTTTAACCCGTAAATGTGGCTACAGCAAAAGGGCGAGACGTTTCCCTTTACGACGGGAAAAATCGGAAACTACATTTTCAATATTCTTGTACTTGTGTATGTGGCGTATCGCCAAAGAGGACAGCTTCTCCTCATTCATTGTGCTTCGAAGAGGGGTTTTCAGTCTCTTCATGCCGTAAAACTGTGTTCGGCAGCGCAGGTTGACAGAGGATAGGTGAGCAAAGTGGCAAGAGTAACATATATCCCTGGATAGAACTGGGGGCTTGTGTGATCAAGTGTCTCGACCAGACACAGTTGCATTAATAAATAAGTCAAATAAATAAATAAATAAATAAATAAATAAATAAATAAAGTAAAATAAAATATTTTTTTTTTTAGATTTCCATCGCTACACCCTTGCAATTTGTTGAAGCTGTACAGGGGAGCCGGAATTCTATCGTTCAGACCAATTCTTGGTGCTTAACGAAAAATGCGCCGTCTCTAAGGACTAAAATAAAAAACCTGCTCGTTTGTTTCTTATCCGTTTTTCTTCTCATGTGTTTAACCTAGAATGGGAGCCCATTACAAAAGAGGAAACGACCCGGGAGTGGATCAAGACTTTGAGATTGAAAGAATCATCATGCATAAACAATACAAGAAGCCATTTGGAATGAGTCACGACATCGCCCTATTGAAACTCAGTACCTCTGCACAGCTGAACAAACGCGTTGCTCTCGCTTGTCTGCCGGAAAAATCAGTGGACCTGCCTATCGATGATATCTCCAAGAAATGCTGGATAACAGGTGAGAAGTCTACTTTTCTTTTTTAAAATTTTGTTTTGCTTTTCCGTATGGAAGACACGTTGACCTCTAATCAACTTTTTTGCTGTTGTTCAAAAAAATGAGCAAAAATGGATGTATATGTTGTGATTTAAATTTTTTCTTGGTTTGATTTTTTTAAAACCAGTTAACAGTTTTCAAACTGGGTCGTAATTTTCATTTCAATTCATCAAGGAGGACTCACTAAATTTAAGGAACCCTTCAACACGAAATTGCTGAATACGACTTTATGAAGACATTCAACTTAGGCTACCTTTACACGGGTCCGGACAAATTTTTTCACGGACGAATTTTGTACCTGGACCGCCTCTTTACCTGGAACAGTGCAAATTCTGTTACAGATCGGAGTGATTGGTTAAGCTAATGCTGTTAGCCAATCACGTTGTAGCTAGGTACGTTGTAGCTAAGTACGCGGCAAATCAAACATGGCGGCAGACAAAAACTTTATGTGATAGATAAAATAAATGCAAAGTCGCAAAAGCAGGCGAAGGAGTTGACTGGGAGACAGTGAGGAGCAAGTACGAAGACAACCAAAATGTTTTTGGAAAAGTACCCTGATAATGACAAGAACAAACTCCACCGAGCCGGGAGGAAGCTTCAACAAAGACAGAATCCTAAACAAACTAAAACGTACCGTGCTTTTGGTTTTTGTAAAACTTGATTTTAAAGAGAGGGAAATGTAACTTTATGGAAGTAAGAAATTGCGACCTTGAAAAATTTTTGCTTAGCAACCAAAAAACATAAGTAGATTCCATGCCTTAACCACGCACGGTTCGGGTGTTTTCACGAGTCCGTCCGCATAGTGGAACCGTGCCGGTCAAAAAATTGACCTGCTTTTTTCAGGTCGCAAACTTGCACACTTAGCCGTTCAAAAATTCGTCCGCGTTCCACCGGTCCCGTGTGAACGCAAGGTGGAACCGTGCAAGTTTTTGTCCTTGCACAAATTTGTTCGGATCCGTGTAAACGGGGTCTTAATCCGTCAGACCATCACAAACGAGCTGTGATTATCTTGTTTCCTCCTTGTTCGAATAACCTAAAAAAACGACTATGCAGTGATTGCGTGCGAACAGAAGGACAGAGTCGATGTTCAGGGGAATAATATGCATATTTTTGTGACAAACAAACGAAACTGGCCTATTTGTCACTTCATGTGATCACGAGGCCCAATGGTTGACCGCTGAATAAAAGCACTGAGAGCGCATTTTTAGTGTTAGCCTCCATCTGATGTGAACATCTTCACAAATTCCAGCGACAAGATGACCTGTTTACAACTCGGTCTATTGTTTAATTTTCAAATTTCAGGCACCTTCCCACCGGTTTCTACTTTACTTTAGGTCGAGACTAACCCTGTATCAATGTGTCATTGGTGTTTGTATTCAGCGGTAATTCTAAAATTCGAAAAGGGGCTATTATCGTCCAATCGCGGAAACTCGAGGCGAAGGATCAGGGATTTCGTGATGAGATAATAATAAATCGAATATCGGAAGAAAAGGGTTCCCGGGGCCTGCAAAGACCAAATCACTGTGTTGTCACTTCATTGAATAAATTTTGTGAAGTTTGATGTTTGAGCAAAATATATCCTTTAATAATATGAAGTAAAAATCTAAATCTGACAAAAATTGAACAAGGGTCAAGCGAGGTACCTGTGTTTCAAAGCGGTTTAATTTTTAAAAGTAAGGATAGTTATTGCACGAGCGGGTCCACAAAGGTGGTCCATGTTTTGTACACGTCCAGTGCAAAGCCCTGTCTGATTCAATGTACATGATGGTCCTGTTTATATTTCAAGGTTGGGGAACACTATCTTCAGGAGGGTCTACAGCTAGCGAACTCATGCAAGCACAGGTACCATTGGTCTCCAAAGAGCGCTGTCTCAAAAGTTACCCCAGACGGATCCATGACTCAATGCTGTGCGCAGGATATGACGAGGGAGGAATAGATACATGTCAAGGTGATAGTGGAGGACCCTTGGTATGCAGGTATAATGGCAAATGGCATGTTGAAGGCGCCACAAGCTGGGGACACAGATGCGCCACAAAAGGTTACTTTGGGGTGTATGCTAATGTCCGATACCTGCTTAACTGGATTCGTGAAATGATGGCAACTTACTAGGGTCATATTTAGCCTTGATTACCAGCTGCTGTTTCGGGAAAGGACCTCACACTCCTCCCCTGGAGAGGAACGAAGACCAGACTGGAGAGAGCGGCGGAAATCAATCAATTTGTGGGTGATGTTGGGCCATATCTGTTTGTTTTGTCATTAAAGAAATAAATTAATTGACCACACCGACACATTTTAAGAGTGTTTAATGTCCACATCCTAGTTTAAAAAAATTTCATAACCAGCCGGGCTGCCTTTCGAAGGCAAGCACCCTCGCATTGGGCAACAAAAAAGTATAGAATATCTTATGTGCACACACAAACCGAATCGATGGGGGACATAGAAAAAGGAACAGACAATCTAAGTTCTAGAGTACACGTGTTTTAGCTGCTGAACGACGAAGTGATAGAACTTCCCGTTCCACGACACCAAACTGGAAATTGGCAGAAGGGCTGCTAAAAGAGCTTTGCTACGACAAATATATTGCTAAACCATTGGGCAACTCTCAAAATGCTTCAAAAAATCGAGGGAAAGAAACAAACGTTCGCGAAGAGAAGAGGAATTAATTGCCAACGTCTTGGTCCGCTTTGCTCCAAAGTGCTTTATTGCAACTTTTAAAAATAATCACTATTTACGAAACAAATTCGCCTTATGCTAAATGTCATGCCATTACATTGATCACAAAAATACCATACCAAGCGTCTCTCTGTGTTTGTCCTGTATCTAGTCCTTTCATATTATATGACATCTTGTTCACGGAAGGCCGAAACATCGGTTTTTTCACCTTCGAATTCTCCTAGAACGTTAGTAACACAGTCTTCAACCTCACTGTGTCCCACGCCTTTTGTTAATTCTCTTAACTGCTCCTAGAAAAACAAACAATGTAAAAAAAATGTTTTCACCTTAATGGAGAAAATGTCGCGTGATTAGTTTTTATAACCAAGTGTGATGGTGAAATGGTGAACTTAACTGTTGAAGCAAGAGTAGTTGAAAGATAGCCTAGTCCACTTGCCAGGAGAACCTTGAAACTTTCACAAACTCGTTTGTATGCTGTACAAAAACTACCCTAACCAATCACCATTACACTGAGTTCGTTCGACAGCCATCCTGCCATTTCAAGGTATCAGACACCTTATAAATTAAGGCTTTACTTTCATTGAGATTTATACATGTTCAAAATCACATCTTAAAAATCGTTACAAAATACCGTCTTTATGGAGAGTTATTGCAAACAAAACGCTATAAAGCCATTACCTGGAAGCAGCCATACAAATTCCATTTTCCCCTTTTTGTTTTTCAGGTAATGAATATTGAATGTCTTAAATTCTAAGTCGCTCAACCTTTGGCAAGGTTGTTGCCAGGTAGTTTTTCTAGAAAACCGTCTCAGCAAATTTCTCTAATCGTTTTCATTTGAAAACAATGTTTTCCCTCTTAAAGCACTGGTTTATTCTTCCCCCTTATACTTTACCACCTAATATGAGCCAACGCACCAGTCAAAAATCTAAGACAACGTTTTCTAGCCAAACTAAAGGAAAAGCGGCGTTCATCACGTTCCTCTTCTTATTCCTGGCGAGCGGAATTTTCCTTGTACATACGTATATGCTTTTGAGAAAAGCTTTCTGTTTACTAAAGGCAGTAATTTTCATAATTTTTCGAGTGAAAAACTATTACCTAGAATCCTCAATTAAGCAACCAAAAAAGCTTTAAAGTGGGTTGCACTCAAATTGCATCAGCGTGCAAGCGAAATGTGAATAAGAACCTAGTTCCACCATTCAACTTACGCCTAGAGAGTAGAGTAAAAAAAACAAGCAATCGAAAAGAAACCACGCAGGTCCACATTTTTGGGTAGGGTCGTACCGCTTGTTGAACACTATATTTCATTGGCTGTATAGTGTCGTACTTCCAATTGTTTTCTGTGCTAAATCCATTGTTATCTTTGTTCGTTCTATTGTTCTTTGGGCCAATCCTGAAGCCCGTTCAATGAGGTACGACACTACCCACATTTTTAGGGCTGTAGTCAGTAAAAACGATATCCTGCAACTACTTAAACCAAACCTTGCTTTTTTTTTGCTTAACACATTCGGGTGTTGAGAGAGTGACCAATGAAGGAGAGCCACTCTGAGAAACGTTTTGGTATATGACCACAGAGTGCTCGCAGGCATCGATGTTAATCACCCTTAAAAGCATGTACTACTGTTCGCCAAAACAGCAAACCGCACGTCAACACGTGAACACAACGTGAACGTTAGTATGCGAGCAGTCTAGCCTAGAGCCAATCAAAAGTGAATATGCTTAGTTTAATGACTTACCTGAACTGGAGTGCCACAACATATTAAAAGGACAAGCAGGCAATCCGAAGTTTTTGCCCTTAACTGCTGATATGCTGCAACACAAAAAAAGAAGTTTAATAAAAGACTAAACCTTACAGAAGAAGAAGAAGAAGAAGAAGAATGTGTTGAATAATAATACACATTGTTATATCGCTGAATTTTTCCCCCAACAGCGCGCGCTCTCATTGGTTATTTCGAGGTCACATGACATCTAACAATAAAACTGTTTCCCGGCAAATGTCTCTGAGCGGGCAACAGTGCAAAATCTACGACGTCAGAGGGTAACAGTGCACTGTTACCCGCGAATGTTAACCGACGACCGCCGTTGTTGTTGCCATTGCACTTGTGCTATGTAACAAATCACTTAGGGTGCGCGTTTGATTGACCCTATTCCGGAATAAGAATACGTGGAGTGATGATTTAAAACGGTATGTCTGGCGTTTTTGAAGCAACAAGGATAATAATATATGTTTAAAATAGCATTTTAGCAAGTGTTTGATAAGTTTAATGTGAATCTCCGTAAAAACGAAGGATTTCTAACTTCTATTCCGGAATACGGTCAATCGAACGCGCCCTTAATGACTGGTCCCTCGGGAAATAGTTCATTTTGTTTCCCTCGAATTCCAATGTTTTCCCTCGGCTGCGCCTAGGGGAAACATTGAGATTCTCGGAAAACAAATGAACTGTTTCCCTCGGGACCAAAACACAACACATTGTGACAATGTCCAAACATGGTCATAGCGCGCGCAAAATTCGTTGTGCGTTCTCAACAGATATCCTGCGATAAACGTAATTTTGTGTGTCGCGGAGAAACATGTTAGTTTTTCCAGCAATTTTTACAATAAACGTAGAAAATTGTGCTTTGTCATGCATCAATGTGTTGACGATACGGCCTCGTCGGCTAAGTATCAGGCGATATTCCGCAGGATAAAACGGTTAAATATGAAAATAAACTAATTATGATGATTAGAACCTGCATGTATAATTAAATATTTTGAAGCCTATAGATCGATAAAATAAAGTACATGTTCATAGAAATAGTAGCTATAAAGAAATAACATTAGATTACAAGGAATTGAAATGAATGAAATGACAAGCTAGCAATACTAGCGTAAGTATAGTAGCATTTGTAAAGACTCAACTGCACAAAAACAAAACCATCCCTAATAGTCTAACATAAGATCAGGTTTAATCGAGTCCTTAAATTTAGAAAGAGGAAGGATCTCTCTTCCTGCTGCGCCCATTAATCCTCATCAGGAAAGGCGACCCCCACTCTTTTTTCGCACGCAGTTTTTTTCGCTTTCCCGATTATCTGGGAGCCTGGAACCGGCTACATCAATCGCGTCAGAAGATACAGGCAATTAATGTCACAAAGTGTCCACTAAACTGTGGTTCTCAAGTAAAAAGACAAACAGCTGCATTTACTTGGACGAAAAATTAACTTTAACCCTTCCACTTACCTTATTGCTACAAAATAGCTGGCAAATGCTCAGACCTGACGTAAATGCACACTTTATGTTGGGATATCAAAGTCGGTCGTGCATTTCAGGGTGTAGGTGGAAAAATACCACAAAGGCAAGCTTAATTGAAGAGTTTTCACCAACCTGCGCTATTCGAGCACACTGGTTTCAGCTGGTCTCGTCCGAGCATAATCACGCCCAGTCAAAAACTAAGGCATTATAAGTTGGCTGGCACGCTTAAAATGCGCGGCTTGAATCCCTGGAATGCTCTTTCGAGTAAAATTAACCTAACAGCCTCTGCCCGCAAGGTTAACCTGACAGACAAACCTTGAGCTGTTAAATGAGGAGCAGAATCCGTTAGGTCAACAAGCAACTTTAGGAGACACTTCAGGATTGGCAAACTGTGATGAGGAATCCTATTGGAAACAATGCAATCAAATTAGATGCCTTTGTTACAATTAAGACCTGATGAAAACCTTAAGATCATTTCCAACTCTAAATACTTTGCTGAATGATGAGTAACAAAAAGCAACTATGAATGAGATGAAGAATGCAGGACCACCAGTTTTGCAAGGATACATGAGCCGCGCCGGATTAGGTTGCAAACGCAGTATAAGCTGGGGAGAGCACGTTGAAATTTTGGCTGTTGTTTCACCCAAACCAAAGAATGCAGATGATGTCACAGGCTTAAACTTTGCAGCACTCTAAGACCCTTTAGTGTTGGTATAGCAAACCTTCTGTTCCAAGTGCTTGTCCAGCGATCCTCTGCTTGAAAACTCAGTTTACCAGAGTGCGGAGACAGACACCTAAATTGTACTGTCTGATAGCCAATATATGAAATTTCATATATTTAAACTGTGGTCATGCACATTTATTATATGGGAAGCAATTGTCAGGATAAATGGAGCATTCTGATTGGCTGGTTTTGGTGGGGATTTTACATTACGGACCATTGCCATGGAAACGGTCCTTTTCCGTAGTTTTTCTCTCTCCCTGGAAATTCACTGAAGTTGAGCGAAACAAAAACAGTTTTTAAAAAAAGCGGAAAAGGTTACCGTTCAAAGTTTACTGATGGTAAGACCAAGATTATGAATATTCACCAAGCGGTGTCCGATCGCTCAAAGAAACGATGCCATGCAATCAACAACCAGACTTACTGACCTTGCTCGGGAGGGAATATTGACCCTCCGTCGTTTTTGCAAGCACCTCGCGCATACTGCTACGGCGTCGGGCCAATATTCCCCGAGTACGGCCCTCGAGCTCGGTTCGTAAGAAGTTAGTAATTTAATTTTTAATTTTGTTGTTGTATTGTAGTTGAATAAGTGTGAATAAAATGAACTTGAACTTGAACTTAAAGAGAAAAGGATCATCGCAGTTCAAAAATTATCCTTGAAGTACCTGGGCCAAGCATGCAGCATTGTGGTATGCAAAGCGTCTAAAATCCCCAGACGGGCTTCTTCATTGGGATAATCACTGACCTCCAAATATGACACCATAACTCTCAAAAGCCGCTACAGAAAAATGGCAAATAGTTTATTTTAAAATATTGCAAAATTGCTCCACAAAGAAATGTGTGCGACGCAAGCCGCAGTGCCGAAGTGAACGAAAGTGGGTTTCGAGCGGTTGGTGTCGGATAGAGTGAAGATTCTGAGTAGAATGGATTGTGCCGCAGCGCCTCAGTGCCTTAGCTGTCTTAAGTTTAAAGTGAATTGAGTAGAATGGCTGGTACCGCAGTGCCTTAGTCGACTTAAGGTTAAATTGAGTTGATCTCAATTACTGCTGTCGCAGTGCCGTGGTGCTTGCGTCATGGATTACCACAAATGCGGCAATGGACAGCAGTGTTTTTAGGGTCCATTTCTTGTGGCTCGGTATTCTGCAATCTAGCCGAAATTAGACTTCCAGGTATCTCGTGCTAGTCGCACCTATGGAGAGTTATGGAAGGAAACTGCGTTAACCTTTTAAGCCCGAGGGGGCCCCCATTGACCAGTAAAATAGTCTGGCGTTAGATAGCCTGTTCCAGGCTCCCAGATAGTCGGGGAAACGATAAAAACTGCGTGTGAAAAGCGAGTGGGGGCTTGGGTCGAAGCGAGGCAGGGGAGCCTGTAAGCATCTTTATTCTTCAGAGATGCTTACGGACTCCCCCGCCTCGCCTCGACCCAAGCCCCCACTCAATTTTCGCACGCATTTTTTTCTAGGCTAGGCTTTAGACAGAGTAAAATCTAAGTGGGTTGACACAAAGGAAAAGTTAACAAAATGTCCTGAACGTTTTAAAGGGTACCAAACCTTAAAATGCCGTAAAGTAGTTATTCCCATGTGTTCAATAAAATTCTTCAAGTGACTTGCGTATGCCTGATACAGACAAATACAAAGCTTTAGGTTTACCTCTAGGCATGGGTTTTATTGTATACCCAACAAAACTAGTACTCAGAAAAAGTCTGTATAACAATTAAAATAGCTAAAAAGCAGAAAGGTCAATAACAAACTGAAGCAATTTATAAATCTTTTTTTCCGGAATTTAGGTCTTGATTATCAACAAACGTTTCGACTGAAACCATCAGTCTTCATCAGTGAAGTTTGTCACGTGATAGTTCACCATCACGTGACAAACGTCGAGGAACGGAGGAGAGGGCCCGGTCCCAAGTGTGAGACAGAGAGAACCGGAGCCCCCCCTTTCTGTTCAGGGTTGGGTCCTCCACCCTTTCCCATAACGCTTCTTTTATTCCCCTCCTTCGCCAATCTCGTTCATTATCTAGGATCTTGACTCCCTTTGAATGCAACACATGTCCCGTGTCCTTAAGATGACAATAAACTGCCGAATTTTGAGCAGGATTGGAGTTCGGCCGTTGATGTTGTTTCAGCCTGGCTGAAACAACATCAACGGCCGAACTCCAATCAGGCCAGGCTGAAACAACATCAACGGCCGAACTCCAATCCTGCTCAAAATTCGGCAGTTTATTGTCATCTTAAGGACACGGGACATGTGTTGCATTCAAAGGGAGTCAAGATCCTAGATAATGAATGAGATTGGCGAAGGAGGGGAATAAAAGAAGCGTTATGGGAAAGGGTGGAGGACCCAACCCTGAACAGAAAGGGGGGGCTCCGGTTCTCTCTGTCTCACACTTGGGACCGGGCCCTCTCCTCCGTTCCTCGACGTTTGTCACGTGATGGTGAACTATCACGTGACAAACTTCACTGATGAAGACTGATGGTTTCAGTCGAAACGTTTGTTGATAATCAAGACCTAAATTCCGGAAAAAAAGATTTATAAATTGCTTCACTTGAATTGTATCCGGATGAATGATAACATTCACTTTCACGTCAATAACAAACTGTGAGAGAAAAAGAAAATGTTTTTTTGTGGACGGGAACAGCTAAAGCAATCACAAAACCAATTATTTATCAATATTATGAAATTTGAAGACAAAGTGACAGGTAAGTTCTTCAAAAATTCACAAAAACAGTAAAGGTTCAATAAGATGAAAACTTAACAAACTTTGCATCATCACAAATACAGTGATCACTTTATGATTATTAGTGGCCCGACAAATTCCAATACTCACCTGCCTCATGGCAAGTTTACTTTCAAATTCCATGGATGACAGGACAATCTGAAACGTACTGTCAAATCTGTTGGTCTGTAAACAGGAATCACAATAAAAATAATATATACCAGTTATTTCATATCATAGAGACCTGGCATAAAATATGTAAAGGCAAGGCAGTGCTTAGCACATGGTCTCTAGGGTTATCGTCAAAGAAAACAAGACATGAAATAGGCTTAAAAAATAACAAAAAACATAATGTTTCTTACTTTTCTTCCAAACTTGGGTTTTGTGGGAGACAGTTCAACCACTTTCAAAATGCTAATCAAACAAGGGTGAACAGCCTTCACAACAGATGGCTCACTGGTGTAAAGATGACGCTGGATGGCCTAAGAAGACATAACATACTGTGTTCAAGTTCCGAACAAAACCATTCCCTTTTATTGACACTTATTGCCACAACAGTAATAATTAATTTGTTGTGTGAATAGAAAGGAAATATTTAGAGTTATTTAGAAATTGTCTATTAATTTTGCTTTGTGACTTTCTTGCAACTTTGAACCAAATAATAACGAAATTTGATTAACTAAAAAAAGAACAGAGTCTGAACTGAAAAGGAACATTAGAAAAAGCTAGATAATATTGAAATATGTAGGAGAGACCTATTTCAAACAAAAATATTACTATATCTCTCTCTATTTAACAACAAGATTCCATGTTGCCGTGCTTCTGTTCAGCAATAGATCACAGATGATGTCAAAATGTGCTAACTTAGCAAATGATAAGATAGATAGATAGATAGATAGATAGATAGATAGATAGATAGATAGATAGATAGATAGATAGATAGATAGATAGATAGATAGATAGATAGATAGGTAGGTAGGTAGACAGGTAGACAGGTAGGTAGGTAGGAAGGTAGGTAGGTAGATAGATGCAACACTTTACCTCAAAGAGAACATCAGCTCTTCCATACCACTGAAGTTCAGCTGAGTTCTGAAACAAAAATTCAATACATGCATGTATCAATGTTGCAAAGCAACACAATATGACAGAAAAACGCTTTTTTCCGATCAACTTTTAGTAATTAAAAAAAATGTGGAGTAATTTACCAAAAGGATAGTCTGCAATGCAGGCAAACTGAAACTGCTGGTATTGATACTGTCAGATTGACATGTCCACACTGCACGCAGGCAACCTGAGGGATTGGGCCATGGTCAAACTTTAAAATTTTCATGAAAGAACTAACTCTTGGATTTCTTTCAAGCCAGAAATTCTCAATACTTATTTTATTTGCATTTTTGCAGGTGTAAATTTATTGCGTGTATTTAATTGTTCTGTTGAACTTCTCTTTTGATTTAGTTTGTAAGCTGGAGCCTTCCAGTTTGCAGATAATAGTACATAACTTCTGATATACTACATAAAAATACTAAGCAGTTCAAAATACCATGTTTTCCACAACATGCCTCAAACATTTTAACCCCAACACTTTGTTGTCCACCTGTATTGATCATTAAGCAAAAATAAGATAAAGGTCATGACAAATATCCAACATTTAAGAGTCACCATGGTTGGTTTATTGTGTTTTTTAGTGAGCATATATTGAGTGAAAATATATTTTAGTGAGCATATATTGGATGCTTTTCACAGTCTGATTCCTTAAGCCATTGACACCTCAAACAACCTGGGACTCCCTCAGTTGAAGCGTAAAATCGTCTAGCATTAGACAGAGTCAAAACTGTCAAGTCTCACTCCCAGGGATCGATGGGTTCAAAACTCAATAATTATTATATTTCACTTTCAATTGAAATATAAAAACCAACAAAACACTGTACTGTACAAAATTGGTACCTTTTTCTGCAAAGCAAAAAAGAGGTTTAGCCTGCAGAGTTACCCTTCGAAATCAGCAAATTGCTTTTAACAAGATGTACACTCACATTTGTAAGGCTTTGAAGACTAATTGCCTGGACTGAGCTCCTTGAAGCATGGCCAAGCTTGTCAGGATTAAATACCACGGTAACCCATGCTTCAAGAAACTCAGCAATGGATATTAGCCTTTTAATCATTTTGAGTAGGATAAGTTATTTAGCTTAACAATAATTATTATATTAAGCTAAATATTATATTTTGATTATATTTTGTTCTCATTGCAAGAATTAAAAGTGCCACAATCACAATTTTTCATCCAATTATGAAAGTTTGTTGACTCCACACCAGACTTAAAGTAATTTTGATGCAAAGGTTTTCACTTTGAGCACAGGTTTTGGATCTTACAGTCTGCTATTACTCGTAGCTGATTAACTTTAAAATTGACTCGACAACCCAGAGAGCTGTATTGAGGAGAGAATGACATCAAAGACTCATTCAATTAAGCAACAAGTGTGAATGCAGCATGTTTACAATAGTCTGAAAGCCCGCAATTCCAGTGCTGCATGCTAAATCAGTCATGTAGTCACACAATGCATTCTTAGGTGACTGAGTTGATTGCAGGTTTTACTCAACAAGGTAGCAGGGATGGTGAAGAAGTGAGAGCATCTGCCTCCCACCGATGTGGCCCAGATTTGACTCTCAGCTGTGACATCACGTGTGGCACCTTGAATATACATTTCTTTCATTCATCAGTCCTTTCACAGGAACACATGAGCCCAGCAAACTGACCTGCTCCCAAACGAGTGGCTTCACAGCTCATGCAGCCGTGGTCAAGTTCAATTTAGTACTGAATCCCCCACAAGATACTAAAACATGTAACACTTGACACTTCTCATTTGTTTTCCTTGATAACCATACAAAGTATGCACAAATAACCGTGATGTTACATGCTTAAAAAGTAACCTTTCCTTGATTCATGCAAGAATCCAAAACAAGTTCATCTAAAAGATAAACAATGTTGAGGTTTGACCTAAACTCGGAATCGCAAACCTCGCTAGAATCACATGACATATAACATGACCACTCGGATGGGCTGGAGCAGATTTATGCACTAGTATTTACAGCTCAGGTAGAGTACGGTACCGGCATCACAGAGGTCATGGGGTCGAATCCTGTGGAAACCACCTGAATGTCTTAAATTGCCCAGATATTTTGTGGGTTGAATATTTGTTGGCTCTCTGCCCTTTTTTTTTTGGTACTCTGTTTTTCCCCTCTTCTCAAAAGCCAACCTCTGATTTGAAATGAATTGGTTTGATTTGACTTGATTTCTGTACAGTGTCCTCAATCAGTGCCACAGTGATACAATGTACATTCTTTTGACACTTAAATACAGTTCATCAGTATATACCACATAAGTGAATAGTGCTTTCCATGCAGTCTGATTGGCTAGCTTGGAGGTGAATGGCAAGTACTATTTACTTCTGAAAAAATGAAGAAAAACAAAATGACTACCCATTATCGCTTCAGTTACTTAGGAGCAAATTAATTTTTATCAATTAAAAAGGGGAATTAATTATTAATGGTGGATATTTACCTTGGCACTTTGCCACACGGTAAACATCCACCACTATTCACCTCCACTTCAGTGAATAATAATAATTATAATAATAAAATTGTTAATTATTAATATTATCATCATCATCGTCATCATTATTGAGTCTTTGACATCACTATCCCCAAGATCCAGCTCTCTAAAGACTTTAAAGATCATAGCAATGGAGGATCATTAAATATTTAGGTAACTTTTAACTTCAGTTGGAAATTAAAAATCTTCTGCTTGAAACCAAGGCTTAAAACATTTCCTATCAAGAGTTAAGCAAACACACCATTAAAATAGGTATGAAAAGAAAGGAATAGATTTCTTACTAGAAGAAGCACTGTAGAGTTAATGTACTAAATTTCAGTTCATTTTGTTTCACTTTATTAAGAGCAGTCCACACCACATTCGTTTTGCCTGCTCCTTCAGACCAGCTGTTTCTTTCCCGTTATAATCTCAACGTTTAAATAGTGCAGCCCAGCTTCAAACAAATTTTAAACCACTATTAGTCCTTTACTTCTCACAAATAAACCAGTTAACCCTTGTTTGGAATAAAGTGGGTTTAGGCATCCACTGATAATTGCTGGAATTCTTGGGGCTGTAGCTGTAGAACTAGCTGTAGATTTGCGGGTCAGTTTTTTTTTCTCTGGAGAGTGCTAACATATTATACCTTGTAATCATCTATAAGAAGAAGCAGAGGTGACATCAGTTTTGGAAAATGATCCCCTACAAATGGATGCTGTCAAAACAAAATAATCAATACATGAATTTCTCTTGAAAATGCCAGATTTCCAAATATAATGGTTCAATGAAGCTACGTATTTCTAGATGGGTAGTATGTTTCACTGCAAACACTAAATTCTCCTGAGTGTATTAAAGACATAAGTCACTTTTTTCCTCATTGTCCTACATATGCTGCCCTGAGAACTAACTTGCTGGCCTCTGCTGCTCAAATTGTTCCTGTGGGATTGTCTTTCAGACTAAGGAGAAAGTTGAGCTGTTTTTTTTTCAATTCTGTTAATTTATCAGATGAAAAGTGCATGCAAAATTATATGAGACTAAAAGCAATTCAATGTAGAACATTAATTTTATACTATGAAACAGTCTGTGCACTCAGAGTTTTTTTTTTTTCACCTGCACCCACTGTAACTTATTTATCCATGCGTGAGCTCTCTTGATCAGTATGTCTGCTCTAACTTACCGCGCAAACGCTCCAAATACATTAAAATGAAAAACAAATCATACCTTAATTTGCATGGTACACCACACTAATGCATGGTATGCTATAGGAGACTTCTTCCAAGTTTCTTTTAGAAGATTAGGTCTCAAGAAATCAAGAACAAGTCTGAACAGCCCTGAAGGAAAAACCAGGCCCACTGTGCTTGTGTCTTCTGATGCAGATGTATCCTGATGTGTACATTTACTACCAGAATTAAACTCAGCATCACCAGAAAGGAGCTCACTAATAGATGAACACTGGCAGTGTGTGCAGATAAAGGAGAGTAGTTCTACAAAAAAAGTAAAGAAATGTAAACCAACTGAACATCACAAGATTTGATAACGTTTATCAAATAATTAAATGCTTGAGAATAGATTAGAATAGGACTTAAGTAAGTTAAATCTCCACAAGTACTCCTAAAAGCATTGAAGCAATGTCGTCATCTTAAATTATGACAGCAATTCTTGGCATTCATGAATTAAAAACTACATTACGTTAATTTACATGTATGATTCTTCTAAATGTAATCAAAATTCTAAAACTATTTCAGTTGGTAATTTGCACAATACCGGTAATTTACCAACCATGAGCTGTGAGCCTTGAATCTGTACTTGACCATGAATGTTCCTCCAAATTTGCAGCACATAATGACACCAAACAACAGGCTATTTTCTTCATTAAAAATTTCCGATAAGAATGCTGTGTAATGAGATATTGGCTTATTAGGTATATACATTTTCAGAGGATATTACACAGTTGTATGAGTAATAAAATTCTATATTGAATGGCAATTACAATTAAAAGCTTGTAATTTCATGAAATAACAACATTCAACTCAAACATCATTTCCATTGAACAAAAAAATTAAATAAATAAGGAGTTTATCTTTAAACCACTGACAAATTTTAACACGCTACACTGCCTAAAACATGATCGAAAAGAAACAGTTACATGTATCCTAAAAAGAGTTGTTGTTGTCTTGTATTGACTTACAGGATTTCCAGTGTCGATTTGATTAAGCTTCTTCCATAACGAATATAACAAACATTGACAAGCTGTCAATACAACAGAAGATTGCTTTTTGTAATTAACAATTTCTTCCTCTGTCCAACCTAAAATTATAAGGTTTTCTGTCAAATAACAATTGCTTCTCATTATGTCCGATTTATAACTGATCTGGTGGTGGCCAATTAAAACATAAGATGTTGTAAAATAAAATAGCCCACCCTGCCTAAATATTAAGCCACCTCTAATAAAGCCCTTATCCTCTTAAACGACCAAACTGGCTAACTCAATGTTGTACCAAATTCAAACCCTTTGGGAATAAAACGTTTCATTCCAGGCATTCCATATTCATTTAAATGTGATTTGCTACATTGTTCTTGGTCTCCACCCACATGACACGGCGGCCATGTTGGATGGCAATAATTATAATACAATTTCTGTTCGAAGAATTTGCACAATACCTGGTAATAAAGCTTATTTCCCAATGAAGAGAGAGGTTATTGTTCTTGCCATTCAACATGGCCACCATGACGTCACATGCAAACCGGCAATAATGCAAATACAATAAACAAAGAATCTTAACCCAGGGAATTTGAGTTTGGTACAACATTGAGTTTAATAGCTGATTAGGTCTATTATGGGATGTCAGAATAAACAACCTTGGATGGCATTCTTCAAACCGCATGCCCCATGATATGTTTGCTGACTGTGACTTGAGCCAACTGTGTCCCGTGCATTCCTTTACAGTAATTCCACTGTTGTTAAGTGAGCCCACACAACATGAAGTATCATGCGAAAATTCAGTCACTAAGTAACTGCTGCGCATGCTCAGCGCAGTGAGTTTCCACCCATAGCAGAGGTCTCTTTTCCCATACTTGTCAGCCACCAAACGCAAAAGAAAAGAAACCTCTGTTAGCAAGGAACATGAACATTGTTATAAGGGTGTTTTTTACCTAATATACACACTAGCAAGTTATGAGAAAAATTTGTACCTTCTAAATCTGCCTTAAGAAAATTCTGGCCGAGAGAAGCCTTCTTTAAAGCGAGAGGAGACTACTCAAATTGCAAGCTGGTGGCTCACCTTCTCGGTCTGAGATGTTTGTTTGACAGCACTCAACTAACTTCTCAAAAATAGCAACAATTTTCTCTCTCTGTTTAAGTTCGTCTTGGTCATTCTCACAGGATTGTAAATTGTTCTGACTTTTCAACCAATCCCTGTATTTTTCATTGACAAGCACTATCAGATCAGCCTGTATGTAAAACAGCAACAATCAATTATGAATCAATTCAAATGCTTCAATGCATATGTCACGCATACAAAGGAAATAAAAATTCATGCGAGAAAGAGCAAACCAAGGAATTAAGAAAATCATTAACATGCATATGATTAAGATGACTTACAGCGAAGATCAGAAGTGCTGGAGTGAATAAGCTAATAGGTACAAGTCAGGATTTGGGGAGGATTGGCTCATGCCAAATTACAGGAATAAAGGTATTGGTACATTTTTAAAAAATAATCACCTCTTCAAGCAACGCCTTCACTTCATTGAATTTGTCATCATTTAAAACAATCCTCAGCATTTTACCAAACTCGCTTTCTGAGACTTTGTCTGCCATTTTGACACAGGCCCCTCACCGCCTTACTAACTGGAAAAATTGCCCCTCGCCTTAACGGGTGCAAGCAATAAATGGAATATAAAACATTCTTTCAACTTGACGGGAAAATTAGGACATTTTGTGTCATAACAGTACCACTTACGAGGAAGAAACATTTGCGACCACCATGGATAGTAAAGAGAATCCAGTCTCTTTACTATCCATGCGACCACTCACAGAGTCATTTTGTTTATTCCCTACCCCCACCCCGCTAAAGAATCGTCTCAGTCAACATGGCGGCGACGCTTGTAAAGGTTGTGACGAAGTTAGCGGTTGGCGGTTTCGCTTTGTACGGCTTGTCAGAAGTGTTAAGCTCGCAAGATAATACAATAAGAAATATTTCAATGCTAGACAGCAAAACGCGTGAGAATATACCCGTAAATGTTAGTTTGCCTGAGGTAAGTGCACGGGGTAATTCGTGTGGCTTCATATATAGTTGGAAGAGCATTATTACAATAGAGCAATATTAAACCTGTCCTCAAGTCTGATAACAAAAACTCGGTTGAGAATTATCGGTCAGTCTCCTTGTTGTCTGTTCCCAGCAAGTGCCAGGAGAAGATCATATATCACGCTATTTTTTCACTTGTAGCTCCATATGATTGGCAACATGGCTTTATTATATTAAAGGCCAATCTTGTATTACCCAGCTAGTGCTGACTCACCATTACTGGTCTAAAGTATTGGATGCGGGTCATCAGGTCGATGCAGTCTTCTTGGATTTTAGCAAGGCTTTTGACAAAGTGTCCCATGTTATTTTAGTGAAAAAAGTTATGTAATTTTGGTGTCTCTGGCTGCCTTCTGAACTGGTGCAGGGACTACTTATCGAATCGTGAGCAGAGGGTAGTAATAGATGGGATAAGTTCCGATTGGCGTCCTACCCCCTCAGAGGTACCCCAGGGGTCCCTTTTGGGGCCCTCTTTTTCGTGATTTTTATAAATGACCTGCCTGATGTCGTTTCTCCTGCGAGTTTGGTGGCTTTGTATGCAGATGACTGTAAAACCTTGAGGGTCATTCAACATCCATGCGATCATGAAGCGCTTCAAGGTGATCTTAATAACTTGGTTTCCTGGAGTCGGCTAAATCATATGAGCTTCAATACAAAGAAATGCAAGTTAATGCGGATTACAAAAAATCGCTCCCCTATTTTTGCTCCTCTGCAATTGGGGGGGTAGCACCCTTGAAGTTACTGCTGAATTCTCCGACCTTGGCTTGCTCACGAACCACAAACTTGGAACTCTCATATAGACAAGATTTCCAGCAAGGTGAACAAAGTGCTTGGTTTGATAAAGAGAAATGAGAGGGGTGGGCATTTGGTGGTGTTAAAACTAAATGTATGATTCACAAATTTTAAAAAAAGTTATTTTTACTTGATTTATTAAGAGAGTCCATGATAGTAGCCTGTGGACTTGGTCCATCTGAGTAGTAGTCCATGGACTATTGGTCAGTGAAATGAACCTTCCCCATCTGAGTGCACTGGTTTATTTCCATAAATTCAACTAAGGTATGATTTATAGCGTATTTTTTTTCTCTGCCGCACAAGTAACTACCAGTAGTTTTTTTCATATCTAGAGGAAGATAATGTGAGTTTCTATGAAAGAAGAATTAGAATTTGCTCATCTGATCATTTCCATTGCACTGGCAATTTTTTTTTCTAGATGCCATCTCAAACAAAAATAAAACACTCATGGAACAGTGGTGTACAGTGGGTATTCAGTGGACTGGAACAGGCACCAAATTCTGCATGGGAACTGGGAACAAGAGGGGCTCATCATGCCAAGAGTTTTGTTGAAGAACAGCTAAAATGATGACAGTGCTCATTTAGCAATGGATAAGCTGTCTTCAAGTTCTCTTACAAAGTGTAAAGTACAAGATGAACCATCCATCCTTTTTGTTTGCAACTCTTACTTTAGATAAAACTAAATTATTTAATTAATTATTGATCTAACTTGTTACTCTTAACAATCAATCTGAACAGTTGCTTGTTAATTTTATACTAGTTTTAGTGCACCAGAGTATGTAAACTAATATTATAACAGGTGTCAGTGTAGCTCTTGTGTTTGTTTGTTCCCAGGGCACAGTCTTTCATTCTTGTTCTTTTGTTGACCTTTGTTTACCCAAGCCACTACTGGCACAGGCACCCCAAGCACAGCGTGACTATGGCCGACAAAAATAAAATAAAATCTCCAATCGAGATATTGAAAAAAGGTTCAAATCACGTCGGATCTGGAAAGTATCCACACAACAAGGAAGCTACCCACAAGAGCAATACGGTTAGGCTTTTTAATTGAGAATTTTTTCATATAATTATCCTCTTATGCCTTTTGTTGGGATTCCCATACAAATCCTTATATTAGGGTGCGTTCGATTGACCGTATTCCGGAATAGGAATACATGGAATACAAGTTTAAAATTGTCAAACATTTGCTAAAATGCTATGTTAAACATATTTTTATCATCCTTGCAGCTTCGAAACGCGCCAAACATACCGTTTTAATCATCACTCCACGTATTCTTATTCCGGAATAGGGTCAATCGAATGCGCCCTTAATGTCGGCCATGCACACACTGAGCTTGGGGCGCTTGTGCTACCAGTGCATTTAGAACCTAAACCACGCTCCTAATATGTACCTTCTTATGTGAGTATGGGTCTGGGATGAAAGTTTGATACATCCACTTATAAATGTCACAATCAGTGGTTCAAGTGTCTCTAAAAAAATAAAGAAATCACTTTTTAAAAAAAAGCGAATTTGATGAGGGGTTAACGCTTGAAATGTCAGCTTTCAAAGTTCTCTACGGTGGTTAATTTAGCAC
This sequence comes from Montipora capitata, assembly GCA_949126865.1. NCBI lineage: Eukaryota > Metazoa > Cnidaria > Anthozoa > Scleractinia > Acroporidae > Montipora > Montipora capitata. The sequence goes on along the minus strand of OX421445.1, from coordinate 980,178 downwards.
ATCAACCCAGTTGATCAACCCATTTCTGTGTTACTTAAATAGACATTTTCGGTACTTTCAAATCTCCTTGAGAGAGGATCACAGCGCATTGCGTTTGTTCTTTGAATCCCTTGAGAGGCACATGCAAACGTTTGCACAGCCAGCTAAGGATTCACCTAGCCCGGCTCTTCAGGAATTGTACCATATTTTGGCAAACAGCGCCTGATTTTTTTTAAACATAAACCGGATGAAGCAAAGTTTGTGTGCAAGGAGTTCATTTGTATGTAACCTGCTTTTTGAAGGTTGTTGAGAATGACTGGGAATGAAAGGGACTTGTGTGGATAGTTTAAGGTATTGTCCCTTATAGAACCTGAAAAATCCAATCAAATGGGGAAGAAATTTGGAAGGTTGAACCTCGAGATAATATCGATCGTCATAGTAGGGCTTGACTGAGAGCCACCACATGATGTTTAATACAATTTGTATGATGAACATGTTGGTACTGTTGAAGATCTTGAAAGTAAAGGCAAGACCAGACACTTTATAAAGAGAACTAGTTCTAAGGGCCTGTTTATATGGTCTCGGTTACCCGAAACAGCCCTCCTCCTGAGACAACTTTACCGAGCGTCTATATTAGAATTGCGTGACCGAGACAAAGTTGACCCTACTTAATTATGCATATATTTTAAGACGCATCTTCAAAAAATGCGTATCATCATTTGCCTTTCTTTCTTTCTAGTTCGTTTTTATTAAGTATAGTTGCGTTTTCTTATTCAGCAAATGGACTGAAAATCTTAACGCAGTAATAATATGTAGTTTAAATAAAAGGCTGTTTATGAATCGAGAGTTTCCGTTGACAGCGGTGAGAATTTTGGCGGGAAAAACACTTAATTCGAAAGTAAACGCTAAAAACATGTATAAGCTCCCAAATAGGCCATTTCCGAGTTCAAGCCTGCCTCATCTTCAAAGCGAGTCTAAGTGCGAAGTTTTTGTTATGAAAATTAGTTTTCATTCATATGTAAAGTAGAACTAATTACCATTACAAAAACTTCGCACTTAGACTCACTTTGAAAAAGGAGGCAGACATGAACTCGGAAATGGCCTATTGTTGCTTCTTTGATTTTTATTTTATGCGTGCACGTTCAAGATTTTGCTGTCTCGTCTCGGGTGGTCGGGGCAAACTGTTTACATGCGAAAACGTTGTCTCACCTGCCAGGGTTACCCTACCTGCCGAGGCGGAACAACTCGCCTCCCCGAGTTGTCTCGCCCACCCGAGTTGTCTCAACCACCTCATGTAAACGGTTGATAGAATTTTGTAAACAAATGAGTGGAAAAATATCTCGCCAAGGGTAACTCGGGGGTAGGGTTGTCTCGGGTACCCGAGACCATATAAACAGGCCCTAAAAAAGCAGTGAATTCGCTGAATTGACTGACTAGAAGTTTCCCGGTCATTGTTGTCACTAATTTTGTCCGCCTGGCTTTGCTGCTAAAAGTGTTCTGTTGTGTTGGGGTACTTTCATGTACGCTTGTTTGTAGCACTGATATTCATTGAACAGGCTCTCCCCGTGCAAGACCGTTACTGGCTTTACGTTTTTCTCAAGTTAGAAACTGAGGACTTCACACACTTGGACTTTGCTGGAAAATTCGCTCGATCCACCACAACTTTGCATGGCCAGTCGAGCCTTCAATCGTTCTTGCTGTTGTTTTAATAGCGCGTTTCAATTCCCCTATGAAACCCTGTAATATTTTTTCTTTTCCTTGCGCGTAACGCTACCATTACTCAGCCTATGTATACTCCAAGGATATTGTTGTCATCTTGAAGCCAATCCAAAACACTTCCAAAAAATTGTGGCTACTCTGTTACGCACACGCGCAAACTGCGACTATGTGGCTACATCGCTAAGTACCCCATCTGCATAAAAATCGTAACCGCGTAGCCACAGTTTACGCGTTCGCACGATAACATAACAGCGTTCTCGCTCAGTCAGTCACTCGTAACCGCACAGAAGCCGCTTAGCCGGCAACGAGGAAGTATTGCTTTGAGTGGCCGGGAGGCCGGGAATAATGAGGTCATAGTTGGCCATAAACTAATTTTGCCTTGGCTTGCATAATTTTACAGAAACTGAAAATGATTAATTTACCTAGAAATAATATACCTGAAACGACGAAAAACTCGGCCTTTTCTTGAAACAAAGTTAAGTCGAGATACGGTAGTTTGACCCCGGGGGAGGTACTGCCATATATGGACTATATAGGTAAGTGCCGCTGTGAAGGGTATGGTTTTCCAGCAGTTTACTTTAGGATAGAGTATATAAATCATAGCCTTTCGGTCTAGAATAGGGTATCATTTTTCACGAAACTGACCAGTCGGTTGAAGATTTTATCAAGACTAAGGAAACCAGAAATTCCCAATCAATAATATAAAAAAATCAAATCGGTAAAGTTTAAGTTTACCTAACTCAGCCTCAACAGTGTCAATAAATGGTTATCATGAAACACCTCTGGATATTATTAACTGTCAAGAATCGGAATTTAGACGGAAATCGGTGGGAGTTTACTCTAGTATAGGGTAGCAAAATTCAGCTGAACTAGCTCTGGTATAGGCTAAGGGTTACAGGGTCCCAGCGGCACATCCCTACCCAGAAATTCCTAAAGTGCCTCCCCCCCACCCGGGAGTTTGACGCGCTCTTTGTTGCCGAAAGAGGATCTTTCAATAAGCCAAACCGCGAACAGTAGCTCACTGAAAAGCCTATTTGAACGTATATCTCTGAACTGATTCACAATACCTATTTTAATTCTTGGTCTTTTTCCCAAAAAGCAACTTGGTTTTGGGCCAGGTCACACTAGCGGATTTTTATTTTCTCTGAAAAAAAAAAAAAAAAGTTAACCGCAAAAGCTTGGATGAGTGCAACCGACGCACGAGAACGTACAAATTTTCGTAAAACTCTACCAAACTTCAGAGGAGTCGGGGGTTTTTGTCAGGAAACCAAACAAAAGATTGGATTTGCCATTTTTTCCCGGAAATTGGAAGTTCGTGACAATTTTTTTGTAGCCAAGTGCGACCCGGCCCTTAAGGCTGGTTTTCACTAGCGACGGAGTCTTAAGAGCACTTATAACCACCTAGTCAAAATCAAAAATCGGAGTCGTAAGCGGAATCATAAGATCGACGGAATCGGAGTCGAAAGAATCAGAACGTGACCATTTTCTTCTGACTCCGTTCATGACTCCGTCGCTTATGCTCCAGTGAAAACTAGATTGTCGGAGTCGGAAGCAGAAGCGGAAGAACCAACCAATGACAATACTTGGAATCGAGCATTGTGATTGGTTAAATTCTTCCGCTTCTGCTTCAGAGTTTCACTGGATCGTAGCGACGGAGTCATAAGCGGAATCGGTATTCTGCTTCCGACTCCGACAGTTTGATTTTCATCAGAACGTATCGCTCTGCGCTTCTGAATACGACTCCAACTCCGACTCGATCGGTCGCCAGTGAAAAACAGCCTTTACTTCGTACAAAGCGAGCAATGTGGGTAAATAGTTTCAGTTACCATAGTGACACATAAAATAGGATCATTTTTTTCTTGCGCGTTATTCGAACGTGACTCGTGTTGCTGGATACATTGTATTGTGTTCTTGGGCAAGACACTTTACTCTCACGGTGCCTCTCTCCACCCAGGTGCATAAATTGGTACTAAAATGCCGGGAGTAAGCCTGCGATGGACTGGCATCCCATCCAGGGGGGAGTAGAAATACTCCTAGTCGCTTCATGCTACAGAAACCGGGATAAGCTCCGGCCTGATGGGCCACTTGGCTGGTAAGCAGACTTTACCTTTACCTTTATCAGTTTTATAATGTATATCGTTAAACATATTTTTAATTTTAGCATTTTATTGTACGAGTATTGTATTTTGTTGCATTGTGCAACTCTGAATTTTCGAGGTGAAATAAATAAAGTATATGTATGTATGTGACGTTTTCCCTTTAAAGATACAAAGCGTTTCATGCCACCCTAATTACGCCATAATAGTTTCGAGACTCAGTTCGAGAAACGATCCGTGGTCTTATTGGGCGGTGGAAATCAGAAGAGAAGAATTTGCTCCACAACAATGTAAAAGCCTTTACGTCGTGCTCAACCGACAACACTTTAAAAGACTGGTTTCCATATGATCTTCCGGATCGTCCCGATCGCCCCAGTCGTTTCAAATAATGTTCAGAGGCAATCGGGACGATTATATGGAAACACTACTCAAACGATAGCAAACGACCCAGGCCGACTAAAACGACCTCGATCGTCCGGATAGAACTGAGTTCGGGACGATCCGGACGATCGAAACCAGGCTCTAAGTGCATGCCTCAATTTTTGATACGCTTTGAGACTTTTTTAACCAAAAATGTCTTTTTGCTCTGAAATAGCGCTGAGAACATAAACTGCCTTCAATTTTTTAATATAGTATTTACATCAGTTTCTAACAGCTGTATCTTCTAATGATTTTCTTTTCGGTTCGTGAATTGTTCGAAGGAGTCATCATTGGCTTCCCCCCTTCTTATGTGAACAACTTTGATTGAGTTCTTGGCTGAATTAACCCTGTCGTTAATAGCCGATCTTCTATTCCCCGGTGGGAGTCGCAGAATAACCGAAGGGTTTCGATCTCCCCACCACCTGTGTAAATCTTGGTCTTTTCTTTAATTTGTCTTCTGGGCTAAGAAACCTCTGAGCATCAGGTGACCTAAAAAAAAAAAAGAAAAGAAGAGGCGAGAAATGAGACAATGGGACACTTGCTCAGTCGGGTGACTCAACTACAACCAGTCAAATGGATGCCACAAATGCGCCAATTTAATCACTGAAGCAACAAGTACTGTAATTTAAAAAGCAATAAGCGACTAAGCCGAAAAGCCCTATCCTCAATCATTTCCCCGCCCAGTTTTTGCGTGGCAAAAATATCGTTCCTCGTTTTTCTTTGCTTTGCGGAACCCCAAAGGAACGCGCATTGGTGGGGGGCATGGTTTCCCCTAGAGGTTTAAAGTCTACCGATTAAACGTTTCAACTTGTGTTCTTATTTTATACATGCGGTGCACAATACACCACAACCGTCAAAATGTCGAAAATACATACTTCTTTACACGGTTTATGACATCCTCAATCTGCTTTGTTCGTTTGTGAGCGGTTCCTAATGTCACAATTAACATGTTATAGCTCTAAAAAAAAGGAAATATACTTCAAGCCTAACCTCACAGAAAATGGTACTCTACTTTAGATCACAGCGAACTAAATTGACTCTTCTTAACGGCGAACTGCGGTCAGTTTATTTGAGATTCTGAAAACGCCGAAACTTTCCAACATTTACGGTAAGATTGATCATTTGGCGCAAGAATTAACTGTCGAAATGGTTCCGCCAAACTCTCTCCTTTTCGAGGGATTGTGTGTGCCCGTACGTACTAAATTTTAAAACTTGTATAGAACAAGGATATACAACTGCTGCGGATATTGTAGTTTACATGTGCGTAACAGAATGAAGATTTCAAGATTACAACTACAATAAAAAGAGAAATAATGATATATGGTTGCCCTGGAATCAGTGTGGGAAAAAAAATGTGCACTTCAGGGCATGGACAAACAGGAAATATTTGGCGTGTAAACAACATCAATCATTGTTTGGTGATCAAACATGCTAATGTTGAACTGAGTGGCCAAATGGTCAAAACATGTTTGATCTAACTCAGATTAAACTCCACAAGCAAAGAACTATGGGTCGCAAATACGTAAAAAACACGTGGATACAAGCGGCTGAGCAAGCGTGGTACGCATGCACGCACCAAACATGTTTGATACGGCTGGCCAAACGAACAAAACTTCGCCCATCAAACACGAGAACAAAAGAAATGTTTTAAGTTTTTTGATCGAATGTTTGATGGCCTTTATATTTTATCAAACACGATCAAACAGCACCAAAAAGGTGGCCAAACGGTAAAATCTTTGGTCGCCAAACATTTCCCGTTTGGCCAGGCCTTAGACTGAATACTCACGAAAATCACTGAAACCTACAATAGATTTGATTAAAATGGTTCGTGGTTGCAAAGCGTGATAAAGCTTGATTAACACTTGCATGAGAAGGAATAAACCTGGGTGCCGTATTGGATAAAATGATTGAAAATGATTACAATACAATACAATACAATACAATACAATACAATACATATATTGTATTGTATTGTATTGTATTGATTGAAAATGATTGAAATTTCCATGCATTGTAATACCTTTGTCAGCCATTTTAAAGCCAGTTGAAGTCGCCCCTGTTTCAGTCTTATGCTGCCGAGCATCTGATAACAAGCTGCAGCTTCTTGACTTGGATCACCGTACAAAACCACTTTAGCTTCGGCTACTGACTTCTGTAGAGACACCGCTTCCTCTAAACTTCCCTCACGGATTAGCAAGCGGCTGAGCTCATCCTGGATCGAGGGAAAGCAAAAAGAAAGCTGTAAAGATGTTTCTACTTTTAACAAACATAACTGCCCATTTTGCCTTTCATCGTATTACCCGTACGGCTCCAATAAAGGCAACTCAGGGTAACGTTAATAGCCAGTCACAGGAAAAGCCGTTTGGACCAGCGCGAGCAGCTTATTTGTAAGCAACAAAATTTCTTTATTGTTGTTTTAGTGTTGCATGCGGGCATCAAATGAGTGATAGCGCTAAACAAGACGAAAGTGAGTTTTATTACCCGCATGGAATTTCGGATAGTGCACTTTCGGAACAAGTATCTTGAGTATTCCCCTATATTCATTGCCGAGCAAAAACGAGAACACATCGCACAGATTGGAGCGGGCGTAAGGACCGAGCGTAGCATGAATAAGGGCGTGATATACTTTCGGATGATCACTTTAAAAAATCTTCGCAAAAAGTGGTCTCAGCTTTGAAATCAAATTTGGTTTTCCGTGTTTATTTCCCACGTTTAATGCAATCGAATGCATTTTAATTGCATCTCTTTCAGTTTGAGACAACATTCACTTCCAAAAAAAAAGCACTACTTAATCTCATAATTTGAAAGGTGAAACATGCCTCTTCTTAGTACAACTAACACTGTTTGCTTCCCTCGAATTCTGAACTTTTTTTGGTTTACCATATTCAAGGGGGACGGGTGCTCGAAGCCTGGTTAGCGCTAACCGTTGGTTAAGAGGTATCAAAATCTGTACGTTTCCATGGTATTAAACGCTGGTTAGCGCTAAACATGCTTCAACCAACCCGGGCCAGGGATTTGGTAAAATGGGGCAAAGCTGCGTTTTAGCCACGGAAGGCAAACGATAGTGAACTTTTAGCATTACACGATACCAATTTTAACCAAATCTTCAAACTATTCGTCTATAAAATAACTCTCAAGTTTAAATAGCATGGTGATGGCGGGATGCAGGGGAAAACGCCCAAGTTCATGTCCAGAATGTGTTATCTTATCGCATCCCATTAATTTGTTAAGAGGTAAGAAGTGTTTTTCTCTTGCTGAGATCCTTTACACCTATTTTGCACTCTCGGGCTTTCGGTTTCTACGGCGGGATAGGATTATACGCATTGGCGTACACTACAAAACTTCACAGTTAATCTGATGATTATTGGACATATTGCTAATTGTTTTTCATTTGCAAAGACATGTCCAAGGTTGAAAGATTCCAATTTTATCAAACCTGTGCCTTTAGAGTGGAGCTATGATAAGGACCTCTGTGCTGCATGTATAAGCTGATGACATCTTCTAAGTATTTCTTTGCTTCATCGTCAAAGTCATCTCGGTTTAAGTAATGACCGGCAAGCACAAATGATGAATCTGCAACTTCTACTGAATCTTCTCCAAATCTGCAGAAATAGTGATACCACAATTGAAGGAAAAAGTCTAAAGAGTGCGGGGTACGTATACGTCCTCTGAAGACCACGCTTCATTTTGCGGCTTGTAAAACTTTTAGACGAAAGTTAGACTGAGGTGATGCGCGCAGTTGTTTCTGACCTGGGAACACTATTTTTGAGGGCGCGCTTCTGTATCCTCTCAATCGCATCTGAGAGGAGCTGAGAGGTACTGTGGCAATGCTGCGAAGACAGTACAGGCGTACTCGAGTATGGGCCTGACTAGAGAGCAATAAACTCTAACTACATCTTCTGTTGGAACGCCACAACTAAGGGCGTAGAGCCTGCGGTTGGCTTTTTTCACCATATGGTCAACATGCATCGTACAGGTCAAGTCATGAGATAAGTACACACCGTGGAACTTGAATGACTCGATTTGCTCCACAATGGTTCCGCCTGTTGCAATTGGGGGGCACTGATGACTATATCGTAGTGTAAAAAGTCAACCGCCAAAACCTTACATTTCACTGGGTTTGTTTCTGAAGGCAAAAAGACTGGATTTGTGAAACTATGAATGGTTCGTCTCCCAATGCGGACAACAATTCTTGCCCGCTCCCTGGGAAATACAATATTCTTTTTAACACAAAGTCATAATGAATCCACATTTTCCACTATTTTGTTATCTATAAGTTATATTATAATTTCAGTTATGGCCCCTTGTTCATTTCTTTTTACCCGTCGACGACTACGGTAGATAAGACAATCGAAAGCTCGTATTTTAAAAATTTTAGCCGGAGAACGTTTTTTGAATTTTAATTATGAAATCTTTTACCGGTACCTTGATTTACTGATCTCGTGAGCTTGAAGAAGTACTTTGGTGGCTCGGTCATGACTCAACGAATTTCCTTGGCTACTTTCAGCTCGTGCCAAACATTGATAGATAGGTATCAACTTTTCACTTTCTTCGCCGTATTGTGTCAGGGCAACTTCCAATGCCTGAAACAACAGGTCAACCAACAAAATGTCAATCAGTGCAAGTTCAGATCAGACTTCATTATTCTAGTTCTAACTAGCTATTTTATCCCCTTCATTTAATGCGGCCTGATTGTGTCAAAAATCCATGCTCCATATGTAAATTTAGAGTTCATAATGACCACAAGGCTATTTCTGTGACGTTTGCCACTTATGGACACATCTGAAATGTACCCCACTTTCTCTCTCTGAGTTCAATGATCTGACAAAATTCTGATTGTGACTGGTATTGCAATAATTGCCTGGCTGACAGGTTTCCTTTTAATCATTTTGACAATGATACTGATTTTCTATTTGCTCTGCTAGATTTTGCAATTGAAATGGAGAAGCCACGCAAATGCCAAAATTGCGTTGATAACTGCAAGGATCATAGCTTCACTTAAATACAACTACATAATTAAATTATGTAGGAAAAAGGATTACCATGACAAATTAACATCTGTACACTTATCATTAACACAAACTTGGTCTATAATTAAAAGCGTGGTCACCTCAAAATCCCATTATTCCGGACCCTTTACCAATATGAAAGACAACAGAGGTAATATTATTAATAACCCTCAAACAACTGCTAGCGAGGTTAATGAATTCTTTACTAACATCGTTCCCTCCCTAGCCGCCATAATTCCTCATGTTTCTGTTGACCACAAATCATACTCTGAATGGTTCTTTTGTGGATTGTTTCTTCACCTCACCTACTACTCCTGAAAAAATATTAATATAATAGTGGCCTCTCTTAAAAGTAGTAACAGTGAGGGAGTGGACTGTATTAACATCAATGTGATTAAAGAATCTATTGATGGCATCTCCCCTGACAAAATGATTGAATCATTCGAAAAGAATGGACTCACTATAGGTGCACCACAAGTTCATCAGTAAACTCTAGTTCACTATCACAATAGAAAACACAAGATTTTTAAGTGTCATTATCCATCAAAACCTGTCGTGGCAACCACACATCAAAGTGATTTCTTCCAAAGTTACTAAACCCATCGGGATCATTACCAGATCTCGTCAGTTGTTTCTTACAAATACTCTATGCACATCATATAATTCTCTAATACTCCCCTGCCTACAGTACTTTTCTATCGTTTGGGCGCCTACATATCCCTCTCATCTACCACCAACCTTTCGCCCCCAAAAGAAAGCCCCAACAATCATGAGTCACTCTCCCCCATGTACACATACCTACCCTCTATTCCGCACATTAAACATTCTTAATACAAACTTAATTCTGATTGTCATCAATATTTTACGAGGCAGAAAGATAATTTACATCTCCATACTCATAGATACTCTTTTTTTTTATGGGTATACGTACAGGGTTCCCAAATTTGGAATGATATTCCTCTCTTATGACGCTATAGGGAAGATATCGATGACGTCTTTTGTTCCTGTGGTTGGTACATTTGAATAACAAAAGCAATGTTTGCAAACAGATATCTTCCCTATAAGCTCTCCAATCTTTCAAACTATAAATGTAAACTCAGAGATTATTTCCAGTCCTTGTAAACTATCACACAACTTTTCGTTTCACTATGAACAATAATAATTCTCTGATAATGCCTTCGACCTCTTTCTCGTAAGATATAATTAGCTTTAGCTTTAATTATGTATCCTTAATTGTATATTATTTTATTTGTATAGTTTTTTTTTTGTTTGCCATCTGGTAGTTCGCCTGATCTCCTGTATGACCTTTGCCATATAAGCCTCTGGCTTTAGTAATTAACTATGTAAACCTTAATCTGAGTTTTCTTTCTTGAATTAAATGAATAAAATAAATTAAATCACGTATACTAAATAAATCAATACCGGTAAATCAATTCTAGTGATATTCAGGATTTGACGGGAAGTTTAGGACAGCTTTTAACAGGATTGATGAAACGTTTTCCTTACTCGGCTTGGTAACTTCAATTCTGAGAAATATTGCCCAACTTAGGTGTTAATGTTTTTCCTGTCAACTCAATATGATCGAAAACAGAAGTAGTAGCCTCTGTCTATCTGAAGAGCAAGCTCTCAGTGATACCAAAGTTTCATCTTGAGTGTGGACAATATGAAAACCAGCGGGTTATAGCTACAGATAATATGTGGGGAATGTTTAATACCTTCTCAAAAGCCTCAAGTGCATGCCCAGTCTTGTGAGCCCTTAGACTGGCACGCCCAAGTGACATCAATATTTGAAGTCTTTTTTGTGGATCTCTGTCGTTGGATCCCATGCCTTCTATTTCTTGTGATACTAAATCAGCTTTCTTTAAGTTCTGCTCAGCTTTCTGAGGGCTATACAGCAAATTAGAAATTAACCATCCTGTAGGTTTGATCTTCAAAACTCTAACAATTTTGCTATTCTTATGATTAATATCTGTAATGAATGACACAGTATTTGAGACATTGTCCATCAATATTCTCCAAGTTAAGAAGCAATGAAAAGAATCAAAACTCAGTTTGGTGTAATAGACATGAAACATAACAGCGTAACACATTAACAAAGTTACTATTACCACTGCTATCATCACTGTCATTTTCATCATAGGCTTCAGACAACACACAAATACAAAATTTACTTTTTCAAAGCAAGCTGTGCCTTTCCCATCACAAGATAAATCGACTCCATTATGGGCAATACATCAGATCTTTCATAAGCCTGTCTTCCTTGCTGTTTAGCCGCATCAGCAGCCAGAAGAACATCACGGGCATTTCCAGCATGAAGGAGAGCTTGTTGGGCCATACCTATGTGGTTAACACATGACAGAACAAATCTTATAAATAGGACTTTCATATAATATGACTTACAGGATTAAAGCCCAATTCAGCCTGATGGCTGCAGTATAGATGTATCTCTCTGCAATAAAAAAGTATATATATACCGGTAGATATATATATCTCTCCCTCTCTCTCTCTTTCTCCATAGGCATCATAGGGTACAAGTGTACTTTTGTAAACTTTTTCCTCCTTTTACTATAATTCGCCCAGTTTTAGATGGTAAAACACAACAACTTTTCAGTGGGTACCTTAAACACTGATCCCCTTGCAGACAGACACTCAACAAATAACTTTTAAATCAAAGGGACAGTGACTGTGGTTGTGACTGGCAAGGGGGTTACAAAAGTTCCTTAGTCCGTGGTAAGCACCTTTTAAAAAGCTTTTAAATCCATTTCCCTACCAAATTGTAGCCTTTGCCTTACCATATATACGCCACACGATTCTCTCAATTACCACAGTATTAAATTTAAATTGGAGGTATTGCGCCCCGGAAAATTTTGCCGTGTATACGTTTGACTTTTCATGTCCACGAAAAGAATCACGATTCAGAAAAAGCCGTTTTTTGCATTGCTGGTTTGAAAAAGCGATTGAGCCCTTTTAAAACATTCAACATCCACCAAATTTTGAGAGAGGTTAAAGATGTCTTTTGGTAATCTGATAAAGAAATAATTTAGTAAATTGGATGTTTTGTTATTTTTTGGTGGATTTTTTAAATTACCAATGTCTCAAAACTGGCAACGTTACAAAAGGTACCCATTTGCTAGAGGTTCCAACAAGGGATTTTGATGTGATTCCTTTAGAGATAGGAAACAAAAGTGCAATCAATATAAACAATTATAGTACAATTAAAGAAATAAGTGATAAAAATTTCAGCTCTTTTCTATAATTTGCAAAGGAGCTAGGGTTTATAAAACAACCTTGCCGTGTTTTGCATTATTGGGGATGTCGATATAATTATTAGTTCACAGTTGAATGTTTGACTCATTGCATCAGTAAATGACCATGAAAAACGTATTGGGAATAGATTTACATGCAAGAACGTTGCTTGTGTGCTGTCCTAAAAGCCGTAAATGAGAGGTCAGAGGGGTGTTTTTAATTAATTTTGGTAGCCTTAAGCTTATAGATTCACCACACCCTTTGTCAAACAAGCACCCAGAGGCTTCAGAACAAACTGAGGATTAAATTTGATCATGAAATTCAATATAGGGGTATAAAAGCAACAGGGATACGATGAATACAGTTGATTCATTTCATTGACAATTTAAGATAAAAATCGCAAGACACTGCAATAAGTAACACTAAATATGACACGCCATATCAGTAAGTCCATCTGCTGGTAATTGCCTAAGTGTACATCTCGTGAAATCGTTTTTCTATGAATGCATTTGCCATTATCCTTTTGTTTTCATTTAAATTTTCTTTTGAGAAGATTTTTTCAGAATTTTATTTCATTTACGTTTACCAGTGAATTTCTAGTTAGGCAGTGGTTAATGTGCGAAGGATTAAATCCTAACTCCCCCATTTTTCCTCTTGGAAAACCCCAGAATGGGTACCAGAGGATTTTGTGTTTGCATAATCTGTCGGCGGCAAAGCCGAGAACCAAGCGAGCCAAGATCGTAAAAATTCAAACATATAATATTATCAAGAACTCATCCAACAACATCGGCGTGAAACGTGTCAGTGAACATGTTTTTTTTTTCTTTTCCATTCTAAAGGAACACACATAAGACATACTGAGATTTTAAAGATCTGTTACATGATTGTGTGGTTAAATTTTTATGCTATAAGTTTTTTTGCATTATTTTCTAAGGATCATACCAAGAAACTGTTTTCTTCGCCAGTAAAAAAAATATCAATTCGTGTACAGTTGTTCAATTTCAGACCATCAACCCAAAGTAACAACAATAATTTTTCATAATTATGTTAAGAAGCACAGTTCTAAAAGTTCACTAAGAAAATGGGCCAGTGTATAAAATAGACAAGGCCCCAGTTGTTCAAACAATGGATAGCGCTATCCATGAGATAAATCACTATCCACTGGATAGTTCAATTGGTTTTGCTAGTGTTTATCCACTGGATAGTGATTTCACTGGATAGTCATTTTGAGGGTGCTCTCTCTTCTTCAGTGCTTTCAAAACTAACTGAAAGCGTGGGTCATAACCTTCAAGTAAAAACAAAATATAACAAATTAATGTGTAAGGCTATAGCGCCCACTGACTTTGAGAGTGTAGAAGAAAATTGAAGTCAGTGTTTAAATCACCTAGGTGCAGAGTAAAGGCAAAAGTAAAGTCTGTTTACGAGCGAAGTGGACCATCAGAGCCGGAGCTTATCCCGGTTTCTGTGGTATGAAGCGACTAGGAGTATTTTTTACTCCCCCCTGGATGGGATACCAGTCCATCACAGGGTTACCCCCAGCATTTCGCAGGTAACCATTTATACACCTGGGTGGAGAGAGGCACTGTGAGAGTAAAGTGTCTTGCCCAAGAACACAACACAATGTCCCCGGCCAGGACCCGAACCCGGACCACTCAATCCAGAGTTGAGCACACTAACCATGAGGCCACCGTGCCTCCCAGTGCCTAGGTGCAGAGACCGGTGCTTAAATATCTGCTTAGCCTAAAAACACGATTGTCTAAAGCCCTGCTGAAGCCGGAGCGGATAACACATGGCTTCAAGAGTGTGACCCCACGATGAAAATGACGGCCTACAGGGAGATCTATGTTGCCCAGCTGTGCGCCGTGCAGATGTTCTCGGAATCTGTCCCCTAATCTTTTGCCAGTTTCACCAATATAAATCTTGTGACAGCAGCGGCACTGGATTAAATAGACAACGTTCTCGCTAACACAGGTATATCACATTTTTTTGGTTTTAACAATGTCTGAAATATTACACTAGGGAAATGCCTACAATAGCTTAAATTAGATGCACGCGGATTTCAATGAGCATCACCAAGTGTCCCCTGAGTTGGTTCAATATTACTTGCGTCTCGGAATACAGACAATTAATGTCACAAAGTGTCCCCCAAATGATGCTCCTCATGTAAAGATAAACAGTTGCATTTAACCCTAAGCTAAAAATAACACTTTTACCTTTACCCTTACATTATGGTTGGAAATTCATGAGGAAGAAAAAGCTTAGACTTAAAGGGCACTTAGTGTCAGTCCTAAATAAAAGGCATCATCTTGAGGCTCTAGGGAATAAATATAAGGATTTGTGTGAGTTTATTCCGCAGAGACTTGACATAATGCCTTTGTTTAGGACTAATTTCAAATATTGAAATTAAGCGTGCATCTAATTAGTTGCATTTCTGGACATAAATGATGTTATTAGCCATGATGCCTTGTGGCGGCAATCCCGCAATGATTGTTGCCAATGATGTAGTCCATTACTTTATTATTTCATTGATCTTAGAGAGATCACTAGAGTGAAATGAACAACTTATGCACTAACGTGCAAGAAGAAAAAAATCCAGGGTTGAGCAGGATTTGAACCAGTCTACAGTTGGATACAAAGAACCCTCAGTCAATGTCCACCAAAACAAGGCATTACAAACAATGGTTTCCAAAGGTCTGTTTCTTGGACAATATACAATGCCAATAATTATTACAGCACCCATTAAATACTAACCTCTTTGTTCAAGGTATGCCTGGGAAAGCTTGGAATACGCTTTGGCCAATTTCCAATGATTGACACCATAAACTATTCTAGTTAAGGCTACACAACGTACACGTTCATACACAGCTCTTTCATCGCCCATCCTTGCAAATTCCCTAGCTTGTCGCCTGTAGCTTTTCAGAAGGACTTCAGGTGGTGCCAAGCCTGTGCAAAGAAAAGAACTACATGTAGGTACCTTCTTTACTGTGTCACCTACTTAGTTCATGTTGTTTTCAGTCTTGCCATCAGCACGGGGGGTTTGCCTAAAACCCAGAATCCGGAATCTGGAATATGGTATATAATGTCCAACTAGAGTCGATTGAAATGATCCAACCCCTTTCAAATGTTTCCTTTCATCTGCTGAGTAATTGGTCAGATGCTGAATACTTTTGAAGGGGGATCCATTTATGAACTTTGGAAGAGGATTCATGTTTGCATTTTTCTTTCACAGGACATAAAGCCATGCTCTCCTTTTTTAAACTTGTGGGATGATTGTGTTTTTGACATCAAATACTACAGCAAATGTCTTCAGGGTACTAGATTTTGTTGATTACACACACTTACTGATCTCTAGAGCTCTTGAGCTGAAGTTGTTTTCATAGCAATTAATGGTGTGTTCTTCAGCCAATATTGAACAAAACTGAAAAACAGCCTTTAGAAAATTTGGCATTAACTGTTAATGCACCCTGCCCCTCAATGGCCGTTTTCACACTAGAGACGGATAATCTGTCTATTTTTATCCGTCCGATTATCTGTCTATGGACGGATTTTGAGAACGGGACATCTGTCAAAGACAGATTATTTGTCTTGAATTCACATCAGGGGCCCATTTCTCGAACGTCCCAATAACTTTTCGGGCCCGAAAAGTCATGTGTGAAACTGCCAACCGATTGTTTTGGAAAGCTGATCTTTTAACATGTTTTTAAGATAACAACGAGATAAATTACTGTGAAGTTTGACGACTTAAATCCTCTCTGTTCTTGAGATACAAAGGGAACTGTGACACCCGAAAATGGCCCGTAAAGTTTCGGGACGTTCGAGAAACGGGCCCCTGGATGGATGAAGTCATGTTACTTTGCCCTGAAAAGCCTGGAACTAGAGAGAGCGCAATGAGTTCTGGGAAGGAAAACATGTGTTCTATCTGTCCAATGTGAATGCGAGACGGGAGAAATTCAGACAGTTTGTCTGTTTCAAATTCATACCAAGACGAAAAATCTAGCAGTCGGATAATCCGTTCCTAGTGTGAAAACGGCCAATGAAAAGGAGGTGATGTACAGCGTAAGTCTTAACCATGGTCCTACTGCTATTCCAGTTGTAATTCAGAATCAGTGCCCAACCGACTACTCCTTAAGATGTCATTTCTTGGTTTTAGTCACATACATGTATAAAAGAGAAATCCCAAATAACATTTCATGAACTTCATATAATTCGTTCTAAGGAACAGCTGATCTCTTCCTCAGGTACAAGCAAAATGCAGTTACATCTATTTTTTCTAACACATGGTGGTGACATGCTGTAATGTACATGTAACAAAGTGCACTTGCCATTAACATATTCTGCAGCATTTTCTGTATCTTCTGTATTTTCGTAATCAAGAGATTCCTCTGAGGATGAATATCTATGCAGTTTTGTCATTATTCCTGGTTTGATTTCTGAAGCTGATGGAATGTGGATGACTCCTGAAATACCATTCCTCTGTTCTCCTAAATTTAAGGGGTCACAAAAAAAATCATTGATGAATTTCCAAAGTGATCAAAGACATTTGAAATGGTGGGCATTTTGAAATGGGTGGCAAACACACCATGCAAAGTCCTATGTACTCACTTGATGTGGAAAGCGCTGTCAAATGGATGATGATGATCACTAGAGATGATGACCATTTGCTAATAATGCTTAGCTACAAAGTAAGTTCTGCTATTTCTGAGCAAAATTTGCAACCTTGGGTTGATGTTAGGACAGATTAATATTTCCAATGACCTGACCTGGCACTGGGGTAGAATGGGCTGGGGTCGCAGCCTACCACGGGAATATGGATGCTCCTGCCCACCATAGCCTGGGGTGGCACCTTCAGCAAGTGCCAGTAACCCCATGGCTGCCCTTGTCAGGGATATGACCAATTCACGGGCAGGTGGGGTTCCTCAGCTGTAGCGAAAGCAATCTGCCTAGGAGAAAGGAACAGCTCGTTAGCCTAGATATAAAGGCAAGTGGCCCTAGAAGAAAGAGAGCCCAAAATCAAACCTTTTCATCCCAAGGTGTCATATGCCAAGGGGATGCCATAAAAAGAACGTAGCTGATGGTGGCTGACATGATAGGTACAAGTTGCAGAAGTGGTGAACCTTGTGTTTCAATGAATGTCTTACACTGTATCTAATGGACTGCGCAACCTCAGGTGGACTGACAATCCCGTGCATGAAATCATGTCTGACTCAGTAGTCCACATATGAGCTACAGGATTATGAATCAACCTCAAACTCAAGAATTAAATACACCGGAAGAAACAAAGTTTGACTTTTAAACTAGGGATAAGAAAGCAAGGTGATAGCACTCTCGAAACCTAGTTAGTGCTCGTGTTTTCTGTTGCGCTAGCATATTACCCCTCACAGCACCAATGGTGAATCACCTTCCCAGTGATGATGGGGTGAAGTCTGAGGTCCCACCTGGACCTACTACGACCAGATTTAGGGGCAAAGGTCCATGCAGCACAGTCAAGGCAAAAGAGACAACATAATCAACACAGCCAAGTTGTGGATGCTGTAAATGTGTAGAACTACTCCGGTGGTCCTAAGTGGATCCCGGGGACTGTGATCTAAGATACTGCTCTGTTGTCTGCAAGAGAGGAGCTGCATGATGGAACTGTGGTTCATAGACACCACAACCAGTTAGTTCCATGTACCGATTCTCTGGGAGACCCTTTCCATGGGCTTTCAGCCTCCATTCCAAATCCCCTGGTGGAGGAAACTGGAGATCCAGGCATGATGTAAAGCAGTCCCAAATCACCCATGAAGGAAGAGAATTACCAAGCGAACAGGCCACTTACTCAGGACAGGACACTCAGTGAGATGCTATCCAGTGAGGGATCATAAGCCTCCCCAGTGTTTTTTTTTAATTAACTCAATACATTCACTTCCCTTCCCCCCTGAGAACCCTTAGGGCGTGGATATTTGCTTTGATTTTGTTACTCCTGCGTAATGCGCCTCTGAAACATAAAAATCCTACAAGACGCAAAATAATAAGTAGCATGAATCCAACAGGATGCAACAAACGTGAACGTCACACGACCAAACAAAGAATGCTTTGTTAATGTTTTTGACAGTAATTAATTTTAAAATATATGACACAAGTTACTTGGAAAGAAAAATATCAGTCGGCTATATAATATACCAAGTAGTAATTTCTGAGTAAAAAAATAAAAGTCTGTTCATGCATTGCTGATAAATTTGATCTCTTCTCCAAACACTACCATGTTGATTTCTATTGATGAGAGCAGCACACCAAATATGGAATAAAACATGTTTATAAAAATAAATTATATAGCTCAGGTGAAAGAAAGCTCAGAAAAAAACAAAACAAAAGCAAAACAAAAAAACATAGAAACAAAGACAAAGTAGCAACAAACGATGCAATGGCTGATAGAGCTTCTTCTACGAATGCTGGGCCGAGTGAACCTCACCGGCTTCTGTGGCTAGTGGACAGTGCCAATGTCAAAAGTGATGCTGTTGACAAGGGTAGTACACAGAAGGAAAAAAAGAAAATTTATCCCTAGATTGTTAAAAACATACAGATGGCTCAGGTACGATGAAGTGGTGGAGGACTTCAGACACTTTGAACTGTGTATAACGGTACCGGTAAACCAATAAATTACTGTAACGGATGTCATTATTGATTCAGGAGCCAGCTGTAATCTCATGTCAGAGCATGCCTTTCAATCTCTTACAGGTGGTGCAGTTGCCTTAAGTGAATGTGACAGAAATGTGTATACGTATGCATACTCACAACCTCTACAGCTCAGGAGAAGCAGCAAGTTAGCAGTCACTGTCCCACAACATGTCAATGACTGCAGAATTCTACATAGTGCCTGGTGACGTTGCAACTTTACTGGGTCGTAAAATGTTTGAGATGCTTAAGGTTGGGGTTTCTGTAAACAACTGTGATGTGATTCATGAAGCTGCCAGTCCCTTGAACAATAAAACTTTCCTTAAGGCTATTAAAATTTCCCAACATTTTTGAGGGCCGGCGTAAACTTATAGGTTACCAGCTAAAATTGTACCAGGATGATAAGGTTGCACCTGTGGCACAACCCTTGCAATGCATTCCATGACAGAAAGTGATGGAAAAGTTGAAGCAGTTGGAAGAACTGGATGTCATTGAGAAATTCAATGGCCCACCAGTTGGGTCAACCCTCCTGTGGTTGTGGGAAAGCTCAATGGTGATATCAGCTTTTTTTTGGATATGAGACAGGCCAATCATGCAGTCCTGAGAGAAAAACACCCCCTTCCTTCCGTTGAAGAAACCTTGCATGAGATCTCAGAAGTAAACGTATTCAGTAAACTTGACCTAATCATGGAATTCCACAAAATAGAACTACACACTGATTCAAGAGAAGCGACAGCCTTTGCACATGTAGCTGCAGATGGCCTATACAGTACAAGAGTTCATTTTTCAGAATAATTTAATTAACAGCAACTGTCAAGTTCTAATCTGGGTCACGTGACAGCTTGCTCCTTGCTCCTAGGAAAACTGATCATCCTACCAGAGCTGCTCTGAAAGCACACTATCAAGTTTGCACACAAGGGCCATCAAGGGATGGTACACACAAAGGTGGCTTAGACAGAAAGTATGGTGCCCTCACATGGGCAAGCAGGTGTTCATAAGAGCATACCATCCCTGCCAGCTGGTTGGTTCAAGAAGTAAACCTGAACCCATCCGATCAACCACCATTCCCAAGGGTCCTTGGACTGATATTGCCATTGACTTCCTGGAGATTCCCAGTGGGACCCTCCATCATCTACCGACTTTATCTTAAAGCTGCATCATATCCGTCTAACAGTCATGCACCCCAATCTAAAGTACTCACCAAGCTAAAGATATTGACAACAAAACATGCATAAGGTGGGGAACTTAACATCTACAACCATGTCCATAATTATTATGCAATATAAACAGTGATGTTGTTCATGATGCAATGCATATTTGTCCAGATAAAATTGGGTATTGTCCAAGCAAAAACAGATTTCACCAGACAACTTGACCGCCGCCAGCCGGGAAATTTCAAGCCCTGCCAATCACAGCAGCTTCATCTTGAGAGGGATACACGAGCTACCAGGCAATCAGCGTGGGACACAGTGACATTGCAATGGAGGATCATATCCTGCTTAACAAAAGCCATGAGAATAAGTTATCCCCAAACTTTAAACCAGCACCATACAAAGGATCCAAAAAAAGTGAAATGCTGTCCTCATAGAAACCAGGAAGGAACCACCAAGATGAGAAATGCCAGCTACATGAAGACATTTTATTCAGCCAGAGCAGTTAGAGCATCCCTTTGTCCGATCCTTGCAGCCTGTCCATACTAGAAGATGACCAACCTGGATGAATGACTGTGTGTGTTCCTATATATACATGCTCCTGATTAGATATCCTGCTTAATAACAATAATTTATATAATTATTATAGACCTATAAACCTCATTTGAGATTTTTTCTTTACCATTTTTATGTACACTGAACATTATCTTTCTGAACATTAAGTGTTTAATAATTAAATTAATAATATTATTAACTTTCTAACCCATTGACTCCTGGGGGTTCCCCATTTGACAAGTAAATCGTCTGGAATTAGACAGTCGAGAGTAAACTACTAAGTATGGCTGGTTTAGGCTGGTTAGGGGTGAATGGGTTAATGGGACAGTGAATGATTAACAAGTCTTATAATAAGTGGAGGGGTGTAATGTAGCAGAAGTGGCATTTACCGGTATATCATGGGTACGGGGACTCTGTAGAGTCCACCATATTGTAATAATAATTTATACTTGTGTTTGACGAGTCTGCATTGCTGATTTCCTCCCCTATCGAATCATTACAAATCTCCAGGCAATGTCATGCAGGCGCGTAGCGTCCTATACACATATACGCACGTGCGTACTTGAAGTGACCAGAAAATTTTGAAATTTTTAGCAATTGTTTCTATTCTTAACATTTTACTTGTACGCAACCAAGATTTCGTGATGAAAGCACCACTTTGATTAAATTCTGAAAACTAAAACAAAAGCTATACCATGTTCTAACTTAGTTTTGCATTGTACCTTTTTTTTGCACTAACAATGCAGTGTTGTTTTGGCCAGCGTGCAACAAAAAGGCGAGGTTGCAAAGGAGCGACGTTCCAAGAACGTTCGTGACAAAGGAGCGACGTTCCGAGAACATTCTTGACAATTCCAGTCACGCTAGCACCACCAAAACAATGTTTTGTTCGCACCAAGTTTGCTCAAAATAAGGGCAAGACGCTTTGTTCTTTGCTTGTATTCACACAACTATTTCGACAAGAAATAAAGAACGCAGTATTTTTCGCTCAGTTACTTAGGTTTCTAGATCATATGTACTTGTGCGTACTTGAAAAAATGACCACGCTACGCGCCTGTCATGAGAAATAAATTAAACTACTGTAGTCTTTGTAGTGCTTTAATCTTTCACATCAAAAATCTTCAAATTTAGTTCAGAAATCTCCTCACAAAGGGTGTCGTGAAAACTCAGACCTCAGACCCCCAGGTGTATTGAAAAGTCAGACCCCAGGTGTGTCAAAAACTCAGTTTCTGTTCAACTTAATTTTCACGATTTCATGGCATTATGTCGCATTATGTCAATTACTTAGGAAGTAAAGAAATTTAGAACTAGTTTGTACATGAAATGAAATGAAATATTTGCGAAATTTTGCAGATGTGTGTTGCATGATATTCGTCACAGTACAATGGCAGGATACTCTACTCACCCTTGAAATTAATTTTTAAGCAAGTGTATGGAAAAGAAAACAAAAATTGGCGCAAAAAAACCACATGACATGGCAGAGTTAGGCTTTTTCTTTTTTAATTTCCAACCTGAAATAACATTTACACAAATACATGTACCGGTACTAACATATACCGGTACATGTATTTTGAGTCAGTATAGTCCAACCTGAAATAACATTTACACAAATACATGTACCGGTACTAACATATACCGGTACATGTATTTCGAGTCAGTATAGTCCAACCTGAAATAACATTTACACAAATACATGTACCGGTACTAACATATACCGGTACATGTATTTCGAGTCAGTATAGACTAACAGTTTTAAGGCCGAATTAGTGGTTACATCACATTTGTTGACGTATGGAGACCTTGACAAAATCTTTTCCATATGTGCTTCTATCACAGCTTTCTGCTGTCAGCAAGATAATATTACCGACATTTGTTGAACATGCCCTTCAAACTATTGAAGGCTATTGCAGGTTCATTTTTCATTTTAAGAATATCAGGTCACTGTCACATGACGTTGACATGGCAAATGTTTACAGCTGTACAAATGTACAAAACCCATCAATATAAGATACAAACTAAACTTCCAAAATTAAACTGTTATAAATATTCCTTCTTCGTTAAGGTAGTCAAACTTTGGAACAATCTTCCAAGTAAAGTAATAAATTGCCATGATGATAGTCCAAAATCAACAAGTTTAAATTAAGATTGAAAAATCACATGAAATATTTATTGAATGGTCATTCTGTACTTTTTTAATGATGTTTCTGTGATTTTTCTTCTTATTTTTATGAGTGTTTATTTTTATAGCTACAATGTATATTTATATATTTCTGTTGATTCCTTACCATTTAGATAGGGTTAACCTCTGGGTTTCCTTTTTCTAAATTTACTGTGCTTCTTGTAACAGTGCTTGTAAGGTTTAGAAATAGAGTGTTGTAAAAGTTTAATGTTTGACATTAAATCAAGTCACTGGCCGTGACAAGTATCACTCATCACACATTTGCAAAATTTTTCCATTTCGCGTACAAACTAGTTCTAAATTTCTCTACTTCCTCAGTTGTTGGCATGTGAAAAGACCGAGGCTAGCCATCAGTGACATAATGCTATATAATAATGCCATGAAATCGCGAAAATGAAGTAGAATAACATATAACAGGGTCTGGGTTTCGATGCACCCGGGGGTCTGAGGTCTGAGTTTTCGTGACACTGTCCTCACATACCTGAATAAATGACCTCTTCGTCACTCGCAGTCTCTGTTCTGCTGAAACTAGTGTCACTTTCACGATCAACTGAAGGAATCTCCATCGTTTATCGACTTTATCTTAAAGAAGCATCAAATCCATCCGTCTAATAGCACATGCATCTTAATATGAAGTGCTCACCAAGCTAAAGGATATTCACAACAAAACATGCATGAGATGGTGCACTTAACATCTATAACCGTGTCCGTATGGAATATAAACGATGATATTGTTCATGAGCTGACTGATCTCAAAGGAAAGAGTATTCAGTACTCTTGAGGAGTAAAACGCCATTTTATTTCTTGCCTATCTCGCAAAGCATGCTGGAATTATTGCTCCCTGTCGTCATAGTGACTGAGGCCGCCATTTTGTTTTGTTGGGAAAAAGAAAGGTTGCAAATTCCCTTACTCTTATTTCGTTATGCCCCAACCCGAAGAGCCTATTTACTGTTCACAACAAATAAACATTCCTCCAGAATTGCCGGACGTACTTAAACAGTTTACTAAGGCCGCCATTCGCACACAACCAAAAGATGTGTTGCAGTGGGCATTTGCGTAAGTTTTTTTAATCACTGAAGTTTATAGTGTTGATGTCTAAACTGCGTTTTCGTTGTTGTTTCGTGGTAAAGAACGACCGATTAGTGTATTTTGATAAAGTTGTAAAAGAAAGAGGACTGCAAGATTGATATCCCTCTTTTAAAAATATCAGTGACCTGCTTTGTTTTTTTTGACATGATGTATGCATGTCTTACTAGTGAGTGAAAGATTAGATATCGAACATGGCTGATTTTGGTGGGATTGATTTTGTGGAGCACAAAAAAATTCGTGTTTTAGATTAACGCCTTGCAGAATGATTTCCCGAACAAGAAATGCTTTAAATTGAATAAAATTACTGCAAAATGGTATCATCTTTTCCGTTATTTGTATTTTATCAGCCCTCAAATTAACCACAGGTAAAGATTCATTGGCTGAAATTACTTAACCACTAGGTACTTTGATGCCCTCTCTAAGGGAGAGACACCTCCAGTTAAAGACCGTCTTGAGTTTCAGTTGGGACAACCCTTGGAAAAACCCTTGACTCAAGGATTACTTGCAGTTTTACACAAACAGGTATTTCTCTTTGAAAAGATCATAACTGAAAGACTAAAAAAGAGGGAATTAATTTTCCAGCATATGAATAGTGTAGAGACGATCAGTGGCATCACCAATTGTAATTAATGTAACAAATAACCAGAGTTTTATCGGTAGGTCTAAAACAAGGGTCATGGGTTACAGGTCAGTGTTTGCAGGTATTTTGCCCGAACCACTAGCAAAGTGATTTGCAAGCCCAAGTGAAGGCCAGCTCAACGAGTTAATGATGAAGAGTGATGAGCTTTCAAAGAAGACAAAGGATGGATCATACTATGTTTTTGTTGTGTCATAAAAGAAATAGTAAATGGTTCAGACTCAAGAAGCTAGAGTCCACGCGGCTGTCACCTTGTGTGACCCTTACTCTTCTTTTGTGCTTAACAACCTCCTGTGTGCAACTATAACTCGTTATAGTTCACCACTAAATTTTCTCCGATTCTTATTGGTTTAAATTGATCACGTGATGCGATAGTGTTCGTCCGCGGAGAGACACTATCAGCCCATAGTGCCCGTCCAAGGAAAATACCCGGATGGATAGTAGTCGTCCGCTGAAAAAACAGTTGACAGTTATGCGCTATTCTTTAGCCAATGTACGCTGCGAATTATTGACATTTGTGACAGCCTGTACACATGAATAAATATTTGATTGATCTGCATTAAGTGGGTTTTGACTGTTTTTCAACTGGCGCGCGGAAGAAAATTTAGTGGTGAACAATAAAGACAATAGAGTGTTTATGTCTCAGAACTATCGGTCTGATAGTTGCCCCATGGAAATTTGATGTTCTTAAAACTAGCATATTAGCCCTCGAAGCTTCGCTTCTCGGGCAAATATTTGTTTTAAGAACATCAAATTTCCGCGGGGCAACTATCAGCCGATAGTTCCTTGACAGAAACACTCTATTGTTTAAATAGTACTCACTAAATCTTTACTATTTGTTAATTGAGTGACTCTGTATTATGGCATTAAATCATTTTTTTAATAAATCCCTTCAGCTTGGTGGTAAACCAATAATTGAGCTGTCATCTTTGGAAGAGAAATGGAAACATTTGGCTCTGCCAAAAGACACCTTGGAGGAGCTTCTAAGGTAAGCATGGTAATCAGTAATGTGTGATAGGTATCTCTAATCCCTGCTATTGAAATATTTTTGGCTATTGGTGTTTAACAGTATATCAATCCTCTTAGGTACTAATGCTTGATTTATTATCTCTGATATGCTCCTAGGATGGGAAGTTTTGCAGAGGAACTTAAATGGCTTCATTTCCTTGCTCTCGCATGCAGTGCTGTCAGTGAGGTATTGCCTATAAAATCAGTGATGTACATGTACTGTTCACATGCATTAAGACAACTCTAACCAAAAGTTTTCTCGTCTTTGGCTATTCAGCCTAAGATTGTTTTGGGATAACCAGTCAGTGGTCAAATTGGAAAAAAATAAGCTGACATTGGGTCGCAAGATATCACATGGAAGAATAATTTATTTTCTCTTATATTAAAGGTTAACAGCATGTGTATTTTATTGCAGAATCTTACTTTGGCAATGAAAACTATTTGTGAGATTTTAACAACAGATCTTGAAGGAGGTCCTGCAAGGATTCCTTTCTCTCTTTTCAAGGAACTCTACACATATCTTGCTGAGATTGATGGAGAGATACCAAAGGAGCATGTAAACACAGTCATTGAGCATCTTAATTATGATGTGTGAGTAAACCCTTAACAGACAAATTTCATGTTAAGTTAAGGAGGATCCAAAGGGTTTTCCAAAAATTAAGTAACAATGGGTTTCCAATGGGAAAGTATTACATCACTATTGATCCTTTCAAAAGGAAAGCATTTTGATATTTGACCAATACACTATCATCAGGCAACTTCCAAGCGTCGCACGAAGTCCCTGACTGTTGCCATAGTAACAGTACAGCACTGCTAAAAGACCCTCTAAATTTCATTTTTAGAAAATATCTTAAATACTAATTCAGTGAAGAAGTATTTTTAAATTTATTTATAAAATTATTTTACCCAAATGTACAGCATGAGAAAACTTTATCTAATTGAAGTTGAGTCTCTCAGTTACATACATCATCAAGTCGAGTCTCCTCAGGAACCACAAATGGTGGCTTGCCTCAACGACCTATCCAGCATGAGTGTTCGAATCTCAGTTCCTTCTAGCCCTCGAACACTAATAATTGGGGACACTGTAACGTGAAATCAACAGATCAGTCCGACAAATGTTGGTTTTTGAGGAGAGGGGAAAACTTGGAGGAAAACCTCTCGGAGCAGAGTAGAGAACTAACAAACTCAACCCACATATGACACAGAGTCTGGGAATTGAAGCCAAGCCACATTGGTGGGAGGAGTGCTCTCAGCACTACGCCAGCCCTGCACCGGAAAAAAACATTGCCTTTACATGAAAAAGTGTTACGGTAACCATAATTATTGCCTTTACATGAAAGAGTGTTATAGCCTCATTCCTTCTAATAAGGAAGTCTCTTGAAATTGTGGAAACTGGTTTGATCCACCATAAATTGGTGGGAGGCAAGGGGTGGTCGCCCGGGAGAATAGGGGGCGGGAGGGTTACCGTAGGCAGGAGAGAAAAGAGCGGGAAGCGGCAACCTCGTCCCCAGGGCGCTTTTCCCTGGCCACCCAAAGCCAGGGAAAAGCGCCCTGGGGACGAGGTTGGGGAAGCGGAAGTGAAATGCAAAACGCTACTTGTCGTAGCGTTAGGATAACATTAAAAATGCGTTAGATTACATTAAAAAAGAACAACCCAAAATAATATTTGACTTGCATTAGCGTCTTCTGAGCAATCAAGCAAACAAAAATTCGCGCTTGGGCTGAAAAACTAGCCTGCGGATACAGCCGCCTCTCATCGCTCCCGACCGCTAAACAGACTTACTTCCGGTGAAATTGTCAACCCTTTTACGGTGGTACGTCATCCTCTAGGTGCTGAAACGTCAAGTGGCTTTCGCAGACGTGTAACTGCTGCAACACGAGCAAAGCGACAAAGGAAACACCCAAGAATTACATAGCTAAATGACCAAGATGTGTTGTGAGTCTCCCATTTTATAGGGGACGGGTGCAGGACTGAAAAGCGCGGGACCCCCCTCTTAAATCCGAATGAGGATCACGTTTTATAGATGAACTGAGCGCATCTTTAAGTATTAGGCAGGGACCACAGACTTTTTGCGCCCAAAAACTGTTTGTAAATTCTGAAAATCTGAGCTGGTAGCATATTTTCTCGAGGTTAAGATAAGGAAAACAAAATGTTTTGGAACAGAAAAAGAGGTCTGATGCACGCTGGAGAATGGGAAGACCGCCCCCTTCACCTTTTCAGTCTCCTGATTTTATCCCTTGCATCGCTTGGTTCCAGGATAGTGGCCGTGTGTTAATCGCCTCTGTCGGTAGATACTTACGCGGAGTACTTCTTTTCTTTCAGGGAAAAACAAGATGGCCAAGTTTCTCCGCGGAACTTTATGAGTGACGATTGTCCACCTCTCTCACCAAATGAAAACTCGTAAAGAAAACGTGGCTCATTTAGTTCTTCGCGTATTTTAAACAGTTCCCTAGAACACTTTACTGAGTGAACTCAGTTTTAGTTTCAAAACCTGCCACTTGTCGTACTGATTTATCCTCTTCGCTAAGTTTTTCGGTGGGTTTTTCAGGAGAAATACACTACTCTGCTTCAAGCTGTCGTAAGAAATTTGTTACAATATTATCGGTATATTCGGCGTTTCAGTGTACATAGTTGAAACTGAGCTAACCGCTGTAATTAGATCAGGAGAACTGCAAAACTTGTGCATAGCTGTGTAAATAAAGAATCACGGGTTTGGACTGATGCAGTATTTGTGTAAGCGTGATATATGATTCTCCAATAAGGAAACTGTACGTTTTAAGTTCATACCGTCTGAAGACAATGATTGTTCAATGAATCTTGCGATGGTCTCCTGTTCAATATATATGAGTTATTGATCAAGCGTGAGGTCAAGATGGCTGGATATCGGTCAAGAACGAGGCCAAGATCCAGCCATCTTGACCAAACAAGCTTGGTCAATAAAGGATTTATTATATGGGATAAAACACCAAGAAATGATCTTTGATCTTGCGAGACCAAGCGAGAAATCCCGAGCGGGCAAGATAGCTCCATCTTTTCCGCTCGGGTAGCCAATCACAGCGCGGGGTTTGGTTCATCTTGCCTGCTCACGGAGGTAGCCATGAGAACACATGAACTCCAAACCTTCCCATGAAAAGGGTGAGAGGGAAATTGGAATTGATGTCGCGATGTGGACCTGAGAGATGTTTTGTCCATAGACAGAATGAGATGCCACACGAACTTTTCGAGTAAACAAGGTTTCATTTTTCAAAAAAAGGACTTTACAGTCCGACGCGCCTCACCGTGGCCACCCTAACAAAGTTTTTTACAAATTGTCCGCCAATCAGGATGTGTGAATTTGAGTGACAGTCACGCCTCCTTGCAAAATTCGCACAGTTGTTAGTTGAACACCGTTGCATGGGTTGTTGAGTTAACGTATTTACACGTAATTGTCAAATGTGAAAGTTTGTTGGGTGGCAACATTAAGGCGCGTTGCACTGTAATGGTAAGCGACATTTCTGAGGAATGAGGCATCATACAAGTATAAATCCCAGGGAATAAAGGGGATGAAGTTCCCGGTGTTTGTGGCTGTCCTCTGCAGTCTTTCCAGCAGAAGTGGCCGGCTTGGCGTAATGTCTCAGTCTAAAAAGGCTTGTGGTGTATGAGGCCACCTAAGTAAAAACAGCTTTAAGTCAAAAAGGACTTTGCCGAGTGCTGGGACATGTAGATGCAGATCTAGAACTAACGTGTGTCAACTAGATGTTTTCAATCACCTTTTTAAGAGAAACGTTATGAAAAGGGTTTTTCCATGTCGAACTTTTAAACAACGCAGCATCAGAGCTTTGCATAAGTTTCGGCAGCCTCCTTTGTCGAAGGTCAAGGGTCAAGAGTGACTCCTTAGAGAGACGAGAACCAAAGTCTAACCGTTAATGTATCCAGTACAGCCTACACAGTAAGTAGACCTTATTTAACGTCGATAACTCGTAACAGTAACTTTTAATCACTGACAAACCTGAGGTCGACGGTGCGCTCATTTTACTTCCCCCACTCCATCAGTGCTCCGTTTTACGGGTATTTAAAGCTATGTAGCTACACGGAAAGGAAAGGAGTCGAAACAAGGATGCGAGATCCGGGAATCGAACTCAGGACCTCTTGCACCAAGGCCGCGCACTAACCGACTGTGCCATCCTTGCTCCTTCACAGGTGTGTTTGTGGAGGTTTTCGGTAGAGGGGTCCTCCTATATTTTTCATCGAGATTTCTTGGGCGACACTACTTGAGTTTCACGCAATAGTGGATTCTCAAACTTGATCCATTCTTACCTGACATTCAATATCATTCTAATTATTAGAACAACAGTAGGACACATCAAATACAAAATACGCCTTTCTAATCAGTTTGTCGCTTTGTCTTTGACAGTTCTATTGGTTGCAAACATGAATTTATGGTCTGCCGGTCGATGTCCCTTTGCTAGGTTTTATACTGTTCATGAATGAAATTTATTTGATCTTTAAACAATTTTCTTCTTCAATTTCATCATCGGATAAATTCGCGTTTTAGTTCCCTCTGAAAATTTAGGTCTTGATTGTCGCTATGACAAGATATCTGCCAATGAAAAATTGACAAATACTCATTGACTGATTCATTTTAATACGATATTACCCACAACACACTGCGCTTATCTTTCGAGCCGATTTTCAACATGGCGTCCACAGAGTACCCTAGTAGTGTCACAATTTTATTGTTTTTAATTCCTTTTTGTCTACCCATAGAAGCCAGTGAACGTCACGTTAAATTCCAATATAAACATAGTTTTAAAGGACCGCATCTTGTAAATAAAGAAGGCACCATTCCTTTTTGGACACATGGAGGAAGTAAGTGGTATCTTTTGTTGTGATTTGCCATCGATATAAGTTTACACGTGTACAAAAACTCTTTAACGGCTTTTTTGTTGACGCGCGCGTTTTTCTTAGGTGCTATACCTAGTGACGACCAAATTAGATTGACTCCGTCCATGACGAATAAAAAAGGTAAGGTTTTCAAAGTTTATTTTGACGAGCAACTGATTCATTGTTTGGTGACGTTTCGGATCAGATGGACTTATTGTTGCTGCTGTTGTAGCTGCATCAAACAAAACAGTCGCTTGTATTGTGTTGATTTTGCAGCTTACTATAACAAGTATAGGTCAATATGAGATTGAAAATCGTGGCCAATTTTTATGGTCAAAATGAACTTACAATTGCAACAAATGTTAGGGCATATCCTCTAATAAAAGAACTTTGATTTCGTTAAAAGAACATTTTTAATTACTGTTGAAGTGCAGTACTGGACTAACATCTGTCCAGGAAGGGGGTGGGGGGGGACCTAGAGGGCAATAGCATTGTAACAGCAAGCAAACCTTGATGATAAACAAGACATGTTGTGCTTGACAAAATGAGTGTAAATATTCCTATAAATTTTGCCATTCTACAGCATTAAGGACGTTCGCGCCAATTGTTTCTGCGCATCCTTACTGCACACGCAAATGCACACGCCACGTCATACACGAGCGCGCGTGCTAAGTAATAAAATGAGAAATGGTAGGGCAAGAGGCCATTGCTATAGCTTTGCCTGGATTTAACGGTCTTGGACGTTCGGTGACCCCAATTTTTCTTTCCAGAAACGGATTTTATTTACAATTGTCTCCACGTTGTCCAAAAATGAACAAAAAATCAATGTGGGAAGTTAAAAAAATTTCAAGATTTCTGCTCACAGGACATCAAATCCTGCCATCTTGTGACGGCAAGGCGCGTGAAACTGTGGTCGCTAAATGCGAACTTGATCTTTAAGGAACCTCACCAGTTGACTAAATTCACTTAATAAGTCCACTTTAACAATATTTGGCAGAGAAGATTTCACTTCAAAGATTTAATTGCAATATATTTGGGTTTACAGACACTGGCCTTATTCGCTAACGAAGCCCGATTTTGTCACATTTTGGGTGTTTTTCCGGGCATGTTCTCTCCAAAACGAAGTCGGTGACCCCCCATTTTTTTTACATTTCTGACATAACTAACTCATCATCTTAAAGTGGTAAAAGTTTCAGAAAAAAATCAATGTTGAAAAATTTTCGCACGAACGTCCTTAAATTGTTTTTGTAACCTCTGTATCTTATGGCTTGGGAACCGTGCCTTAGTAACCAGGCCTGTTAAGACTAAATTAATTCCCAGGCTCTAAATTCGAGTCTAAAAATGAAAATGCACCAAAAGCCACATGTTATATTTATTTCATTTTTAGCAGTTTGAACAAAACTTTTTGGCCAAGTACTTTTGGGTTTCGGACAACCAAATTCTCTACAATGGTTGTGCAATGGACAAGAGGATTCCAAAATTTTCGTCTTACTCTGCATTGATACCAGTTTTGTAATGGAAGAAACTACCAACGTTAAATAAAGTGACTTTATCTTTAACCCCTGTGTAATGTAAACCCACAGCTAGTGTAAAGAACAAAATAATGTTTAACAATAAACCTAGAGCAAAACAAAACTATGTTATGTTATGATACCAGCCAGGGGTATAGTCAGCAATTCTGGTATTTTGCTAGGTACTGACACCAGGTTAAATTCTGGCTGTGTTTTTAATAGGTGTTGTGATTGTTGACATCTTTGAAACACTGCTTTATAATTTGCTGAAACATCTGGTGCCACTCTCTTTCAATACTCAAGCAAAATACACACTGTGTATTGCAGCTTTTGCTTGTGCTTTAATTAAACATATTGCTGATTTTTTTGTACCACATTCACAGGTTATTTATGGACAAAAAGTGGCTTTCCTCATGATTGGTGGGAAGTAGAAGTTTCCATTAAAGTGACTGGTGTAGGAAGACTTGGTGGAGATGGTGTGGTGAGTCAGTCCGGTCCTTTTCAATGTGCAGTCTAATCAACTGAATTAAAAAGATGATGATCTAGAAAAATTCCATAGATTATTAATTCCTATGGTTTCCTTGATGGCCTTGCCTATTGCATATCACATCCATGATGTCTGGCAACTCTTCATCCTCCTTTATCTGATTAACTCATACTCTATTTGCAATATCCTTTTATTCTTTGGGAATTCTCACTCTACTGAGCTTTTCTCTCTCACCTAATCTTGCTCTAGTTTAAGAAGTCGATCATGTAATTTTAATAAGCTGAAATAACTGAGGAGGAAGTGCTGCCTTTGTAATTTTATCTGAAATTGGTCAGACTTTCAAGTCTTCTCAGACAAGGACTATAAACCGAGGCCCCATCTCACAAACATCGTCTGTGTTCATAAGTTCCCTGTGGGAAGTCAAAGAACCCACACACTATTTGAGAAGAGTAGGGGATGAAATCTCCGGTATTGTGGCTGTCCTCTTCTCTCAAGCCAAAGTGGCCGGCTTGGCGATGATTAAAGGGCTTGGGGTTGTATGAGGCCACCTACCAGAAAGCACAAACAGCCATAAGTCAAAAAGGGACTTTGCTGAGTGCTGGAATATATAGATGTGATGTAGAATGTTTATTGTAGGGTTTTGTCTTGCCCAATCATACCAGTAAACTGTTGCTATTTGATGTGTATTTTCATTTACTTGATTTTCTGTATTGCTTTATGTTTTGCTACTCTTTTGCCCATTGTTTTCTTCACTTTCTTACCTATCCATTTCTAATTCTACATTAGCTTCACTATGTTCATAATTTGTTATTATTTGTTTAAATTTGTTGTTAGGCTATTTGGTATACAGAAACTGCAGGCATAGAGGGTCCAGCCTTTGGAAATGTTAACACATGGAAAGGTCTTGGTATTTTTTGTGATTCATTTGACAATGATCAACAAGTGAGTGAATTCATTTCTTTACAGACCTCAGTGATTTAATCTATACATAACGCCGGTCCTGAGGGACTTAAATTGGCTTCCTGTTAGTAGTATGCTGACATATACTGGTGGCATTCTCATGGTTAAATGTGTAAAGGGGCTAGCAGCTAGATATCTCTGTTCCCGCTTTGTCACTAGGGCTAGTCTGTACACGATTGGAATACTAGAAATAAGAACAAAATAGATATTCCAGGATACAAATCTGCTGCTGGGAAGTGATCTTTTCTGTACCAATCAGTAACTGTGTGGAACTCATTACTGACTGCCATCACTGATTGTAACAGCCTTGAAATATTCAAGAGGAAATTGAAAGACTATCTTTTCCAATTATTTTTCAAATAGTTAATTATATTGTTGTACGATGATTATTATATATTTGCAAATTAGGACTGAAAGCCTTCTTGGAGCCCTAAATAAATAAAGATTATTATTATTAATAGAAGTAGTAGTAGTAGTAGTAGCAGTAGCAGTAGCAGTAGCAGTAGCAGTAGCAGTAGCAGTAGCAGTAGCAGTAGCAGTAGTAGTAGTAGTAGTAGTAGTAACAAAGATACAAATAAACTACGGTATAATATAGATGTCAGGATGTGTTTGGTGACTAAAGTACAGTAGCAATAAAAAGAAAATCACACTCATGTTGATTAATGAAAGATAAAAAAAATGTCGGCCATTTAAAGTAATTTACATCACTTAGTATCTGCTATGAAATTGTTCAAATTAAAATCCTCCTTACCTTAAAACATTCCTTTTGGCTCTGTGTTGGTGAAGGTGCAGTAAAGTAGGTGCAATCTGAAGACTCTTCCTTCCCTTACAAGACGTTGAATGTCATTCATCAATAGTAATGCTGAATGTTTAAGTCATTCCAGTCCTTTACTCTTACAATCGCACTATAGATGTATTTAATGATATTGAATGAAGGTCATAAATAATAATTTTTCTTGTAAAATTCAGGTTGTTTTGTTACTTTGTAAAGCCCTTTTATTTTTTCAGGGAAACAACCCATTTATTTCTGTAATGCTTAATGATGGAACGCACATTTACAATCATAACAAGTAAGTTATTACACCGGTCCTCAAGAAGGATTCATTTTAGCTCATGGCTATGACTATGTCATATCGATAAGCTGTTGGAGTTCCTCTTGTTTTGTTCATGCATTCTGTTCTCCAAATTCTAAAGCTATAAATAAGTGTATTTGATCAAATCCTCTGAATCTTCTAGCTGCCCTGAATAAAACTTCCTTGGAAAGCTACTTCCAAATAGGCCATTTTCAATATATCTAGAATATTCATTCATGGAAGTGAGGCAGTGAGGACAAAAACAATAAAAACATGTTGGAATGGATGTGAAAAATTTAAATTATATTGATTAAATAATAACAATAAAATATGATACAATAACTAAAAATTTTCAGGAGGCAGATGTAATAACCTACTACGATTCTCCGTTGAGTATGACACTAGGGAAGTTTGGTGACAAAGTTTCAGCGTTAAAGTTACCATGTTGTCAAGGGCAACTTCCTTCATTTCCAAGAGTAACTTTTAGGGCCTTGACGTCACGAGCGAGCAATGAGCCAGCCAAAATCTACAAATGGTAACAGTTAAA
>OX421445.1:937500-940000 GCA_949126865.1 Montipora capitata | reverse complement strand
CATAAAGCAGGCTAACAAAATCTGTACCTTGCTTAGTTCACATTTGTTAGCGTTAAAATAGATTTTCAGTCCTATGCTTCTGTTACGAAGTGGTATATTTTTTAGGTCACCCATCCAGATACTAACCCCACCGGAGAGCGATTAACTGTACTGAACTTTTGTATTACAAAGCTGTCAGATGCTCAGAGTGCATGCTTAAACTTGTGGTGAAAAGAAGTTGTGAGGGAACTTGAAAATGATCATTTTCTTCAATCTTTCTGGGTTCAGTACTTTGCTAGTAACCACATGTCTTCTCAGGGGGCTATTTACCTATTACAAAGATATACAATACCAAAAGAATACCGTGTACTGTTAGAGCTACATATTACGCAAAGACAACTTGAATCTCCGGGAAGACAAAATGCAGCTCAGTTGACAATATGGAATAAAGCGCTGTGTTACTTCACTACCACACGTAAGCAATGTGTGTTTATTTTTTCTAAAGATGACAGGAATTTCTTCTTTCTGACAAATGATTAATAGGCGGCATCCAGGTTTATAACCTCAAAAAAGGATCTGTTTCGTCGTATGAACGTGTGAGCCAAAGGGCCTGTGCTTGTACGACTTCTGGGTGACCCCTTAAATTGTCTTAATGACCCCCGACTTGAAAAAATTTCCTGGGACGCTGCAGTTTAATACCACCCAACTCAGTCCCTTCTGTTTTAGCCTAAATTTTTGAGTAAGACGTACCACAGGCAACCCAGTGTACGCTTATGGAGCATCTAGTTTACTTCAACAACTTCCAGCTCAAGGCAAATTTGAAAACGAATTGAACTAACGAGTTCATAGGGTTGATCAAATCATACAGAGTCAGACAGGGTGGGTTTGCACCATTTCTGCAAAAGATTATTGACTAGTGAGACAGGTTTTTCAGAAAACATTTCATTCAATACCAAGGCACATTTTGAGTGTTAATGTTAATCCACTTTCAAAGTTGTTTACCCTCTATTAATAAAATATCAATATTTACTATTGAATATTGTTTAATTATCAGGGTGAACCAGGGATGAGTGAGGAAGAACAGAAGAAACTAGCTGAGCAGTACGAAGAATATCAAAAGAAACTAGAGCAACAGAGAGAAGAGTAAGATAATTTGATTTATGTGTTGCCGCTGATGGCGAGCAATATGTCTTTGTTGGCCCTCAACAATTAACTTGCTTAGCAGTTTACTCATTGTACTGTAGTTCTTCAAGTCAAAATTATTGCCTTGATCTCTTACAGTATTTTCTCTTAAGGTTGATGGCAGTAACTGCCTATCATGTAAATCAATATCAAACAGATAAACCATATCCAAACAATACCATTATTCTCTGCATGGTGATTTATGATGAGGGCCAGGCCCAAAGAGATTGGAACATTGCAATCTTTAATCCAAGTTTGACATAAATGTTTTGACTTCGTTTGGCTCAGAATCTTCTCAGAATCTATATTACTGAGAGGAATGCCTGAAATATTTTTACAAAATCACTCCTTTTTGTTGTTTATAATTCTGACACTGGAGACAATTCACTGAGACGTGTGAAAGGCTATATACATGTATCAATAAACTGGAATATCAGGTACTCACTCCCCATGATTTATAGGGACATTGTCTTACATTATTTTCAAAATCCAGTAAATCACATAACAGAAGATCTGACTCCATCACGTGACAGCAATTTCCTGATGGAATGAAATGCTTAAATGCTTAAAAAAAGACTCTCAATGATAAGTTATAAAATTGTTTTGTTTTTATCTTGTTTCAGGTTCAAAACAGCTCATCCTGACAAAACAAAACAGACAGAAACACAGGTATGAACAGTGATGGACTGTTTATCCCTAAAGACATAATTTTTATTATAATAATTGTTATTTCAATGCTAATACAACACTTCAATAAATTGAATTTAAATTTATTGTTGCCTTCTCTTAAAATTGAGCATTGAAAATACCGGTATTTCTTTTTGGAGCTTTCTCCAAGAAACCCAGACTGGTTTGCCTCTAATAATGTTGTATTTTACTGTTGCTGTTACACATGCTGTTAAATTTCCCCCTCCTGGGCATAACAGGTGTAATTTTCTTCATGTTTCAGTCCATGGTGTGATGGATGTGCACACCAGGTGCACACTGACAGATTTGTGTTAAGACATACTGAAAATATTAGGTAAATCCTTGTCAGAAGTGCATTACTTTTTAATGGTACTGACAATGGACAGTAAAAAGTAAAAATAGGAAATATACCCAAATGGTAGTGCATTGTGCCTGCACACAGCTGTCTGTCAACCCTTAATATTCTAATAAATGTCCATACAGCCATTTGACGAAAATGCGTGTAATATACAATGCAGCTGTCTAACCAAGTTTTGGATGTGCAGCGATGCTTCAAGTATTTGGTATTGCATTTGAGGCTGTACCTTATGCCAGAACAAAAGAATGTTTTGCAAAACTATATAAGCCTCACTCAGGGTCATAAAGGAAGGTA
>OX421445.1:930000-932500 GCA_949126865.1 Montipora capitata | reverse complement strand
GATAATTATATGTACCATAAATATACGTTTCTTTTTTTTTTCTAAATGAGATTTTAAAAATGCCATAATTTTCTCAGTTGTGCACCTAGTAAATTTGCACTGTTTTGTTTTTTTTCACTTTTGATTTACATGCACAGCATAACAAGGTTGCTGCCAACATTGCTGCCATTTATTGGCCAGGGCAATGCTCAAACGACAGTAAAAGGCCAAAAACGTTTTGGCATAAGGCAAAGATTTTGTTTTTGTAAATGTTTGATTCCTTGATTTCGTTTTATGTTTTCACAGCAATAAGGTGAATCAAGGAGGGAATGTTCAGAAGAGGGATACAGGAGACTCTGCTGTTGTTAACTCTCAGCTCAGTGATATGCTGAAATCAATTGAATCTTTGACTCACTCTGTTAATCACGTTGCCACTAAACAACAAGTGAGTTGCTTAACTGTTGAGTCTTTTTGAAAAAAAAATTATATACATGTATTCACCAAATGCCCTTTCATTTCATTGACTCTTAATAGATAATGAAACAAACTCTAGTTAAACTCGACAATCACAATAATTAGTGGGAGTCAAATCAGTTAGCTATATACAAGCACTTGGAGCTAGTAACTGTCCTGAAAAAAATATGAATCTTAAGCAAAGATGACAGCGGCTTGGAGAATGGCACGTAAAAATACAACATAGCGTTATTTCAATCACTTTTTTAATTATCCTAAAGTATAAAATTATTATGAATGATGTGGTAGTTTGGAGAGAAAATTTAAAATAAATCACTTTGTCTTTGTTCAGATTGCCTTTTTCTAGATGATAAGGGCAGTTGCATTAATGTGACAAGTCTTGAACTCATCATCGCGGCAGTTATGAGTGCTTATTTAGCAGCAGCGAAATGAAAGGCTTTAATAGGTTTTTTTACACATGACCTCTGCATTACTGGTGCAGTGCTCTCAGTTGAGCTATCAAGCCAACTGGAAGTTGGTCACTTTGTGAGTTGATGATAAACCTCTTCAAGATGGATACATGAATTATTACAAACTACGATTTCATATATTCTTTACTTCATACTAAAATGCGGAAACACACATGCAGGTTGTGCATAGCCATTATTTTTGTTCATTAAACCCATGTCTTTCTGTCATCATTGTTCTCATTGACATTGCCATTGCTGAAGCCATGAAAAAAAAACAAGGAGGAATTGACCTTGCCTAATGCAGACCGATAAATTTCACAAAAGGTTTCCCAGTGTCTAGAATACACTGAGATAGTTTGTACATGCTGATTTGTCAATTTAAAGCATATTTTACGGTACAGTCAGCTTGACTTCACAGTGTCCTCTTCTCTCGATTTGATTGCCAAGAGATGTGAAAAACAGCTTGACTGCCTCCTTTTCTCCAGCTGTACTAAAAGTTATGACTACTCAGTATTCTCTCCTTGAACCATATGATCAAGTTAGGTAAAAATAATGCTTTTGCACTTGTTTTATTTCAGATGATGGTGCAAGACAAGAAAGAATGTCCTCCTCCCCCACCAATGCCACAATGTATAGGTCCTGGTTATTTTGTGGTGCTAATCGTCGCTCAAATGATTATGCTGCTTGGTTACATAGCCTATATGAATCAAAAGGAGGCAGCGGCTAAGAAATTCTTTTAAGACATTTTCAAAAATCTACTCATTTTCTACAAACTGATCAATATACAGGATTGCCACATGTGTGAGTCCATGCCTTATTGGCTGAAAGAATGCAACAGCATTTGCAATGGTTTATTGAAGGTAGTTATCCAATGAACTTATGGACCTTTAAAAGTGCAAGACGTTCCACGGTATTCCACAAAAAGAATTCTATTCCTGGCTTCGTTTTGGAACATTTAGAGTGCTTATTTGTTATTCAAGTCTCTAAATCTCTCGATAATTCTCAAAGGAGATCAGTCAAATTAGAATTCACATTGACAACAAAGTCACGTTAACGACAGCGTTTAAAGATATCCTGAAGTAAATAATTAAAAAATGATATTAATTGCTGAGTTATCCTCTAGCTTCGGCAAATCTCATCAAGAACATTTTGAAAACCAATTTTTCTTCATGCAGGTTCAGGGGCTTATGTGGAAACATGAATAGGGCTTCTGTTTTAAATAAACAATTATTTATTTGTTATTAGATGTTGGCACCATCCATCCAAAAACATTTGAGCGTGGGATAAAGCTTTGTCACACCTGTGTCTGAGCAGCTCCATCAACTGTATGGTGAGGGGTTGCACACACACCCCCTCATCTACATGGTAATCTTTTTCTCTGTCTTTGCCCATACATTGACTCAATGACTTGCTGACATGCTACCAGAGATCCTATTTAACTTCACATGATATGGAAAATTTGCCATCAATGCCACTGCGACTTTTTTCCTGACTTTTTCCCCAACTTTTTTCTCGACTTCTTTCGGAAGGCCGCTGACCCCAACCTACCTGGGTGTCTTGAAAACAAGAACCCCTAAGACACTAAGACTCGAAACCAA
>OX421445.1:920000-925000 GCA_949126865.1 Montipora capitata | reverse complement strand
CTTTAAGTCAATGATCGAGGGAATGGATCACTCTCCAAAGGTATTACAATTTTGCCCCATTATCTCCAAATTGAAACAAAATTCATGATGAGAAACAAAATAATTTTTTATCGCTTTATTTATTTTACCAAAAGTTGCGGGAAAATCCCAACTGCTAACCCTTTTATTTCAACGGTGAAAGCTGGTCGCAAATTGATGACTCCTCCATTTAATTTAATCACAAAGGGCAAAAATTCAGTCACAAATGCGATTGTATTGGTTGCAATTTCGATTACGGATTTACCGTAAGCATGTAAATACATTGGACGGGCCTAATTATTAGTTTTATAACTTGTTTAAGTTTCCGCATAATCCGGTGTAATTTCCGCATAATCAACGCATGTTTCCGCATAATATGGCCAAAAATTTCCGCATAATCTTTAATTTTTTTCCGCATCCTATCAGAAGCCATGAACTGTTGTGATACTTGATATTTTCTGTAGTTACTAAAACAAGGAATGACCTACAATGATTTGTAGTGATCTACAATGACCTACAATGAGTTACAATGGCCCACTTAAATGACTTACAATCAAAGAGAAAGACAAAAGAGGATCAGGGTGAAGAGTTTGGTGAGTGGAAAACAGCCATTGTGCGTTGTCCCGCAATGCTTTAGTCCATGGCATGACAGCCCAAATGACGGCAGCAATTCACGCATGTGGCCTTGAAGGCAGAAATAAACTGCAAAAAGACCCTTTGTCATCCTTTGTCTTAAAGCTAAATTGAAAATGTACAAATATCAAGGCTTTGCTTGGCAATGATGAAATCTTAATTAGAGCGGGAAAAAATATTAAATAAGTTATTCTTCCCACAGTGTTTTGTTTGGTTCAGAGTGCACAATGAAAATATTTTCAACTTGCACAGCAATGGGGTTTTGATTGGTTCAGAGCACAGATTGGAATGTTTTTAACCTCTGTACTGCAAACATGCTACAGTGCCCTCGGAGCTGCAAATTCTCTTTTATTGTAGCTCATTACAGGTCATTAGCTAATTTTAGCTTATAATGTATCTCACTGTAGGCCATTGTAGATCATTGTAGGTCACTGTAGGCCATTGTACATGTAGCTCATTGCAGGTCATCGTAAATCATTGTAGCTCATTGTAGGTCATTGTAGATCATTGTAGTTCATTCCTTGTTTTAGTAACTACAGATATTTTCACTTCTACAGGTTTAAATGTTCTACCTTTCATTTCGCTTCGCAAAATACAGTAAGCCAGATCAATGAATGTGTGGTTCCAGAAAATATCCATACCCCCACCACGGAAGACTTTTTGATTTGCATCCCCCCTCCCTCCAGGATTTTCCATTCCAGGGGGGTGTTTGATGACCCCCCTCCCCTCAGGAATTTCCAGAATTTTTGTACTTATAAAAAAGAAAGTGAATTAGTTACGTAAATACGGTAGATTTTATTACAACAGTGTAAACATTAAGGTTAACTTTTATAAAGATATAACGCTTTGTTAAGCTCATTATCCAGCTAAACTTTTAGCTTCTTCGCCATCATGCAACTTTGCAAAGCTTAAACATTTGGGTTGCACATTTTGTCAGTTTCTTCAGGTTGATTCTTATTTAGGGACCACACATGTTGAGACGGTAGGTTTTGTGAACGTCATCACAAAGGCGGTTGTTTTAAGAAGAATATTATTGACGCCAAAATAATCCATCATATTTGTAAACTTAGATATGGCGATTTAAGTGTAGTCTTAAAATTTACTGACTCTCCAGCAGTCATTTTCGCCGGTAAATGACACCCAGCCTCACTGTTGCTTGCCTTTGAGCCACGGATGAAATCCAGAGGGCGAGTGTTATTGTTTTTGGCACAATTTACTTCCTCCAATGAGTAGTGAGACTACTGTTTTAGAATTTCCATTTTGACATAACGAACTAAATCTCAACAATCGTTTCCAGAGGCCGCAATTGCATTTACTCAAAGAAGAGAAAACTTGACTCCCGTCCGTGGTCTAAATGCCACCCACAAAAAAGAAAATGTTGTTGCACGCAAGCGTTGAGATGGTGGGAACTTGCATCTTATCGCATTTTCAATGAGTTACTACCCCCAGTAAAACATGAATCCTATCAAAAATGTGTTTACTGCATGTGAAGGTAGCGAAACTGCAAATACTCAAGTGGATGGAAGTGTTGGTTGGACGAAAAAGAAACAAAGCTGGAAGTCTGGGGATGAGAGACTCCAGTTGAGACCGCCATTTTAAATGTTTTGAATCCGTTCCAAATGAAAGACACATTGTTCTTAGGTTCGGGAGATTGTAGCGCTAGCTAACTCAAAGAAAAACAGAAACATTGAAGCTAATAATGTTAACTTTATCTCAAAACTGACTTTTGTTTCAAAACAACATACGTAAGTATGTTTTTTTCAATGTTTTGTACGTGGTTCGTGACCCTTTGGAAAAGTAGCTTCTCACGAAACCCCCCTACCTCTCGGACAATACTGCCCTTCAACTCCCCCTCTCCCTCGGAATTTCCAATGATCTTCCGTGGTGGGGGTATGGATATATTTCAGGAACCACACAATGCATCGTCACAATCATCCACTCGAATCAAAGAGAAATGAAGATTTAAATTCCTTCTAAGAAAGCTGTTAATACATGTAACACAATAAACTCTACTGTACATGAAAAATGAAAGAATAGTCTTGTTATACCGTAAACACCGGTGTATAAGCCGCACCTTCTTGCTCAAAAATTTCGGATCAAATCAGGGATGCGGCTTATCTGCGAGAACATCTAGACACCATGCCGTAAATTTGCATAAATTAACAAGTTTAGCGAAAAGTCTTAAGTCTGTATAGACCCGTGCAGCAAATTAATAAGAACTTCATAAAACAATACCACATTACGCATTGATCATTGCTTTTGCGAGTTTGGTGGCTCCAAAAAGAGCCGTTTTTGTTTGAGCTTAGACAATGATTAAACCTTCTTCGTTAAAAGACCTTTTAACCGGTTTAACATTGCCTTTCTTGAGCAGGTGAACTTCACTCGGCAGGGAATCTCCATTCCACCACAAAGTTGTTTACATTGTCGACGATGGCCACTCTCTTCGACAGAAATCGATCCACCACAAGCCAGAATGCCTGGTTACTAAGCTAAAACGAACCGAAACGTTCGTCAGGTGTTGTTGCATGTAAATTCTAATGAGAAATGGACAGGAATGAAAAATTCTGGATTAAAAATGCCAGAGAAAGGTCAAATTTTTGTCCTAGTCAGATTTTCATACTATTAGAAAGTCAAAATTATAGGTAAGAGTTTTAATATTCTCTGTTTTAAATGTTAGT
The DNA here is from genome assembly GCA_949126865.1 of Montipora capitata. Taxonomy (NCBI): domain Eukaryota; kingdom Metazoa; phylum Cnidaria; class Anthozoa; order Scleractinia; family Acroporidae; genus Montipora; species Montipora capitata. The sequence goes on along the minus strand of OX421445.1, from coordinate 921,671 downwards.
GAGTTAATACGCGGGTTGAGACGTGCAAGAAACTTGAAGAAACAGTGCATTTACATGTAAGACATCTTTGTCAAGACTCCACTTTTGATTTATTTTAATTTCTTTCAAATTTTTTTTTTCCAAAACTCGGAGTGCAGCTTATCTGCGAGTGCGACTTATATGCCTGTGTTTACGGTAATCAAATGTTGTTGATATACATTCCTCATAAGTGTCACAAGTGCCTTGGACACAGGCAGACGAACTTTCTGTCGACTTGTGTTTCTTTTGCCCAAGTCCCTCTCTTTAGCCTTTCAAAATTTTGAATTAATGATTTTGACTTCAAAAATCTTGAATTCAAGGTTTTGGAAAGTTAACTCTAACTCTAATGTCATATTAAACTCTATTGCTACTCAACCTCGCTACATTTTTGAACATCTTTTGTTTGGCATGCATATTCTTTGAGGTGAAACACTTCAGTTTGGTAGACATGTTCAAATACTGTTGTTTTGGGTCCAGTGAAATCAGCTTGTACAGACAAAAGTACTTATGGACGTTGGTGCCGAGAATTAAGAACAAATTGCTCAGTCGTAGCATCTTTGTGAAGCCAGGAAGTTTCATGTAAGTGCTACGTGTAGATCTGAAGACCAAAATGGAGCAATCATTGGCAGATACTTTTAGCAATCGTCATTTGCAACTAGACTATTGAAATTTGAATCATTCTCAGGGGGTTCTAGGAAAAAGAGTTAATTATTATTTAATCTGCTAGGCAAGGGTACAGTACTTGTTGAAGAAATGATTTGATCGCTGTTTTGTCTGTTGCATGTTGTACTATAAAATTAATACAAACATGAGTGAAGTTGTGCTATTAAATAATTATTGTTGTGGCAGTTATGTTCTTTTCTTTTCTTTTTTTCAATTTGCTAACATTCTTGCTGAAAAAGTTTCAGGACCCTGACCTTTGGAGATTTTGCAAGATGATTCCAGCAAAAATTGTTTTGAAAAGCACCACTTCCAAGACCCTGAATGATCGGTGAGCAATCTGCTATGTACCAAGTTTTACGCAGCTTCATAGTACCTTCCTCCGGCTTCATGAATGCTTGCAATTCTTTATGGCCTTTAAGCTACACATCTTTGTGATGAAATGGCCATTTAATGTTTTGGCAAACCTATTATGGCAAAAATCAAGCCTTACAATGTATAAAATAGTAATTTTTAAGGCATTGAGAATATCTGTAAAAGGCTCAGCAAAAAGTGCATTTGCTCAACATTGAGTGTGCCATTGCATGCATTGAAGCCAGTCAAATATTGAAAGGTACAAATTCCACCTCTTCATCCATCTTCTGAAGCTTTACTGAAGTGGCCAGAAAGCAAGTCAGATCACCACCACAAGTAACCGTCACTGGAGTCAGAAGCAACCAGTTCCAGGTGGCCCAAGCCAGTGTAAAGAATCGTCGTCTAGCAGCACAGATGGCCAACAGGCCAGACATCCAAGCAGCAGTTGGAGGAGATAATACATCCAATCTGAAAAGCAGACTTGGCTCACCAGCAAGAGGCAGGGGTGGAGTAAAGAAAGGACTTTTGAAAAATCGTCTTGGTACTGGTCTAGCAGTTGCAGCAAAGGCTCGGGGTGGTTTTGGTGGAAGGTTAAAGCAGGGCCGAGGGCAGGCCAATCCACGTGGGTTTGTTAGGAGA
>OX421445.1:902500-907500 GCA_949126865.1 Montipora capitata | reverse complement strand
TGTTGTTCAAATACTTCAACCCTTATTTGAGGATAAGTAAAATGAAAATTATGCGAAAAACGGAGGCTTTATCTCGGAGGTTGAGGGAACAGCAGCGGCAAACTCAAAGAAAAAAATATTTAAAAGATAATTGAAACGGCAATAATGAAAAACTAAGACTTTACTCCAAATCAAACAAGGCCCAGCCCTTTTGAGGAGCAAACAAGAATAATTGAATAGGTAAGTGCCTCTTATAGGAGCATCAAGAGTTCTCATAGAGAGACTGTGACTCTTTCACTGTACCAATATTTTAAACAATCAAAGATTATTAGTTAAGACAAATAAATAGAAAAATAAAATAATTCAATATGAAAATCACCCTCTCTGGGACAAAAATTAGACCATGAATTGAAGTGGTGAATAGGACATGAATGCAAAGAATTAAAATATATCAAGAAAGGCAATGATATCACATCATGAAGTCTAAATTTGCTAAGGTGTTTGCAAAATGCTGACAACACTGCCTCAAAAGGCGTTTTGTACGATGGCAGAAATCAGCTGGCAATATGAAAGTACAATACACGCACATGTAAAGTTCTGCAAGAAAATTAATTATTGCTAGATATTCTAGCATTCCAAATCTGGACACAAAATTTTAACACCCTGGACAAATGTAAATTAAATTATTAATAACATCAAGCAAGATTTAAACTATATGACCGTTTCTTCAAATCCAGAAACAAAACCAAGACCACACAAAGACAGATCCATGATCATCACTGTTTAAGGATGCTCCAGTCTAAAACAATGGCATGTCTGGGATTGTTCACTATGTGTTGTTGCTCTTGCTTGTTCGAGTTAAAGGTCTGAAAGGACAGAAATGTTACTCAAAGACAGACAATTAATCATTGCTTAGCAGATAAAGCTGTGATAGACAAAGATTGTCTATCTCAATTGTTATGTAAACTAGGAGTTTCAGTGTGAAAGTGAGTGCTGGCGTGGAAACTTGGAGCAGTGACTGGGATTTTTTTTGAAACAGCTGCAACTTTTTGAAGCAAGAGGGTACCGGAAATTTGCGTGAAAGTATTAAAAAAGCGAAGAAAGTGCATATCTTTACCCTGTGTGGCAGGCGTTACTATTTCATAAGCAAAGGGATAATTTCAAAACAATGCGATCTCAGTTCATTCTTTGAATTTAAACTTCTGTTCTTCTGAAATTTCTGGCTCCTTTTCAGCAAAAGAGTTACTTTTTGAGAAATACTGAACGTAGTTGAGCAAACGACAATTTAAATTCATTGTCGTGCTTGAGAATAGACTGCGAGGAGTCTCTTATTTTTCAATGACATAGTAGAGCGCGCGATTGCGTGGAACGGCTCGTTTTTACCATTTATTTGCATAAAATAATAATTTCACTCGTCGTGCGTGGCTCTGAGGAAATAAGGACGACTGCTCGTGGTCTAGCTCGAGAACTGATTTTCTCTTCGCTTAACGGTTGAAGAACAATTTGACTCTGTGGTCAAATGTAAGAGGTTCAAAGACTGAACATGTACGGCTGAATGATGATCAATGACGACCCACTGGAAAAGTACTCGACTCAGTCTGTGAGGCTGTAAGATTCAGTTCCACGTGTACGTGACGTTATCACGGGTATCAATACCGGATTATAGACATTATAAACACCACAATCGACTGCGCATGCTTCCGATCTTACATTCCACAAATTTTAATTTTTTTGGCTAATATCAAGAATAGGCTGCTGCCTCGCCAAGGCTCGCCAGCAATGACATAAACAGACTTATAATTATGTGTTAAATTATTTGAACTTGAGTAAATTCTGCAAGATTTATTGCTTATGCTGTGATAGTGTTACCTTAAATATTTGCATCATGTTTTATGACTGAATCAGATCACCTGAAAAAGGTCTTGTCTCATTCTTGGAATGATGGCTAATATTCTCTTAAATGATTTTTTTCAAAGAGAATGAATCTCCAGGTGTTTGCTATATCTTGATAAAACATTCTCTAAAGCATTTTGTAGTCCCCACCAAGTATAGTACACATAGTTTGGAGAATCAGTAGTGTTACATACCTGTGGTGACGATAACCCTCAATGGAGTGATGCCATAACCAACAAGAGTGACAGTAATACTTAAAACATGATTCTTCACGGCAGAAAAAAGGACCAGAGGTAGTACGACAAATGTCACACATTGAGTCTTCTAAATATGGATCAACTTGGACCTAAGTTACAAAAGAGAGATCACTTAAGAAAGAAACATTGTGTTGGGACTTACATGTATAGTAAAAATCAAAACAGCATCACCGTAAGCAATAATAGTAATAGGTTGTCTGATGATGTTCTGTACTTAAAATTGCACACTTGCCTTTTTAACAAATTTCGGAGTCTCAATTTCAATGAATCCTGATCGCACAGCTTCCAGAAAGCTCTTCTGGTTATTGAACGTGATGCGACCTGAACCTGGTTGGAAGGTTTCAAAATAAGAGTTCAGTCATTTTAAATTTTATGAGATTTCTACAACTTTATGATCATGTGAATGACACAAGACTGGTTAAATTGAACTTAAAAACCAGCTAATATAATGTAAGGAAATTGAATGATGAGCTTGAAATGTCAACTTTTTATCTCTCTCTAACCTTCACACTACAAATTTCTGTGCTTTAAGAAACATTTCATAATTAAGCTCTCAAAAGCTCACCCCTTTCTTAAACTACAAGGGAAGCTCTTTAAAAAGGCCAAGTTTGTTTTTTCTAATTTTGAGCAGTAGCATGAAATGATTAGATTAACTAGTGTATACAAGAAAACGTAAACCCAACAATATATCAATAGTGATAAGGTTAAAACAGAGAATAAGAACAGCTCACCAATAGGATAGCGATGTTTATCAGTATCAATACCAGCATACACAACTCCACCAAAGAGCTCATTCATGATATAGGCTAGTCCTTCTAAAATCAAAAATGTGACAGTGATGTTAGAGTTCCACTCTCAAAGTAGAAATGATAGAATGCCGATATGAAATTTGTTGATCCATTAATTTCCCATGAAGTGTTGCTCCCTACAGTAGATAGACAGTCGTTGGTTTAAGTTTGTATTTATAAAAGCACTTAATTTGAAATGAATGATGCTGGTCAGATAAAATTGTGCTAATTACCTGCATTCAGCATGCCATGTAATCCACCAACAAACACAGTCCAACTGGTGTCCAAACGCTGATGAGGACCACGAACATAGTTTGTGTCAGACAGCACCCAAGGAATAACTTGAACCTAAAATAGAGCACTAATTTGATTAAGATTACTTCTTTCAGTTTAACCAGATGAAATGCAAAGAATTGACACAACAGTAGTTCAACAGAACCCTAATTTGGATGCATTAATTCAGCTCAACAATAACCATGACTTGGGATAAATATGGTTTTCTGCTCATTCAAGGTAATGCAGTGTGTCTTAAGTAGGACCAATCGATAATAATTGTCAGTAATGTTAAGACTGGACTAAGTCATGTAAACAGGTTATTTTATTACAAGTCAAAAGCCAGTCTTAAATAGAACAGAAGATTCCTTATTTTTTTTATCAAATTCCTACAGTTTAATTTTCCAAACTTTTATTACCTCCTTGCACCTCATACGTCTGCTGGAAATCTTGAAGTACCAATCTCCACCATTGCAAAAGTCATGAGTACAAGAGGCTAACAAAGCCTTGACTGATTTCTCAGAATCGAAGATTAAATACACATAACCTAAACCAAGATTAAATTCACCAGTTACATACAATCAAATGAGAATGGAAAATGAGGTTCCCAGATTTAGAATAGGACAAATGTATTCTCTGTGTGTCGTAAAAGGCAACTAAAAGAACACCAGGCTCCTTGCAGCAGGGAAGACGTTAGCTATTGTTCAGCAACTAGAATATCTCTAGCACCAGTGAAATAGCACAGTCAGTTGTTATTGCGTGGGCCGAAATGTCCTTTAGGTATAATGTAGGCAGCTCTACAAATGTCATCCTCCTTGGGAGCTGGGGCCCCAACATGTACATTGCTTGTACTTCTACTCCAAGACTATCAAGTGATGGAGAAAGTATCAAATGACCTCTTATCTCCCCAGGAGATACAGTAGAGCATCACATGACATGAATGGTTAATATAAGGCTTACAATTTGGGCCAAGGACTAACAGACACTACCTTTGGGGGGATGATGCAAATGTCGCCCATCAGCTTTTCCAGGCCACTCAACTCTGACCGAACCAAATGGCTTAAATGACATTACCAGTGAGGCTAGAATAGTCAAGAATATAATAAAATTATCATTGTATTAATAGACACCACAAACCTTCAATAAAAACTGAAACAGCATGTACATGATTTATAATAATAATAATAATAATAATAATAATTACTTAAACTTATATAGCACATGCTTCATGACAGAATGATTGCATGCACTTTACATGAATTAAAACACCAATAAAATTTATCAATTCCTGTAAGCTAAAAATATGTTGATTAAAAATAATAGGTTTTAAGCTGACTTCAAATTGTTAACTGTGGTGACTTTCCTAATGAAAGAGGAAGTGAGTTCCAAACGGAGGAGCAGCCACAGTAAAAGAACGGCCACCAAGTGTAGAGTAAGACTTCCGTAAAGGAAAATTTAAAAGTAATTCATTGCCAGATCACAAAGAGTAATTATTTTGCACCAGTCTCAATGGAAATAAGATCAGTTATGTAGGGCGGGGCTAAGCCACTTACGGCGTTGTACGCAAAAAGTGCTATTTTGAACCTGATCCTGTAGGTCATGGGAAGCCAATGAACAATAAATTCAGTTTTATCGTCATTCAACATAAGACTATTCTGTGGAGTCCATTTCTTGATGTCGGCACTGCAGGCCTTCATGGCACTCACAGCAGCATCTTGACACAAAGAATTGCCAGGGCTGAACAAAAGGTATAACTGAGAATCGTCTGCATTAACATGATATGATTCATACTTCAACATTTCTTGATAAA
>OX421445.1:882500-895000 GCA_949126865.1 Montipora capitata | reverse complement strand
CGTCTTAATTTTTGCAGAAGTTTTATCCAAATAGCAAAACTACTATCAGCCATTTTTCATAGTGGGTATACTGCTATTGTTGTACATGTCTAACTACCACAGCCACTTAACCGAGTCAACACAGCAAAATTATGGATTTCTTGTACCACTCACGTCCAATCAGAATCGGGTAATTTTGTTGAGTGTACAAAAAAAAATTATTCTCCTTTCACCCCTAAACCAGCCATACTTAGTATTTTACTCTGTCTAACGCCAGACAACTTTACTCATCAACAGGGAACCCCAGGAGTCAATGGGTCAATGGACAAGGCACAGTGGTGTAGTGGTCAGCATTTCACACGTGCCCGGGCCGTGTGAGTCCCAGGGCGCGTGCGTGACTTTACCTTTACGACATTTGCCTTAGGGAGCTTCTCCAAATTTCGGAAGGTCAAATTTCCGATTGTTCGGAAGTCATATCGGAAACTCAACTTTCGAAACTCGGACTTGTGATAGATAAAAAATATCGGTCTTCCGATTGGACTTGATCAATCATCCTATTAGCACTATGCACGGAATTTTGAAACATGAACTTGAAGTCTGTGTCACGCGAGATTTACAACCCTGTTTAGGAATATATGAAATTACCATCTAGATGAAAAGGATGTTTAACTAACTAGTCAGCATTTCAAGGGCATTTATGTCAAAAACTTGTTTAAAATTGTTTGAAACATGTTTGAAACGTTGCTGTTTGGATGGAGTTTGAAAACTGTAGAAGGTGTTTGTCAGTGTTTGAAAAACAATACTGTGTTACATCTGTCAACAACTCACATTATCATGACTGCAGAAGTAAATTCCCATGAAAAGGTCGCTGCACCTTTTGGGCACTCCAGGGAAAATGGGATCGTTGAAATCACTTATGCACTGTTTTTGTGCTTCCAGTTGCATTGAGTTATCTTTGAAAATTATTGACTCGCACCGGTGCATCGAGTGATATCGATCAAAGAACCAACAGTTATTCTTTTTTAATACCATACGAAATTGACTAAAATGATAAGTTCGAAAAGTTTTTTGTTCAGATTCTTTATGGAATACTAAAGAGTGAGAAACTTTTAATGGTCGAACGCTCGCGGGCTGTATTTTTGAACGAAAACCCATTTGTGGGAACACATGTTACGATTGCTTCAATGCGTGACAGGCATCATGGTTTTTTCAGTCGAGTAGCAGTTCACGCAAGCTGGTAATTTTGGCGGTCCATTTTAGTATGTCAAATATCACGAATTTTACACTGTTTTCCAAAACCTGAAGAGTATGTTTTGCCATATTAAAAGCCCTATTTAACATTAAAACTGTGCAGCTGGTTGTTTTGTCGCGCGCTGTCTGATCAAGATACGTTCAAAGGTCAATGTTGGGATGCGCCGCACAGCAAACGGCCGAAATGTGTTTCACGGTTTTTTAACCTGGCACAGATAGTTGTTTTTCAAACATTACGTTAAAGAATTGGCAAGTACATGTAAATCAACGGACATGTTGCGCTTCACCTTTAAGTTTGGTTTCCAAGAAGTTATTTAGAGTCATTATGAAAGCTTGAAATCAGTCATTTTTGTTGTTGTTGAGATGTTGAAGTTGAAAATAGAAACAGGAGCATAAATTGGAGAAACATGTGCACAGAAAGTTTACGATCTGTGAGATCGAAGGTCCGTACGCTTATACTAAATCCACTCATTTATAAAAACATTGTGTGCTGATATACCATTCTAGATCGATGTCCGCTTGATGTCCGATTTTATCGGAATTTTGAAACCTCAAATCGGAAATTCTTGAGTCAGACACAAGCAGCTATCGGAATCGGAAAATGCCGATAGCGACATCGGAAACCAAAATTTCCGATATTACTTTGGAGAAGCTCCCTTACAATAGTGGATACGCCTCTAGGACAGCCACATATTTCTTTGCATAATACTTGCTCTCACCAATAATTATAATCTATCGGTGAGATGGTTTAAACCCAAACACTACTATTTATAACAAAGCCTGTGAATGCAGATGAATTTCCGGCCAACATTTCTCTCCTCTGAAAACTAGAGAAACGACCGACGGAAATAAGTCTGCGTTCGCAGGTTACTTATACCAGTACTACTTGTCATAAACATACACACTGCACAACAAGTCTATAATGACTGTAGGTATATTAGTAACCTTGTTTACTCTTATCAAATGAAGACTTGCGTTGTGTTCTACTAAAGTATTTTCTCGAGTCCGAGACTACTACTATAAAAGACTGCTATGAATGACCAGCGATACGAATTAAAATAGAACTAAATTGCTGCATAAGCATTCCCGAAGATACAATTTTAAAATGTAAGTAAGTTCGAGTGATCATCGATCCGTGCAAATGTAAATTACTTCGTCAACGGTTGCACTTTGTCTTGAACCGACAATGGTCCACAGGTTCTAGCAAATCCTAATAAAGTTTCTGAATTCCGGGGGCGAAAAACAAGCTCTCCCAGCGAATTCGACAAACAATCCAAATTAGAGGGCACAAAACAAACAGCCGCTCCTCACAGAGCAATATAAATCTATTTTCTACTTTTACGTACCATAAAAAGTTCGCCAAGCCTTTCATTCATAGGCAAAGGGCTGGGAGATCTTGAGTCTGGTGGAGTTGGTTGAAATCCTGGATAGCCCATGAAAGAACCACAAGACGGCTGTGACACAGGCTGTGGGGAAAACAAACTTCTACCAGCCGAGTCTGGAAAACGAAAAGTGCAACAATGATTAAGTTTCTTCGTCTGACTGGGAAGTGACTCGGGTCCTCAGATTAAGACTTACTGGGATCCAGAGCAGAATCCAACAACGCATTGATGCGCGTCAAGATTGAATTCTTGTCCTCTCCCGTGTTCGGCTACAATTGCAAACAAAAAACACTTTAATGTGAAGACAACAAAAATTGCCCGAAAACGTCTTCAAATAACTTGAACACGACAATTGAAGTTTTGTGCTACCTACATCCACGTTAAATTTTAGAGCTGAGTACTGTGTTAAACAGAATGTAAGTAGAATTTCGAAATCTAATAAAAAATAGCTCAAAAACAATGGCCTTGCACAGTCTCATATTACTGTTCCGACAAACTAGAATCCTTTGAATCGGTGTTGCCAATAAACGAGGTATTCCTCGAAGTGTTCTTCCTTCGGCAGATTGAAATAACTTCGTCAACAACACGACTTCATTATCCAAAAGCTTTCCACACCTGTACGACCGATGGCACTGCTGGCAGTTAAACAGTCAATACAGCTTGAGAAGCGTCTAGTTCAGCTTGGCATAAGCTACAACTTCACATATATACATAAAAGTAATGCCCAACCTCACCTCCTTGCTCATGTTTGAAAGCGAAAGTGCGGCAAACAAACCAGACACATCATCGTTTCAGAATGATTCTCCAATATTTATATCATTTTCAGCAGACAAATGCACGTGGAATCCAAGAATTCTCGTGCAAGCAATTTCATTGGTCAATCAATTACTTTGATTGTATTCTGACCAATCAAATCGCAATTGATACGGTCGACTGACTTCCTAACTTCTCACTTCCGCTTTATTTCCTCGTGTCAAAACAAATGTATATGTACTTTTTTTGCTCAAAATATCAAACTTGTTAAATTCACTTGTTATTTTATTTATTGATTTGAAGAAATGCGCTGTTCACCTCAAGGGAACCCTTCGGTCATTCTTGATTTGCAAATATTTTCCGTCGATGACGAAGGAATTACTGCGTTATTTAATAGTTTTAAATTGTTATTAGAAAAACCGGAATTTTCAAACCGAGAAGAGGAATTTTTCACATTATGATGCAAAAAAACAAAACAAAAAACAGGGGACAACTCTGTATGTTTATACAAAATTATGATATCGAGTACGAGGTAAATAATGTTGCGTGACATGCGATCAAGATTTACATTTGATACTGCTAAGGCCAGAGAAGGAAAGTGTTTGTTTTGGAAGAAAAGTGTGAGTTGACCTGAAACAAAAGATTTCTTACGTTTGCAACAATGTTTTTAGCGGAGGCAACATGAAAATAACAGAGACTTGAAGAAGCAAGAACTTATGCTTTATTCTGGAATCGTTTAAAAAAACAACACAATCACTAAACTGCGCAACAAAATAACAAATTATTGCTTTTGTCATTGTGTTGAAGGTCAAAAAAAATTCTTGCAATACTTGAATCGTTGTCCACACGGAATAATGACGAATTTAATAAATGCCAATTTCCCGGACGACTGGTTCTGTTTCTGCTCATTAACTTTGCGACTCAGCATTATTTTGTGAGCGACGTTGCACAAAGTTGTTTTGAAAGTATCACCGTTGCTTTTTTTAATTATGAACCTTCATGGAACATTTGGCCAGCCAGGGTAGTTATCCCCTTGAGCCACCTGAGGATGACCGACTTGCGTGACAGGCATGACAGTCTAAATGTGCGTTCGAATAAGAATACGTGGCGTGATGATTATTACACTGGCTGTATGTTTGGCGCGTTTCGAAGCAGCAGGGATAATAAAAATATGTTTAAAATAGCATTTTCCCTGATGTTTGAGAATTTTAACGTGAATCTCCGTAAAAACGAAGGATTTCTAACTTACATTCCATGTATTCCTATTCCGGAATACGGTGAATCGAACGCACCCTAAATGGAAGATATAGCTGGCGGTGTTGTTGGCGCGTTGTTGGCGCGGATGATGGGGAGGGAGGGCCCCTCCCCATTCTCCGCGCGGCTTCACCGCTCGTTAACAACACAATCGCCAGCTACGCAGGCTACTGATTTTTAGATTCGATATGCATTTTGTGTGAGCTCTGTCGTAGAGCTGAGCATCGTTTTTCCTCAGGGGTTTCAACCACAGGTAGCTCACACCTGGAAATCAAGGGAGTTGTCAATACGACATTAGACAAATTTAGCGAAGACAAGGCAACATCACGTCTCAGCTTTCTCAAAATAAATAATTATTGTCTAACCCTGCCATCGTATATGAAAAAAAATGCCGTCCAGACGATCGAGGGAGACCTTTGGCTTAGGACAGGCGGACTAGGCTGGCCAATTCGGAATTTTTTATGCATCTTTACTTGAAAGAAAGATGCGTAAATCTCCCATTGACAGCTCCCATGATCCATGACTTCATCAGGTCTAGGGTACTTGTGCTTATAGAATTACAAAAAACTTCAAAAAAAATATTACCGTTCTGGCACATCTAAATCAATGAAATTCTGTCATCATTCCCTTTTTTCTTGACCATAACAATCATTCTGGCAAGTCCTTTAACATTTGCCTCCATACCAAGAAGGCACTTGAATAATAATTATTGCGTCATAATCTTTACATTAGTATTTCTCGGCAGTGCTTTTCCACGGGTAAAGGGTGCGGAGAAAAGGGTAAAAGGGTACAGGGTAATATTTTGAACCAAACTTTTTGCTGAAGTGCTTGACGCAGCCATTAATTCCTATTACACCCCGTTGAAATGGCGAGAACTCGATTGCACGGTCCAAGAAATTGTTTTGTTCATGATTAATCTTTTTGTGGAAGCAATATTATGGGTGCCCTATGTAGGTAAGCACGGCAGAAAAAATCCCACGAATGGGGCAAAAACGGCAAGCCGATATTTTCTGTCTCGCTTGTACTTTGTGGATGCGTTTGCTAAGAAAGTCTGCATGTAGAACTTAAAACTCGGATCTTTCAGCATTGCAATTGACACAAAATCCAAAAATTATTTGCTATTTAAATCTCGAGAATGAGTGCAACTAATTAATAAAATCCGCAAATAAATCCGTTTTAGGATTTTGTGTTCCAATGAAAATCAAAACGATCGCGATTTTAAAAACGGATTTCCAATCGAACACACCTTTTGTTTATTCTTGGGGTAAGTAAGTTAGCCTATTAAGTGAAGTAAGCCCCACTCGGACGAGGGGCCCGTTTCTCAAAAGTCCCGAAACTTTACGGACCATTTTCGGGTGTCACAATTCCCTCTGTATTTGAAGAACGGAGAGCATTTAACTCGTCAAACTTCACGGTAATTTTTATTTTTGTTACCTTTAAAACATGTTAAAAGACTGGCTTTCCAAAACAAGCGGTTGGCAGTTTCACAAATGGCTTTTCGGGCCCGAAAAGTTATCGGGACTTTCGAGAAACGGGCTCGAGGTATCGAGCAGCAACCCGTGTTCGAAATGTCATCTTTTTTCTCGAACAATATCTGGTGCTCATAATTAATTTTTCTGTGTAAGGAAAACTTTTCAGAGTCCACTGTATCTGTGTTGTAGATTATGTTGTGTTCGTTGCAAACCTTTTTTGACAAGTGTGATGGACAGAGGTTTTACTCGAGTATGTAAAGTGAAGGTGGAATTGACTTGGATTTGTACAGCTTGGTGATTGCCTACAGTGTGCAATAAAAACTGCCGTTCATCATTCGATGCATTAATTTGCTTCGTGAGTTCCGAGTGACCTTTTAAATTGCGTATGTTTCAGTACTTACATAGCCTGCATGACAGGCACTTTATGAGCCAAGCGGGGCGAACGCGATATTTCGCGCGGAGCGCGACACGAGCGCGAAGCGCGAGACGAGGGGGAGAGAAAAAATAAAGCGCCTGTTCGCTTTAAATTTTCTCTCCCCCTCGTGTCGCGCTTCGCGCTCGTGTCGCGCTCCGCGCGAAATATCGCGTTTGCCCCGCTTGGCTCATAAAGCGCCTGTCATGCAGGCTAGCACTTACACGACAATCAAACCAAAAACCGCTTTGTCTTTACTTCATAACTTGCGTTGTTCTTTAGATTACCGAGTCGTAGTAAATGTAAGTAAATTGTTGTCACCTCCCAGTGGGTATAATTGAACTACACATGTAAGTTTTGTTATACCTTTCAAGAAACTTGAAATACGAAGACGAAATGAGAGCAAAAAGGTGATATCGCTTGTGGTAATTCTTAAGTCACGGATCAGGTTGTTGAAAATTAAAGAAATGAAAATGCTAAATTTTGTAAGATAAATACTAACCCTTTACCCGTTACCATTTTACTCTTTACCCTTTTACCCTTGGAAAAGAGCTGCCGAGTATTTCTCAACGGCAGAAAATTATCATGCTCATATCCAGACATACTTTAAACTGGCATTTGTTTGACTCGAATTGGATGTATTTGAGGCATCCGCCGTGTGGGTAATTAACTAGCCTAATGAATAAAGATATCCTCATCTTTGGGTTAAAAAGATGCGTTCCAAATAAATAAATAAATAAATAAATAAATAAATACATTTCACTATGGGTGGTTTGCAACCAAGTTCTAGACACACAGTTAACATTACTTTTGTGAAACGGTCAGTGTAAAACGCAGACTGCAGACTGCAGACCAGGGGTAATTATAAAATGCAGACTGAGGCTATAACGGAACTGTTGAAAAAGCCCAAACCCCTTAGAAATGCTAACCTTAGGCCTAATTAGGCCTAAAACAATATTAAGGCTTAACTGTTAGCATTTTTAATGGGTTTGGGCTTTTTCAACAGTTACGTTATAACCTCAGTCTGCATTTTACCCCTGGTCTGCAGTCTGCAGTCTGCGTTTTACAATGACCGTTTTGTGAAACCCTGAGGATGCAGGAGCGCGTGACGTCACGTTATTTTGAGCAGTTGTAACGGCTGATGCAACTGATCGAGGAAAATGTTCCATAAAAATTTCAATTCGCGATTTATCTTTTCGAAAATTCATTTTATGGACAGCCTGATAAATAAAGTTCACTCATCTACTATTTTCTGCGTTGTCCTGAGTGATTTGATGGGTTTTGGGGACGCTTCGATTCCCTCTTCAGATCCCACGCGTCGTCAAATACACTGTAAATAGACAAGGCGTGCAACTTCAGAGACCGCCCACGGTCGAGTGCCTCCAGAATTTAGCCGAATTTCTCCCACTTCCAAAGATCGCTCGCCTCCCAGCCTTAAGCACGTAGAAAGTCGATAATTTTGCTAGCATCGTGCCAAAAATCATCGCATTTACACGGCTCTGCAATCTCTGCTTCGCTCAGGTTTTTGTTATCGCGAGATGATGAGGTGACAGAAGTCATGCACCATTCGAATTTGATCAAATCAAATTAACCAATCAAAAAGCGCAGATTTTCCCCAATTATAAATCTGCGCTCTTTAATTGGTTAATTTGATTTGATCAAATTCCAATGATGCATGACTTCTGTCCTCATCATATGGCGATAACAAACACCTGAGCGAAGCTTGAAAATCGAGCAGGATTTCGAGGTTGCAGAGCCGTGTAAATGCGATGATTTTTGGCACGATGCTAGCAAAAGTGAGCGACCTTTGGAAGTGGGAGAAATTCGGCTAAATTCTGGAGGCACTTGGCCATGAGCGCTCTTTGCACGCCTTGTCTATTTATGTGTATGTGACGCGTAGTTACTAAGGCCCTGTTTACAAGCAGATAGGGTAACCCTAGTGCTTGGGTTACCCTAACAAGAGGGTTACCCTAGCATTGACACATTTCTTCTTTTTTTCATCGACGTGTGGCGCTAGGGTAACCCTATGTAAGTGCTAGGGTTACCCTAGCGCTAGGGTAACCCTAGCTGCCTTGTAAACGCTCTGCCAGGGACAACTCTTTAGCGGTTTCCATTGTGTTTGCGATGCTGGCGGTTACCAAACACGCAAGGTTGTCCCGGCAGGTAGGGTAACCCTACCTGTGAAATTTTGCTTGTAAACCCGGACTATCTTTGACCCTCCTGCTAGGGTAACCCTAGCAGTAGGGTTACCCTATCTGCTTGTAAACAGGGCCTAAAACAAGTGACCTACAATGAGCTACAATAAGCTACAATGAGCTACAATGACCTACAATGAGGTACAATATGAGCTAAAATTAGCTAATGACCTGTAAATGAGCTAAAATAAAAGATAATTTGCAGCTCGGAGGGCACTGCAGCATGCTTGCCACGTGTGTAATCGCTGTCGTCATTTGGGCTGTCATGCAATGGACAAAAAGCGTTGCGTGACAGGTAGTTACTAAAACAAAGAATGATCTACAATGACCTACAATGAGAGCTCTACAATAATCTACAATGAGCTACAATGATGTATAGTGGTCTAAAATGACCTACAGTGATCTACAATGACCTACAATAAGCTACTTAACAATCTTACAATTCCCTTCTGGCACAAATCCCATAATACACCTCTTTTACCCCCCCAAAATTTTGCATAATCATTGTGTGCAATTTCTCCTGGGACATGAAGACTGTCCCAAGAGAAATCGAAAACAATGCGTATGCAAATTTTAGGAGGGAGGGGGGGGGGGGGTAAAAGAAATGTATTATAGGATTTGTTCAAGTAGAGAATCAAAGACAAAAAAGGAACAGGGTGAGCAGAAAACATTCATTGTGCATTGTGAAGCAACGTTTTTAGTCCATTCCATGACAGCCCAAATAACGACAGCAATTACGCACGCGGCCTTGAAGGCAGAAATAAACTGTGAAAAGACCCTTGGATGGTTTTCCTCTGTTTTAAAGCTAAATTGAAAATGTACAAATATCAAATCTTAATTTGCTTAGCAACGATAAAACTTTAATTAGAGCAGGAAAAAATGAAAAGAATATTATAAATAAGTTATTCTTCCCGCAATGTTTTGTTTGGTTCAGAGTGCACAATGAAAAGTTTGAACTTGCTCAGCAAGGAGGTTTTGATTGGTTCAAAGCAGAGACCGGGGCACACAATGTCAATTTTCTGAAAATATCTGTTCGGAAGACGATTTGAGATCTAGAATTTTCGGAACATTTGTTGTAAAATTTCTTGCTTGCCTGCCTCTCCTAGGATTTTCGACACATCTGAAAAATGGTATAATTGCCCATTTTTAACGGATTTTTACCCCAAAAAGGTCACCTTGAATTTTTGGGAGCATTTTTTCTGGCTGAAATTTTCGAGAAGGTAAGTTTTGATCCCTACACTTTCAGCTAGGAAATCCAAACAGATTGTAACTCATTGCAGGTCATTGCAGATCATTGTCAGTCACTGTAGATCATTGAAGCTCATTGTAGGTCATTGTATGTCATTCCTTGTATTATTAACTACGTCACTGTTGGTCATTAGCTAATTTTAGCTTATAATGTAGCTCATTGTAGCTCATTGTAGGTTATTGTAGATCACTGTAGGTCGTTGTAGATCATTGTAGGTCATTGTAGTAGGTCATTGTAGGTCATTGTAGATCACTGTAGGCCATTGTAGGTCATTCCTTGTTTAAGTAACTACGGCATGTGCAGACGCGTGGGATCTGAAGAGGAAATCGAAGAGTCCCAAAAACCCATCAAATCACTCAGGACAACGCAGAAAATAGTAGGTGAGTGAACTTTATTTATCTGGCTGTCCATAAAATGAATTTTCGAAAAGAAACATTGCGATTTGAAGTTTTTAGGGAACATTTTCCTCGATCAGTTGCATCGGCCGTTACAACTGTCTCAAAATAACGTGACGTCACACGTCCCAGTTATGGTATTTATTTAACTATTTCTGCTATTATAATTATAATTAGCCCTAGCTGTCTTGCTTAGAAACGAAAATTCAAAAGAACATTTTCCCATGATTTGAGGCAAACAGCAAATTTGAATGCAAACGAAAATAGTAAATAAATTGTTTTGCAAAAAAAAAAAATCAATTTTGTGACAACAGGAATTGCTGAGACCCTCCTAAAGAGTGTTATTTGCAAGGTCATTTTCATGCTATCAGTAATATTAAACCTGACCTCGGTTGTTCAAAAGGTGGATAATGCTATCCACTGGATAAATCGCTATCCAGTGGATAAACACTACCAAAACCAATTGAGTTATCACCCTTCGAACAACTGGGGCCTGGTGTTTTAGTGGATCATCTTCAGTCATCTGCAAGACTGTAAGGGTTTTCTAAAACCCCTCTCTCCTTCACCTCCTATACATACATGTAGTACTGTGTCATGATGGTAGCATGATTATCCTTGTCTTTTTTCCCCAGCTATAAGAAATCAACCCTTCCATCCAAAAGATGCTAGACATTACTTATGATGCCACAAAGGAGTGAAAACAGCTTTCCCAGTCAAACCACAAAATGCATCAGGTGCTATGACCATCACTTCTCTTGCTACTTTTGCGGATTCTTTTATTTCATGCATTCCAGCGCGGAAACTCCTCTTCTACCATCTTCCAGTAACTTGCCTAACACAAAAAGAAAAGAAAATGAACAATGTCAAAAATCAGATTTTCAAGGAGAAATATGGCATATCAGAATATAATGAACTATACATAGAATACAAGAATGCAACCAGCATAATTTATAAGAAATTGTAAAGAAAAAAAGTGAAACCAGGAACCAAGAAATGATTGGAAGTGCTGGTATGGCCACAAATCAGAGCCTAGGGATGAGTCTTTGTATCATATGAACCATGAAATGTTCATTACAACAAACAAGTACTCTGTTCTTGAAATAAGCTGTTGTAAGCTGTCTAAACAACTGTAAGTTTTCTGAAATTTGGGTTCATATAAAGTTAGAAAACTGTAATAGTTCATTGCGTCTCCCTCCTTAAATAAAGTTATTATATTGTATTGTAAAACTTGTTGCGAAGTGTTTTGGAAATGGTATGTGGCACCTCATAATGTAGATTCAAGATATTACCAAGGAAGAGCAAACGTGAATTTTAGGAACATCATTTTGAGCCACAATCCTTGTTAACCCATTCACTTATGATGCCCCCCCCCCCCCACCTTCCCCAATTGACCAGTAAAATCGTCTGGTGTTCGACAGAGTGAAAAGCCTCTTAGGATGGAATCCTTGGATTACGAAAAGTTCTCCTTGAATGGAAGGGGAATTAGGCTCAAAACTCTAAATTAAGCGCAAAAATGACAAAACTTGCAAGCATTAATTATGTAAGCGGCATAATAATTTGAAACATCCCACATGTCTGCAGATGATCAAGAGGGTAGACTCAATTAATTTAACCTATCCTCAAAAATTGAGATTTCCAGTTCTTACCCAAACTTACCTGTAAGCCAATAAACTTAGCATCACAAGCTAACAATGAAACCTTGTTTTGTAATCCACTTTGAAGTGCCTCTAACTCCTGATAAATAAAATTAACAAAAAAATGTGAGGCATATTATTTTATTGTAGTCTGACCAATCAAATGCCAGATCTTGTCGTATAGCTGGGCTGTGCAGACCAGAGACTAGTCCTCAAACTCAGACGTTGTTAGGACAACAGCAAGACTACAGGTGGATTTACATAAAAAGTACAATAGCCTGGGATCTGCAAGAGACACCTGGATTGATCAGGCAATGCAAGCCTAAGGCAAGAACATCCTACTGGTACTTAAAATATATTTCAAAACCAGACTGGGTGGCACAATCACCCTTGGCCCTCCTGTCTTTATACATGTAGGATACTTTTGAGTTGCCAAAATGAACCAGAATGTTCAAGCAATGCTTTGCTGCTCTAAGTGCCTCTGCATGACAGAGAAACCTGCAACAGACATCCCTGCTCTAAGT